>CM051270.1:4955749-5075749 GCA_027921565.1 Artemia sinica | reverse complement strand
TATCAAGCAGTTCGTGGTAACGAACTGTAAGTAAGGAGCGACCCGGCTCAATTATAACCGAAACTCTAAAAAACGGATTTTTGATACCAATAGATACATCAAAAGAATCAAATTTTAATTCTGATTTCAAGTATATAAGTTTCATCAAGTTTAGTTTTACCCATCAAAAGTTAAGCGTCTGAGAAAATTTGGCTGATTTTTGAAAAAAGGGAGAAAGACCCCCTAAAAGCTATAGAAGCTTAATAAAAATCACAACATCATATTCAGCGTATCAGAAACCCTACTGTAGAGGTTTCAAGCACCTATCTACAAAAATGTGGAATTTTGCATTTTTTGCCAGAAGAAAGATCACGGGTGCGTGTTTATTTTTTTTCCCAGGGGTAATCGTATCGACCCATTGGTCCTAGAATGTCATGGGAGGGCTCATTGGAACAGAAGTTAAAAGTTCTAGCAACCTCTTAAGTGACAAAAAAACGGAGGGCAACTAGGCCCCCTCCCAGGCTCATTTTTTCCCAAAGTCACCTGATCAAAATTTTGAGATAGCCATTTTGTTCAGCATGGTCAAAAATATGATAACTATGTCGTTTAGGATGACTTAATCCCCAGGAATCCCTGGGGAGAGGGCTGAAAGTTTTGAAATTTACCAAATGTTAACATATAGTATTGGTTATTGGTAAGTATACAGACGTTTTCAGGGGGATTTTTTCTGGTAGGTGGGAAGGGGGGGGGGGTCGGGGGTTATATGGGAGGATCTTTCCATGCAGTAAGTTTTCATTGGGGAAGGGACATTGCTATGTGGGGGGCGCCGCATTTCCAAGCATTATTAAAGAAAAAGATCAGAAATTATATTTAAAAAAAAACAAGTTTTTCCCCTAGTCAATACCTCGCTCTTCAAGGCAAAGAATTTTAGTACTTTCATAAGAGCTTTTTATTCTAATTAACGGCCTTTGAGATTAAGGAGTCATTTTTAAAGAATTTGAACAAAATTTGAACTTTAGCTTAAAGAGCAAGGTATTGACCAGGGGGCAAACCCCCTAATATACGTATTAAAAATCAATGAATACAGAAGTTCGTTACGTAAGTTAATTCGTAAGTTACATATATTTATTACTAATCAAAACGTTCGTAAATAAAATCAAACAAGTTTTGAAAAAGCCATTTAATAAAAAAAAGTAAAATTAATATGCAAATTGTTTTTTAATTATTCATGTACGGTGAGCCAAAATCAAACCTACATTAATTCAAAAACGTTCAAAAATTAAATAAAAAAAACAAGTTTTTTTAACTGAAAGTAAGGAACGATGTTAAACCTTAAAACGAACAGAAATTATTCCGTATATGAAAGGGGCTGTGCCCTCCTCAACGCCTCGCTTTTTACGCTAAAGTTTGACTTTCTCACAACTTTATTTTTTTTAAACAATAACGAACTTTAGCGTAAAGAGCGAGGCGTTGAGGAGGGCACAGCCCCTTTCATATACGGAATAATTTCTGTTCGTTTTAAGTTTTAACGTCGTTCCTTACTTTCAGTAAAAAAAAACTTGTTCTTTTTAAATTTAATTTTAGTAAAGTGCAAAGTATGTTTTGGCCTTTGGAATGCATAGGGGTTTTGACAGTGCCGTAATTTCTTCAAAATCCTGGGAAGGGGGGGGGGGGTGGTGATAAAGCTGGAGCCAAGTTATCCAAATTAAGTGAAAATGACAGTGAATATTTTTTTTTTTGGGGGGGGGGAGTGCAACGGAAACGAAAAAAGAAAAAATGCCAAATTGAAATGTACTCCCTTATGATTTCTGGGAATACTTCTGGTGTACGCTGTTGCTATGAAAGTAAAGAGTAACATTTAACCCCAAAACGAGCAGAATTTATTCCGTATAGGAAAGGACTATCCCTTCCTCATCCAAACCTTTGCCTCATGGTCGCAAAAGCTTCAGAGGGTGCTCATTAGATCGGAAATTGAGAGTTCAAGTACCTTTTTTTCATAAGTCGAAAGTGATTGTAGACCAATGAGCTGCGGCAGGGAGTGGGGGTATTTTCTGAGGGAAAGAACCTTCTATGGTTGATTTTACTGCAAGAGGAGATAATTTTATCATGCAGGGAGAGAATTTACCATCATTATTTGAAAAACGATCAGAAATTAAATTTAAAAATAGTTTTTTTCAACTGAAAGCAAGGAGCGACGTTATAACTCAATACGAACATATATTAGTCTTATATAGAGGGAGTTTTCCCAGGGGCTTCGTTTGATGGGGCCAGGTGGAGGCAGTTTTCCCCTCTCTCAGTAATGTGGAGAAGAAAATTATTATATATCCGATTCCCATTGACGTTTCTCAGGATACTTGAATTATGCAGGCTTATCTTAGTTTTGACAAGATTTTTTGCAGAATCTACATTTCTGCTGGGGTGAGGGGCAGACTGAGGTCGAGGGAGGGCTTTGGTTCTGAAGAGGTAGTTCCCCTCCATGCCCCACATCAAATTACGCCCCTGGGTTTTGAGCCCTACTCATGTTAATTTCTGCTCGTTTTGACTCTGACTCGGTTATTTATTTAATTTCTGTTCGTTTTGGGTTTCATTTATTTAATGAGGATGATTGGTAATAGTTTTATGCTTGGCAGGTCATTTGATTCTATTTCGCTCATTCTTAGTTTAACGGAGTTCATTTCTAGTTTTTTGATTTTGAATTGAAGTTATCAAGTATTTTGCAATAGGTTGCATAGGTTGAATCAAGACGCTGGGTAATTGTAAACAGAGAAAAGCCAAGACAGATAGTCCAAGTAATTGAGAGGCCTTCCTTTGAAAGATTATTTTGTGGAAAAAGTTTTTTTATTTAATGTCAATAAAGAACGAACACAAATTAATTTTAAAGACTTTTTCCACAAAACAAATTTTTCAAAGAAAAGTAAAGAGCTCCATTGAGCCAAACATGGGTAGAAATAAATCCAAATAATTTTTAAGTTTTGCTTCTAACTCTACTTTTACCTTGCTTGCTTAAACTTGGTTCACCCGGTTCTAGGAGTTTACCCCCCCCCCTCCTCCCAGTATTTACCACCCTAAAAAATACCCCCTCAAGAAAATAGTTCTACCCCCTCCACGGAAAATAGACCCTGGAAAATACTTCACCAGAAAATATCCCTAAGAAAATACCCCCCTCCCGAAAATACCCCCAGTGGGAAATAAGACTTTCCAAATTTGATATTTTTATTTTGGTTTTGTTTTTTTATTTTCCCTAGCGGAAAGCAATTTTGTTTCTTGTGTATTATAGGCCACTCACTCAAATTAACGCTTTGTAAAACTCGAAAACAAATTTGTTTCTTAGTTCGTTTCTTTCAACTTAGCGTGAGACAAGACAAAGACAAGTGACATAATAGTGACTTTATTTAGTATTGGTATCAATATATAAAATTCTTTCAGTTTATTGTTCCACACCCAAAACGAAAAATTTGAGAAAATTTGCCTAATTTTTGAAAAAGGGGACCCCCCCCCAAAAAAAAGCAAGAGATCTTACTGAAAATCCATTTATCAGATACATCATATCAGATAACCCTACCGTGGAGGTTTCAAGCTCCAGTTTAAAAATATGAATAACTATATTTTAGATTCTCCAGTTGTAAAAGAAGTAATGGCACACGAAGGCAGGACTGGATTCAATCAAGTTGATTCGCTTTATTTGTAATGAAATTAAGCTGTGCTTGGCGATCTGTGTTTACGTATCAGCTATAATGAGGGAGGGGAATGAGTCATTGTTTAGGTGGGGGTAGGTACGGTGGTTTCATATACGTTCAAAAATTAAATTAAAAAAAAAGTTTTTTTAATTGAAAGTAAGGAGCGAAATTAAAACTTAGAACGAACAGAAATTTTTCCTAATATGACAGGGGCTGTCCCCTCCTCAACGTCTCGCTCTTTGCGCTAAAATTTTATTGTTTAAAAAAATAGAGTTGTAAGAAAGAGTCAAACTTTAGCGTAATTAGAGAGAGAGAGACGTTGAGGATGGGACAGCCCCTTTCATATATGGAGTAATTTCTGTTCGTTTTAAGTTTTCATGTCGCTCCTTACTTTCAATTAAAAAACTTGTTTTTTTATTTTATTTTTGAACGTTTTTGAATTAATGCAGGTTTTGATTTTGGCTCACCAAATAATTAAAACAAAATTACCCCCCCCCCCCCATGGAAAATACCCCCCGTGAAAAATAAGACTTTCAAAATTTGAGAGTTTTATTTGAGTTTTATTTTTTTTTAATTTCCGTAGGGGAAAGGAATTTTGATACTTGTGTCTTATACGCCACTCCCTCAAGTTTACGCTGTGTAATATTCGAGAACACACCAGTTTTTTCGTTAGTTTCTTCGTTACTTTAGAAATAAATTTGGGCTATATATTTGCATATTAGAAGGGGGGGGGTTAAAGTATAGCGGGTCTGCATGCAAAATGTGTTTGGTTTAATTATCCTGCATATTAGATAGATAGATAGAGAAGCGTATTTTAAAACCAAATATACGGCCATGAACATAATAAAATAACATAAATAGTTACCCAATTAAAATTCTGAGATAGCCATTTTGTTCAACATAGTCGAAAATCTAATAAACAAGTTTTTTTCAAATTTAATTCAGTAAAGTGCAAAGTATGTTCTGGCCTCTGGAATGCATAGGGGTTTTGACCGTGCCGTAATTTCTTCAAAATCCTGGGAAGGGGGGAGGGGAGTGGTGGTGGTAAAGCTGGAGCCAAGTTATCCAAATTAAGTAAAAATGACGGTGAATATTTTTTTTTTTTTGGGGGGGGATGCATCGGAAACGAAAAAATAAACAAAAATGTCAAATTGTTATGTACTCCCTTATGATTTCTGGGAATACTTCTGGTGTACGCTGTTGCTATGAAAGTAAAGATTAACATTAAACCCCAAAATGAGCAGAATTTATTTCGTATAGGAAAGTCTAATGGGGGGGGGTTTTATGAGTGGTGAGGGGGATTCTAGTTTTGTTATTTGATGACACCTTCTGATAAGGGAATCTCAATAAAAATTGTTTGTTCTTATATCAACTGTTTAATTTAATGGGGAAATTAAGTTAAACTCTTTGCTGACAGTTCGCGTGTGGCTTACCTGAGTGGAGGCTGAACTTCTAGAGAGGGGAGCTTAAACTAGGAGTACGTGTAGGGAGCTTATGTTAACGGCCATACTGAATCGAAATCAGACTGATAAATTTCAGTTTCCCTTAGGAGGGAGTGGAGCCACAAGGACTAACAAACTTGAGAAATATCAACGCAAGAGAATAAAATAAAATAGTAATGCATTTATTGTTACTTACATAATAGTCGCAGAGTTCTTGGTTGTATCAACAAAATAACAAATTGTACTGAGACGAATTCACTCAGAGTTTGTACACTTCAAAAGTTTATTACAACACAATCATGGTAAAAGTCTGATCAAAAGAACTGCTAGAAGACTGGTGTAAAACTCGAAATAGACTCCCACTAAAATTCACATAGGACTGGCATAAGACTCAAAAAAGACTGGCGTCAAAATTGTTAAGTCCTAACTATCTATTCTCTGCAATTTTGCCGGGGGTTACGTTTAGGCGTTGCTAAAAGTATGTTTTACAATTCCTATTGGTTGCATTATTCGTCCTAGATCATTATGTGGCCGGCTTGCACCAATGGGCTACTTGGGTTTAATTGAAGTTTATGACTTTTAAGATGTCACTTTAAAATTTTTCTAACAATTCAAAATTTTACATTGCAACATTTTGCTAGCAGGTGTCGCTTAATTTATGACTTTTAAAGTATTACTTTGGAATATTTTCTAATGAACAAAGTTTTACATTGTAATATTTTCCCAGCAGGGTGTCTCTTGATTTTCAGAAGACTTATAATTTATTTCCGCGAAAATCGGTAAAAGATAATACGATTTAATTACATTGAGATTGCTAGTTCTAAACTTAGTTTCCAGAACAATACAACAAAGATATTTTGCATCTTGAGTGACTATTTTTTTGTATAATAAATTTTACTCTCTTGACAGTTTGGTATTTTCGAGCTCTTAAGATTCAAATTACATTATTCGTTGGCTGTCATGTAAGATTTGGTCAAAATGATATTTATTGCGTTTATTGGCGACACCTGGGCGGATTTATTTATTGGATTTTCTGTGGGAAAGATTCTTACGATGTTTATTACAAAGTATAGTTACAATTTATAATTAGATACATTCGTTTCACTATGTTAAATTGAAGGCTTGAGTCTCGCTCGATTTGTAGGTTACTTGAACTCTCCAGGTTCATATTTTGGGTGATTTTATTCTTTATTTGGGTAACTTAAATTGGGAGATTTTGGGGTTTTTGAAAATTGATCCCATTACATATCATCCTTCCCATTCTTAACGATGTCCTCATCGTTGTGTTAAGCTACTCTTTCTACACTTTCAAATTTTGATTTTTGTTTTTAAGGAATTTATCTTATTATTTATTACTTGAATTAGTTCTGCTTTGGCAAAATTTATATCTTTGTTCCATATCTCCGATTGCTCTATTAGACTATATATATGTGACAACATTACTTTAAAGTCCATCACCTATTCACTCTATTTGGCGAAAGGGCCAAAGAGTCTCTAATGACTAACACATAAGATTATATGATTACATGATAATTACTATTCCTCCACCTAATATCAAAATTACCTTCACCTGATATGTTTATCTTATCATTGAAAATGGTATATATTTGCCTTTTTTAACACTTGACTATACTTCCACCTGACGCTACATAGGTTTAATTATATTATTATTCCTTCACCTAATATTAAAATTTTTCACCTGATATGCTAATACTTCTACACAGCTCCAACTAGTTAAGTTCCGCTTTTGTGATTACTTTAATGTGGTACATATTCGCTGCTTCTAATTCTAGTTTACTTCCACCTGACGTTATATTGGTACGATAGTTATTTGACATCAAAAATATTTAACAACATCTAAAACATCTAACTACAATACACTGATATGCTTGAACTAAAAATAGCTTGGAGGAGAAAAAAAAATTATACACCTTAACATTTTTAACTTAATGTTTAATGGCAACACTGGGATAAGGTAGCTTGCACTGGTTTTCATCTGTTTTCTGATAAGTTTAACAATATTTATCAAAGTTGCTAGTTAGATACATAAGACTTCACACTTACTTCATCATTCTACGTGTCTATAATACTCACATACGTTATCACTCTTACTTTGGGCTTCCATTCAGTTAATTATTAGGTTGGCTAATTGTTTATGGTTTGTCTTCTTGGTGTTTCGTTTTCTGGCACTTGTTTCTTGGGGTGAGCGTTTACATTGTCCGTAATCAAGACTATTGCACAAAATCGTTCGTGTATGGTTTGTCATATGAAATACGCGGGTTTGACGTCACAGGAATGTTGAAATGTCTATTGGGTACATATCCCTTGGGGAATTGATTACATGAAATGAGCATCTTAACGCTGGTTGGTTAGTTCTTCTTGGACACCTTTATCCTTGGAAAATCTAATACTCGTACAGTCTGTGTTTTCCGTAAATTGATCACGTTCATTTCTTCTTTTATTGGGCACTTTTGTTTTTGGGAAAATCTAATACTCGTACAGTTTGTGTTTCCCGTAAATTGTTCGCGTTCAGTCTATATCTTGGACTATGGGCTGTGTTACAACATTTAACGTTAACTATGGCAGGATCAAAACTTGATCTTAGGGCTTTGGCTCGACGCATTGTCTTTGATTCCCGGTCAAATGATTTACAATCATTGAGGGCTTAATATGAAGATTAGAACAATAATAACTGGTTGTTTCTCTTCTCCGAACACTTCATTTTGGGAAAAAAAATTTTATCACGTACAGTCTATATTTCCCATTAATTGATCATGTTTGATTTTTCTTCTCATGGAGGATGGTTAGGTTTTGCGACATCTAATAATGATTGGATAGAGTCAAAACTTAACTTTTGATCTTGGTTAGCGTATTGTCTCTGCTATAGGGCTTAAGATATATAGTCTTTGAGGGATTGACTCTAGGGTTATTCTTGGTGTTTCAAACATTAAATCTTAAGGCCGTTGCCGTCTAAGGATAGTTATCGACGGTCTCTATGTAGTTTTACGACGTTGCGGTCGGGGTGGTTCCCCAGGTAATTATTAATTCAGATATATACGGATATGTGGGGTTCTTGGTTTTGCCAACATTGCTTGAGATAAGGTTACCTGGTACTAGGCTTGGGTGACTTGGAATTTCATCAGGATATTGTCTTGAGGACTTCCTTGGTGAGTACTTGTCGGTGGTTGACGAATGATGAAAGTAGATGCTACTGGGTTGTATCCGTGTTGCCTGCTGGTACCCAATAATTAATTTGCACTGGTTATTCTGCGTCCTAGAATATAAATATCTGGGCCGATATGCTCTTTATAGTTACACAAGTTATAACACATACAGCAATAATATATAATTTACATAATACCATGTGGGGACTATTTTTGAAATAATAGTCGTGATTAGACATATGAATAATATCAATTCTAGTATGAGTACAGTTAAATTCAACGAGAGAGCAACTAAGGGCAACTCTCATGCTTTTACATGCATGTTACAGCAATCATTAGATTACTGTAATATAAGCAAAGTTATTATAGGAAAAATGATTATGTTTACAAAAAATAACACTATAAGATTTTCAAGATTTAGTGACTATGTGTATACATGCACACATGTGCATTTGGCACACGTTCTATATTCAATGCATTTTTAAATGTTATTCAACACTCATCTACTTTAGCATTTAATTTTCTATTCTACTACTACTTTCAAGATAGATTACGTGGTTTTTATTAGAGGTCTCGATTTACTATAAATTTTCAAATCTTTACTGTTTATGCAGGTCCACGCTGCCCAAGAAATATATCTTGGCAGCTGCATGGGCTTGCACAAAAGAATCAAGTGAGAATTTGGGACTGGACATGGCACGAATGAGGACCTCTACTCCCATTCGCTCGATCATGTCCTCCCTTACTCTTTGCTCAAGGGTTATCAGGGAGTTCCGGGTTTAGGTTTTGCATCTCACTCGGCTCGATGTGTTCTGATTTTGCTCTTTTTCTACGTGTTATTCTCAACACTCTTCCGTAATTTAGGGTTAGTAGCATTCTTATAGTCAGAGAGATCATGAACACGAATCCTACTGTCAGGAGGATATTCCACCAAAAATTTGTTGAGAATAGTCCATATCTACTTTCTACATATGTTAATCTTTGGTTTTCATTAGTGAAGAGGGGAATTTGAGAGTCTAATGCTTCTCTTATTTTTGTTAGTGGTAAAGTTTCTTTGACATTCTCCATTATTGACCATATTCTGGTTTTTACTTCTTCATTTTCAATGTTAGGAATTGTATATGATAAATTCACTGCTTTAAAATTGACCACTTTGGGGCTTATTATATTCGTGCTGGTGGTTATCAGAGGTGTTTGTACTGTGGCTTCTTTGGTTACCAGTCGGCATCCTTGCTTTATGGTTATCGTACCTACATCTTGTAGTAGTAATTCGGTTCTGTAGCTTGGATCGATTTTTTCTGTGTTATTATAACAAGAGATTGTCCCGACTGTTTCTTTTGGAACAGAGAATAGCCATAGATCATTTCTAAGATGAATAAATATTTCTCGCTTAGTACTACCTATTAGTGCTTCACATGAACTTGGAATTTCCTCTTGTTGAGTCTCTTTTAAGAATATATCCAACATACATGATCCGGGTTTTACATTATAGATGGGCAGTGTTAGTTGACATACTAGGTTTTTGAATGCTACACATTCCTTGAGGTCCTGTGGATTTGCTAAGGCATATTTCCTTCTATCTTGATCGACTAGCAGGTAATCCGCTTCGGGGGTAATAGTCATGAACGAATTGGTTCTACCTATGTTGGCTGGAAACGTAGAAATTTTATACAAGTCATATATTGATTGTTGGTTTATTAACGGGATTGTTACCACTGCAAATAGTTGTTCGTTTATCTCTGTGATGTGAACCTTCAGCTTGGTGTAATAGTGAAATAAGTTTGCTACTTCCGGTTCTGTTGGTAGGTGTAGTCCGAACGTTAAATGCGTTTTTATTTCATCCAAGATACTTTTTAGGTTCGAAGGATCCACTAGGTCGTACGACAAGGTTCCTCCGGTAAGGGCAAATAATGCAAATTCAAATTTGCTAACGTCAGTTGCCAGGTTAAGTAAGGACATTGTCACTATGTCTAGTGATACCATGGTGAGGCTCGAATCGGTAATCACACGATCTACTTCATTTTTTAAATAATTCATTATGTTTACTGTCTTTGATATCTTCTTCGAGATTGCCTCAATTTTGTCTCTCTGGTAATTAGCTATGCTGGCTTGTATTTTTTGAACATGTAAAGTTACGTTCATAGCGTTATTTAGTTTTCCTACGTTTTCCCTTAGGATATTTAGGTCTTCTTCAGTCGAAAGCCCAAACAAGCGTGAGGCTAATTCTCCCACGATTGGTATTAGACTAGCTGATCTTCGGTATTTGCTTTTTCGAAAAAATACCTCGAAGATTCTCGTGGTACTTTGCTTTAACTTTTGTATTTCTGTGTTGAACAATTCAAATAGTGCTTGCAGTCTCTGTCTATATAATATTAGAAAAGATTGGTGAATCGATACTTTTAGAGCGTTTTTCTCGTTTAGCTCAGGTAATGGTTCAATATCTTCCCTTGCCGGCTCGTCGGCCATTGCTAATCTTGCACAAGTACGTTTACCGTCTATTATCCAACACTTCTTATGTACGTAATCGTCTTCTTTTTCTTTCATATTTTTATTTTTCTTTTGTTCTGGTTGAATCGCTTGTACTTTGATCGTTTGCATCTCGGTATGCCTTACTGGGATTCTTGCCCTTAGGCCTATAGTGAATACGCCAATCGGCTGGGTGCGATAGTACGTGGGCCCTGTTGACCACGTCCATTTTGTAAGTATCGTTGGTCTTAGATAAGTTAGCGTGGTCAAGTTTCTAAGTGATTTATTGTTGAGTGCGCTCATTTCTGGGACTGTATTTGTCGTAGTTTCTGACATTGAAGATTGTATATCTCTCGTGGGGGACTCATATGTAGGCGTGGTTGTCTTGGTGTCTTTTATGTTTCTTTCTATAGGATTTTTATTCTTATCATCATGTTGTATATTTGAGAATTTCAACTCCTTGAGGTTAATAATTTGTCTGTAGTCTTTTTCCTTCGCGAGTTTTGACAATATTTGCTTCGTAACATTTTGTTCAGCATGATTTTGCCACAATTCTTTGAGAAAAGTCCATAGGCTCGGTAATTCATTTAACATTGCGTAGTTTCCATCATAAAGTTTATTTTGCTTGGACGTAGTCAAGGAGTAACTTGTGGTAGATTTAATTGTAGTTTGTTCGCTCATGGAACTATCCACATTATTTAATGCTCTCCTTCTTCGGTTTTCGTTCTTGTTAAGTCCTAGAGCCTTGTCAATTTCTGCCATTTTCTTGTCGAAATCTTCTATTATGAATTTCGATTTTAGTTTAGGAAATACGGGGGGTAGATTTCCTTTATTTTCCTTATGGTGCATATCTTTTGTTGATTGCAGGCTTTTGTCTGATTTCAAGAATTGGAATATGGAGTCCTTTAATTCGTTGGTATTTTTCTCTAGTCTAATAACTTGTTGGAACAAGGTTTCAAACGGTTTGGGGTCCAATTTCATAAATATTTTCCAGGCATTATGACTTGCGAGCAACGAATTCTCGTGTTTAAAGATTATTCCATGTTTTACGATATCTTGGGCTAAAGTTTGGGAAATGAAGATTGTTATGACATTTGTTATCCACATCCTTTTTGCTGTTTCTGGAATTAATACTTCATTAGACATAATATAGGAAAACTTCTTACGAATGATAATTGAACATGAATTTTGTTCCTATTATTTGTTCTCTTTTTTTTGAAGGAAAGAAGGTGTTAATTATGATATTATATTTATATTATTTTATGATAATCTTTGTTGCCCAAAGGAAACAGGGTGAGACTAAGATTTGTGGTCGTTCAATTTGTTACTTTGCTTATGGTCATCGTACTGTTGACTCTTAAGCTGGGGGAATAGATATCTTAATTACTTTCACGTAAGAATTTAATTGTTTTAACGTAAGAGTAATTGGGTTTTAATTATTTGATTGTTTCAGCTTTTTTGTTTTCTTGATCACTTTTGATTTTGACTGATAAGTTTTAATTCTTTTAAACACAATTTCATTTCTTCTCTCTCTATATAGTACACTCCTTGGATTGTACAGGTACTGTTTGTAATATTTTATTTCTTGGAGGGGGTCATGTTTTCCTTGATATTTTACACAGTTTGGATTCGCTTCAATTTTATAAACTAATTTTTGCTTTTTACATTTGTCGAGGAGTAGTAAATCTGTCTGGCAAGGACCTTTAACATACCAGTACCGGATTTTATATTGTTTTTGTAATTTCCTAATTTCATGTTGAATAAAATGGAGGTATTTTCCCTTTCTACCGTTATATTTGATTCCTAATTTGCCTCTCGCTGGCCGATATTTTGGGGTGTTTGCGAGATCTAGACCGAACTTATAAGATTTTACGTTAAACTTCCTTAAATCATACTTAACGTCCCATTTTTTCTCGAAGACTTCCTCCCCTGACTTATTCACGACGATCATTGCAGCCGAGTATATGACGTTTTCTTTGGCATGTTTGATACATATGTACTCCGTATCGATAATTGCTTTTGCCATTGTTCTGAAATGAAAGGTAGTTTCTATTGGTCTCTGTCTAGTTAATAATTTTTGTCAAGATTGGTTATGATCATGGTATACTCTAGGTCGAGGCCAAATTACTTTTCACCGGCATTTCCTCAATACATCGGATACTTATTCATTCAACCATAATTCGAGTCATCTGAGCTCCATATTAACCAATTTTGAGTGAAAAAAAAACAAGGTAACTTCAGGTTGAGGTTGAACTACTTTTTCACCGGTGCCTCCTTGCACCTGGCTATTTGTGTGTTCGAACATAGTTACTACCCTAAAGTTCCGTACTCTAGTTTAACGACTTTGCGGTCGTTTTAGTCTAAAGTATAGAGACTTTTGAGAAACTACCTTCTTGTCAATATATTATAATGTACTTAGGTCTCGTGATATTTACTCTAATTCATAGTTCCATAAATATCAATACAATACTGGTTTATAATGCATTTTTTTTTTTTTTTATTACGATAATAATTGATTTTCTTAGTTATAACACTTCAGGTAATAGTATAGGGTTCTTTCATCATTTATCTTAACAAGATTATCTATATACACAGTTTCTCCCACTGAGGTTGGGTTTTAATTTCAATATGGGTGCATCATCCGGCAGTGCCGCCTTTGAACTTGGAGATATAAGCATATCCAGAAGTCGGTAATTTTCCCATGACGAAACATTTGGGCTGAGAAATTGGAGTTCAAATACTATATCATTTTTACCGTTTTCGGGTATATTTAGGTACATTAAATACACTAGTAGTTGGTTTGGGAGGTGCAGGCCTTCCAAAGTGGCGGTTATATCATTCCTTCGCATATTTTGATGAATGACTTTCCGGCACAACTGAGATAATGACAATGGGTCATTTAATATCTTTACTACAGAGAAACTTAAATTTGCGTGTGATTGGCAACAACATAGTTGCTCACGCACGATTATGTCTAACCCAGGGACTATTTTTCTTCCAAAATTTTCATCTCCTTGGAAGAAATTCAGGGTTATTTTCTTTATGTCTTTATATTCTCTTGGGGTAAGTTGAAAAATTGCGGCTCCCATTGAAGGGTTTATCGGATTTAGATACGTGTTATTTACACAATTGACGTACAAGATTTTAAGAAGGGTTTCACTTTTTAACATATGTCCTTGGTCTATTAATATGGAGAGAAATTTAATGGGCCAAATTGTAGTTATATTATTATCATCTTGATCGTACCAGATATTGTTGGCGATATATTCAGACAACGAGCTATACATTGATGATGGGATATGTTGTACTAAAATTCGGAAGGCCAGGTTGGCACTTCGTCTAGTGTGCTCTAGTGTTCTTGTCATCTCACGTGCACTAAAATTATAAAGCACTAGGCTTGCCGTTAATCTTAGGATCACTCTTTGTTCCAACCTTGTCTTTTGAGATTTTAGAAGATAATATAGTTTTTGACAGTCAAGATTTTCTACTGCTTTAATAAGTTCCTCTTCTTTCATTAAATTGTTGACAAGTCCCCATTCCCTTAACGGAGCATTAATATTGTCTACGCTATGTCTTATCTTAAGGTTCCAAAAGATTGCATTTTCTCGTCTACGATTATTTAATTGTTGATTGCTTGGGTATCTTATCATAGTTACGTTTTTTCTGATTATTCTACTAGATTTAGGCTAATATAAGCAACATACCGTATGGTTGCGTGTTCCGGCGTTTCTCTTAACACGTGGCTGAAGGTTAGTTACATACCGTATCTGGAAATGTGTTCTTATGTAAAATTTATAAGTAATTGTGAAATAAATTAACTTAATGTAACAATGGTTAAGGCATAATAATAATAATAGATTAGTTAGGTGCCTTTAATTTGGTGATATTTGTTATTATTTTTAGCTGTTTTTAGTTGGTTCCTCTAATTTATGGTATTTAACTTTCACTGGTACCCTTGGGTTTCTTTCCTATTTGAGTTGATCTTCGTAGGAAATACTTCGGCGCAGTGCCCGAACACAAAATTAAACTACTCGAGTCCCAGCACCGCGTCAACGCATTCCCCACGCATCGGAATTTTTGTCCATTTTTATTCCATATTCTCGTATGGTCACTTGTGTTATCACATTTTCTATAATTGTGAGGGTTAGGTAGGATAATTTTAGCGGGCCGCATAGTTGATTCTACTAGTCTTCATGGCATTCTTCTTTCGGTTCTGGTTGTATTTCGCAAGAGATACTCTCACTCTGCACGCCTCCCCCAAACAGTCAACAGGAAAAGCTTACAAAGTCACGGCATTCCCCATGTATTGGGCTTATGTTCATCTTTATTTCAAATTCCCGTATGGTCACTTTTGTTATCACATTATTTTCTTATGATAGAGGTGAGTTAGGGTAATTCTCGCGGGTCACTTTTTATAGAGAGGTTAGTTGATCTTCTCGTGAGAGTTCCCCGGTCAAACGATAATGACTAGTGAGATAAAAGACATCACAGGTCATCATCGCTGACCGTCCGCTCCCCACGACTTACGGTAGCTTTGTCCAATTCCAAAACTGTAGTTTTTCATTATGTGATGATCAATTATTGTAACTGCCTGGTCGTACCTCATAAGAGAGCTAGGGCCCAATGGTAATGGCAACAGAAAGATAATAACACCATTGCCATTCCCCTTTGGCCACCGCCACCCACGACCAAAGGTCCATTTGTTTAAGGAGTTTGGTGGCTAGACCGTTTTAGTACTTGCCAAGTAACGTCTTATTGTGCAATCAATTCTCGTTTCTCCTTAACCCTTTCTCAACGGAGGGTGAAAGTCATACACCATGCTCATCCCTGGCTCTAACCTCCCATGCTTGGGGGTCCATCCGTTTTCACTATTATACGTCGTGTGGATATTTGAGTTATTTTTCCTCTACTATTTTAAGGTATTTTATGGTGTTGTCCACCGACGGTTATTTTATTTTGTTTTTTTATGAATTAGAATTGCCATGTATACTGTGCTTTTATTAATTCTTGAGAGAAGAAAAAAAAAATTTTATTGTCACCTTGGAAGCGTATAGGGTACTACTACTGACTTTTAGTTGAAAGTATCTTTTACCTGGTTAAAGTGGGGTTTTGGGCTTAAGTAGTTACGTAAAGGGTCGTATTATATTGTTCGTTAGTATATTCTAGTTAATGCTTATGCATCAGTTTGAGGGAAACTCTGTTATAACCTTAATGTGGCATCCAATTTCCATACTTGTTTTTCATGTTGTTTTTAAACAATCTTTTTTTTTAAAATATCTATAATTTCAATTAATTTCGTTAAGGCCTTTTTTTTGAAAATACAGTCTTATATTTTTTTTTTTTTATACTTTTTTTTATACATTCTAATGGGGGGGTTTTATGAGTGGTGAGGGGGATTCTAGTTTTGTTATTTGATGACACCTTCTGATAAGGGAATCTCAATAAAAATTGTTTGTTCTTATATCAATTGTTTAATTTAATGGGGGAAATTAAGTTAAACTCTTTGCTGACAGTTCGCGTGTGGCTTACCTGAGTGGAGGCTGAACTTCTAGAGAGGGGAGCTTAAACTAGGAGTACGTGTAGGGAGCTTATGTTAACGGCCATACTGAATCGAAATCAGACTGATAAATTTCAGTTTCCCTTAGGAGCGAGTGGAGCCACAAGGACTAACAAACTTGAGAAATATTAACGCAAGAGAATAAAATAAAATAGTAATGCATTTATTGTTGTAATGGGATCAATTTTCAAAAACCCCAAAATCTCCCAATTTAAGTTACACAAATAAAGAATAAAATCACCCAAAATATGAACCTGGAGAGTTCAAGTAACCTACAAATCGAGCGAGACTCAAGCCTTCAATTTAACATAGTGAAACGAATGTATCTAATTATACATTGTAACTATACTTTGTAATAAACATCGTAAGAATCTTTCCCACAGAAAATCCAATAAATAAATCCGCCCAGGTGTCGCCAATAAACGCAATAAATATCATTTTGACCAAATCTTACATGACAGCCAACGAATAATGTAATTTGAATCTTAAGAGCTCGAAAATACCAAACTGTCAAGAGAGTAAAATTTATTATACAAAAAAATAGTCACTCAAGATGCAAAATATCTTTGTTGTATTGTTCTGGAAACTAAGTTTAGAACTAGCAATCTCAATGTAATTAAATCGTATTATCTTTTACCGATTTTCGCGGAAATAAATTATAAGTCTTCTGAAAATCAAGAGACACCCTGCTGGGAAAATATTACAATGTAAAACTTTGTTCATTAGAAAATATTCCAAAGTAATACTTTAAAAGTCATAAATTAAGCGACACCTGCTAGCAAAATGTTGCAATGTAAAATTTTGAATTGTTAGAAAAATTTTAAAGTGACATCTTAAAAGTCATAAACCTCAATTAAACCCAAGTAGCCCATTGGTGCAAGCCGGCCACATAATGATCTAGGACGAATAATGCAACCAATAGGAATTGTAAAACATACTTTTAGCAACGCCTAAACGTAACCCCGGCAAAATTGCAGAGAATAGATAGTTAGGACTTAACAATTTTACGCCAGTCTTTTTTGAGTCTTATGCCAGTCCTATGTGAATTTTAGTGGAGTCTATTTCGAGTTTTACACCAGTCTTCTAGCAGTTCTTTTGATCAGACTTTTACCATGATTGTGTTGTAATAAACTTTTGAAGTGTACAAACTCTGAGTGAATTCGTCTCAGTACAATTTGTTATTTTGTTGATACAACCAAGAACTCTCTTGGTTGTATCAACACTCTCTGAGTTTTGAGTTTTGGAGAACTCTCTTGGTCTCCAAAAAAAAAAAAAAAAAAAAAAAAAAAAAAAAAAAAAAAAAAAAAAATTCTAATGGGGGGGGTTTTATGAGTGGTGAGGGGGATTCTAGTTTTGTTATTTGATGACACCTTCTAATAAGGGAATCTCAATAAAAATTGTTTGTTCTTATATCAATTGTTTAATTTAATGGGGAAATTAAATTAAACTCTTTGCTGACAGTTCGCGTGTGGCTTACCTGAGTGGAGGCTGAACTTCTAGAGAGGGGAGCTTAAACTAGGAGTACGTGTAGGGAGCTTATGTTAACGGCCATACTGAATCGAAATCAGACTGATAAATTTCAGTTTCCCTTAGGAGCGAGTGGAGCCACAAGGACTAACAAACTTGAGAAATATTAACGCAAGAGAATAAAATAAAATAGTAATGTATTTATTGTTACTTACATAATAGTCGCAGAGTTCTTGGTTGTATCAACAAAATAACAAATTGTACTGAGACGAATTCACTCAGAGTTTGTACACTTCAAAAGTTTATTACAACACAATCATGGTAAAAGTCTGATCAAAAGAACTGCTAGAAGACTGGTGTAAAACTCGAAATAGACTCCCACTAAAATTCACATAGGACTGGCATAAGACTCAAAAAAGACTGGCGTAAAATTGTTAAGTCCTAACTATCTATTCTCTGCAATTTTGCCGGGGGTTACGTTTAGGCGTTGCTAAAAGTATGTTTTACAATTCCTATTGGTTGCATTATTCGTCCTAGATCATTATGTGGCCGGCTTGCACCAATGGGCTACTTGGGTTTAATTGAGGTTTATGACTTTTAAGATGTCACTTTAAAATTTTTCTAACAATTCAAAATTTTACATTGCAACATTTTGCTAGCAGGTGTCGCTTAATTTATGACTTTTAAAGTATTACTTTGGAATATTTTCTAATGAACAAAGTTTTACATTGTAATATTTTCCCAGCAGGGTGTCTCTTGATTTTCAGAAGACTTATAATTTATTTCCGCGAAAATCGGTAAAAGATAATACGATTTAATTACATTGAGATTGCTAGTTCTAAACTTAGTTTCCAGAACAATACAACAAAGATATTTTGCATCTTGAGTGACTATTTTTTTGTATAATAAATTTTACTCTCTTGACAGTTTGGTATTTTCGAGCTCTTAAGATTCAAATTACATTATTCGTTGGCTGTCATGTAAGATTTGGTCAAAATGATATTTATTGCGTTTATTGGCGACACCTGGGCGGATTTATTTATTGGATTTTCTGTGGGAAAGATTCTTACGATGTTTATTACAAAGTATAGTTACAATGTATAATTAGATACATTCGTTTCACTATGTTAAATTGAAGGCTTGAGTCTCGCTCGATTTGTAGGTTACTTGAACTCTCCAGGTTCATATTTTGGGTGATTTTATTCTTTATTTGTGTAACTTAAATTGGGAGATTTTGGGGTTTTTGAAAATTGATCCCATTACAAAAGGACTATCCCTTCCTCATCCACACCTATGCCTCATGGTCGCAAAAGCTTCAGATGGTGCTCATTAGATCGGAAATTGAGAGTTCAAGTACTTTTTTTTATAAGTCGAAAGTGTTTGTAGACCAATGAGCTGCGGCAGGGGGTGGGGGTATTTTCTGAGGGAAAGAACCTTCAACGGTTGAGGTTGAAAAATCTTCAAAGTATTGAGGTTAAAGTTTAGAGAGTGTTGACAGGTATGTTAAACATGGGCACCGACAAGAGGAGGCAGGGGGGCATGGCCCGCCTGGAAGTTTGGGACTATAAAGTAATTATAAAGTAACCAAAGGAAAGAGAGCAGAATAGGGAAAAACCATGGAAAAATATTTGTTGCCCCATTTTTGGCTGCCATCAATAGATAGTGATCCATAATAAGGAAAATATAAGTTCTAATTTGTGACTGAGTAAACCCTAACCAGTTTTCCACAAACATTTTTTCTATCTGATATGGTTAATTTAACCCCGGAATTTACCCCGGACTATTACCCTTAACATCTCGACGCGAAAATTGAATCGGTAAAGAGAAAGCAAGACATATAAAGAAATTTCGTATATGAATTCTAGCAAATTCACCCAGTTTAAAATTTCTTCTGAAAATTTCACACCCTGGAAGCTTTCCTCTCCATTGAAAATTCTCCCGGCAGAAAATTCGTCCTCCCTGCCCCAGCCGAAAAATGCATGCACACTTCCCAATAACAAATAAAACAAAAGACATTTTTTATAGCTTAAAAGCTTACCTCCAGGGGCTGTAGGGGGTCATTTTATCTCAAAAGACAGTTATTGGGCCTTTCAACTATTTTGAAGAAAATAGCTATCTCCAAATTTTGTTGACTATTTTGGCATTGAAATGCACTCTCTTGGTCTGATATCCCTCAAACCAACACGGTAAGGGGTGCAACCCAAAGCCGTTTTCAGGGGGGGCTCAGAGGAATTTCCCGGGTGGAATTTATCGAGGGGGGACAAAAATACTTTTGTCCCCCTAATTTTATATGGTCAACAAAAATTACTACCAATAGGAGTTTGGCTACTGCCCCTTTCTCCCTTCCCAAACCATAAAAGTCTAAGGTATGTTATGTCCTTTCCGTTTTATTGAAAACTATATGTATCTCGAACAGCGTGCTTTTGTTTTTCAAAACATCAACGACAAAAAGTGTAAAATCAATATAATAGTCCGTATAACTGTAAGGAACTATTGAAAATAATGAACATTAATTCCAGGAAGCTCAGCGGTTTAAGTGTTTATTTCACTGTAATTTTTATTACAAAAAACTGTTTTATTTTACTGTAATTTTAATGTATTATTGAAAATTTACCAGCATTAATTAAGCCACTTTATAAGAAAGGTGATAAAAGTGAGTGTGGTAATTATCGAGGCATTAGTCTGGTCTCTGTAGGTAGCAAATTGCTTAGTAATATGATACTTTTTAGACTGAGAGATGCCGTAGACAAAGTTTTAAGAGAAGAGCAGTGCGGTTTTAGAAAAGGTAGAGGATGTGTTGACCAAATTTTCACTCTTAGGTTAATAATTGAGAAGTGCCTAAGTTTTCAAACTCCTTTGGTCCTCAGTTTTATAGATTATGAGCAAGCGTTCGATTCTGTTGATAGAGGAGCTTTAGTAAAGGTTTTATCTTTGTATGGTATACCAGACAAATACATTAAAGTGATTAGTGCTATGTACGAGAATAACACTGCTGCGGTTAAGGTAGGAAATGAGGTTAGCAGCTGGTTTTGTATTAAATCAGGAGTTAAGCAGGGCTGTGTTCTATCCCCCTTTATATGGATTATTTTGATGGACTTTGTTTTAAGGAGCACAGGAAAGGCAATGGGAGACCACGGAATCAAATGGGGAGGAAAAAGTCTCCTGGACTTGGATTATGCTGATGATTTAAGCATCCTAGATGATAGTGTGAGCAAAATGAATGAAGTTTTAGAGGTTTTGCGAGTTCAGGGTGCTAGTATTGGTTTGAAAATTAATGTTAGGAAGACTAAGTCACTAAGGCTAGGAATAAGTGACGATGAAAAGGTGATGTTGGGTAATGAAAAGATTGATCAGGTGGGCAGTTTCACTTATCTTGGTAGTATTATTAGTAAAGATGGTGGGAGCAGTGAAGATGTTAAAAATAGAATAGCCAAGGCTCAGGGTGTTTTTTCACAGTTAAAAAAAGTCTGGAAGAATAGGAAGATAAGTCTACAAACCAAGATTAGAATCTTAGAAGCTACAGTGATGACAGTGGTCAAATATGGCTCTGAAGCATGGACGCTCCGAAAAGCGGATGAAGATTTGCTAGATGTTTTCCAGAGAAATTGCTTAAGGATTGTTCTGGGTACCCGGCTGACTGACCGTATTTCAAACAATAGGCTATATGAAAAATGTGGTTCAATACCGCTTTCTAGGTCTATAATGAAAGAAAGGTTGAGGTGGTTGGGGCATGTTGTGCGGATGAAGGATGACAGATTGCCGAAGATTGTTCTTTTCGGCCAACCATCTAGGGCTAAACGGAAAGCAGGTCGTCCCCGTCTGGGGTGGGAGGACGTCATAAAGAAAGATTTAAAGGAAATGGGAACTTCGTGGGCAGGTGTAAAAAGGGAGGCCTTGAATAGATTGGGGTGGAGGAGGAGCGTGCGTAGCTGTGTTGGCCTCAGGCGGCTTGGTGCTGCGATGAGTTGTTAGTAGTAGTAGTAGTAGATTATTAGAAAAACGATCAGAAAACAAATTAAAAAAAAAGAATGTTTTTCAACTGAAAGTAAGGATCAACGTTATAACATAAAACGAACAGAAATTATTTTCGTATGAGGAGGTTTCGCTCCTCCTTGATACGTTGCTCTTTACGCTAAAGTTTGACTATTTTTAATTGTTGTCCCAAATTTTCTAACGTTGTCTCCTGAAACACAAGGGTTACTTAATATTAGAATGAGAAGCTTTTATATAGCTAAGAAAAAAACCTTTGCGTGTTTGACAAGTTTATTGTCAAAGCAGACACCGCTATTGTTTAGTGCTTCTACTGCAACAATTGTTCTTGAAAAAATATTATGTGCATAGTCTGGTTTATTTTTATATTGTCAACAAAAATTACTACTAAGAGGAGTTTGGCTACTGCCCCTTTCTCCTTTCCCAAACCATAAAAGACTTAAGCCTGTTATGTACTTTCCGTTTTATTGAAAACTATATGTATCTTTTGTTTTTCAAAACATCGACGACAAAAAAAAATAAAATCATAGGCAGCGCAGAAGCGGTGCCTAAGTAAAGAACGATGTTGGCACAATGTATTTTTTTTCAGATCAGAGGGATCTAGTAAGAGTCAGTGATCAGAGGGCAGCTACCCTCTCCACCCTACCCACACGTCGTATTGTCCTAAAGTGCGTCTACTAGAAATTTTGAGATACCCCTTCTATTCAAAATAGTCTCAATATCATATAACAAGGCTTTTAGGGTTGAAACAGACCCCAGAGATTAGGGGCAAGGGTCATAGTTTATGCCCAGGGGGTATTTAAGGTTCTTATGGAAGGGATGGCTGTTTAACTTCAGAAGAGGCTCAATCTTTCTCCCTGAAAAAAACTATGTCAATATAAAACGAAAAAAATTAATCACAAAAACTTTTTGCACAAAATAAGTTTCCAAAAAAAATAAAGAACTCCATTAAACCAAAAATGAAAAAAGAATAGAATAAAATAATCTACCAAGCATACAACTACCATATATCAGTATCAATAAATAAATGAAACCCAAAACAAACAAAAATTAAAACAAGTCAAACTCATAACGAGCAGAAATTAACCTAAGTAGGGTTCTAAACTCTATGCTTTCTAAAAGTTAGAATGTAATTTGTACTTTACTGAAATTTTTTTTAATGTTTTCACTTTTATAATTTTAAGAAATAAAAAATAATTAAAATTTTAAGGAATAATAATCAGCATATGTGTATGCACACTTCCCAATAACAAATAAAACAAAGGACATTTTTTATAACTTAAAAACTTACATACCAGGGGCTGTAGGGGGTCATTTTATCTCAAAAGACAGTTATTGGGCCTTTCAACTATTTTGAAGAAAATAGCTATCTCCAAATTTTGTTGACTATTTTGGCATTGAAATGCACTCTCTTGGTCTGATATCCCTCAAACCAACACGGTAAGGGGTGCAACCCAAGGCCGTTTTCAGGGGGGGGGCTCAGGGGAATTTCCCGGGTGGAATTTATCGAGGGGGGACAAAAATACTTTTGTCCCCCTAATTTTATATGGTCAACAAAAATTACTACCAATAGGAGTTTGGCTACTGCCCCTTTCTCCCTTCCCAAACCATAAAAGTCTAAGGTATGTTATGTCCTTTCCGTTTTATTGAAAACTATATGTATCTCGAACAGCGTGCTTTTGTTTTTCAAAACATCAACGACAAAAAGTGTAAAATCAATATAATAGTCCGTATAACTGTAAGGAACTATTGAAAATAATGAACATTAATTCCAGGAAGCTCAGCGGTTTAAGTGTTTATTTCACTGTAATTTTTATTACAAAAAACTGTTTTATTTTACTGTAATTTTAATGTATTATTGAAAATTTACCAGCATTATTAGAAAAACGATCAGAAAACAAATTAAAATAAAAAGAATGTTTTTCAACTGAAAGTAAGGATCAACGTTATAACATAAAACGAACAGAAATTATTTTCGTATGAGGAGGTTTCGCTCCTCCTTGATACGTTGCTCTTTACGCTAAAGTTTGACTATTTTTAATTGTTGTCCCAAATTTTCTAACGTTGTCTCCTGAAACACAAGGGTTACTTAATATTAGAATGAGAAGCTTTTATATAGCTACAAAAAAAACCTTTGCGTGTTTGACAAGTTTATTGTCAAAGCAGACACCGCTATTGTTTACTGCTTCTACTGCAACAATTGTTCTTGAAAAAATATTATGTGCATAGTCTGGTTTATTTTTATATTGTCAACAAAAATTACTACTAAGAGGAGTTTGGCTACTGCCCCTTTCTCCTTTCCCAAACCATAAAAGACTTAAGCCTGTTATGTACTTTCCGTTTTATTGAAAACTATATGTATCTTTTGTTTTTCAATACATCGACGACAAAAAAAAATAAAATCATAGGCAGCGCAGAAGCAGTGCCTAAGTAAAGAACGATGTTGGCACAATGTATTTTTTTTCAGATCAGAGGGATCTAGTAAGAGTCAGTGATCAGAGGGCAGCTACCCTCTCCACCCTACCCACACGTCGTATTGTCCTAAAGTGCGTCTACTAGAAATTTTGAGATACCCCTTCTATTCAAAATAGTCTAAATATCATATAACAAGGCTTTTAGGGTTGAAACAGACCCCAGAGATTAGGGGCAAGGGTCATAGTTTATGCCCAGGGGGTATTTAAGGTTCTTATGGAAGGGATGGCTGTTTAACTTCAGAAGAGGCTCAATCTTTCTCCCTGAAAAAAACTATGTCAATATAAAACGAAAAAAAATTAATCACAAAAACTTTTTGCACAAAATAAGTTTCCAAAAAAAATAAAGAACTCCATTAAACCAAAAATGAAAAAAGAATAGAATAAAATAATCTACCAAGCATACAACTACCATATATCAGTATCAATAAATAAATGAAACCCAAAACAAACAAAAATTAAAACAAGTCAAACTCATAACGAGCAGAAATTAACCTAAGTAGGGTTCTAAACTCTATGCTTTCTAAAAGCTAGAATATAATTTGTACTTTACTGAAATTTTTTTTAATGTTTTCACTTTTATAATTTTAAGAAATAAAAAATAATTAAGATTTTAAGGAATAAATATCAGCATATGTGTATGCACACTTCCCAATAACAAATAAAACAAAAGACATTTGTTATAACTTAAAAGCTTACCTCCAGGGGCTGTAGGGGGTCATTTTATCTCAAAAGACAGTTATTGGGCCTTTCAACTATTTTGAAGAAAATAGCTATCTCCAAATTTTGTTGACTATTTTGGCATTGAAATGCACTCTCTTGGTCTGATATCCCTCAAACCAACACGGTAAGGGGTGCAACCCAAGGCCGTTTTCAGGGGGGGCTCAGAGGAATTTCCCGGGTGGAATTTATCGAGGGGGGACAAAAATACTTTTGTCCCCCTAATTTTATATGGTCAACAAAAATTACTACCAATAGGAGTTTGGCTACTGCCCCTTTCTCCCTTCCCAAACCATAAAAGTCTAAGGTATGTTATGTCCTTTCCGTTTTATTGAAAACTATATGTATCTCGAACAGCGTGCTTTTGTTTTTCAAAACATCAACGACAAAAAGTGTAAAATCAATATAATAGTCCGTATAACTGTAAGGAACTATTGAAAATAATGAACATTAATTCCAGGAAGCTCAGCGGTTTAAGTGTTTATTTCACTGTAATTTTTATTACAAAAAACTGTTTTATTTTACTGTACTTTTAATGTATTATTGAAAATTTACCAGCATTATTAGAAAAACGATCAGAAAACAAATTTAAAAAAAGAATGTTTTTCAACTGAAAGTAAGGATCAACGTTATAACATAAAACGATAAACTAACAATGCACATTTTTTCAGTAAATTCATTTGAATTTTTTTTGAGCAAAGTTCCAAGCCATTGAAAGAGAAGCAGTTTCGTTCCCTTTTTTAGGGGGATTTGACATCCAACTGCTCTCTAGTAATGCTTTACTCATTTAAGTTTGGATCCCCTTTCACAGACTCGTGGATGTAGTTTTTAAGACAATGAAATACGTGTCTTTTTAGTTTCACTCGTAATTTCTATTCGGATGATGGGTCAAAACAAGAAGAAAAGAGGCTCTCGTGGCACATCCATCAACATATACAAAGAAAAAAATGAAATTCTCAAGCTTGAAAGAAGAAATAAGAGGTATTTGAAAGAATGTGAGCTCAAAATGGTAAGTACAATGTGCAAATCCACAGATGAAGATGAACAACAGGGAGTTAAAATGAATAAGGATGGTTACCAAACACACTTTAAAGCAAAGGTGTCAGAAAAGATTGATACCGAAGGGAACTTTGAAAATGATAAGCTGGACATGGAGTTCAAGGAGTGCATGGAGTGCATGGACACTAAAGAGTGCAAGGACATGGAAAAGGTTGACTACCAAGAGAATATGGTGGAATGTTTTCGACTGGAAGTAGAAAATGAGTTCCAGATTAATGACGCCTATGATGAAAACAATAAAAGAAACCCAGAACAAAAAAGTAACGTTAACAAAACGGTATACATAGCCAATGAATTATGTGAAGACAAATACCAGGGCTCTTACGAAACACAGATTTATAGTACACAGCCTGAGAAAAATAAATCGGCTTTTAATAAGCCTTCTCTGAATGTTTGTTTTTTGTCCAAAAAAGTACAAGATTTTCAAAATGATCGACCAAGTGTAATTCAAACAATACATGGCGCCTCACTTCCTAATCCAGTGATTGATACCGAAGGGAACTTTGAAAATGATAAGCTGGACATGGAGTTCAAGGAGTGCATGGAAATTAACGAGTGCATGGACATTAAAGAGTGCATGGACACTAAAGAGTGCAAGGACATGGAAAAGGTTGACTACCAAGAGAATATGGTGGAATGTTTTCGACTGGAAGTAGAAAATGAGTTCCAGATTAATGACGCCTATGATGAAAACAATAAAAGAAACCCAGAACAAAAAAGTAACGTTAACAAAACGGTATACATAGCCAATGAATTATGTGAAGACAATTACCAGGGCTCTTACGAAACACAGATTTATAGTACACAGCCTGAGAAAAATAAATCGGCTTTTAATAAGCCTTCTCTGAATGTTTGTTTTTTGTCCAAAAAAGTACAAGATTTTCAAAATGATCGACCAAGTGTAATTCAAACAATACATGGCGCCTCACTTCCTAATCCAGTGGACCCACATATTTACGAAACCAAGAAATCGGCACTTAGATCTACTGAGGCTGCCATAATCTTAAGGACCGCTCACGAAACTGGTATATCAAAGTTTAGACTCTGCAAGAACAAAGTTCCAGCCTATCCTACTGCAGATAGTATTTTTTTAGTATATTCAGATAGTTTTGAATACTTACAAGACTACAAGGCCGATGGTTACCGTTATAGCAGAAGTAGTGGGGGACACTCAGTATCTGTACCCTCTGTTCATCCAAACTTCAGAAAGAGAGTTAATCAACGGATGATTGAAGGCAAGATGGTTGATTTGAAGAGATATATCTTTCGATATGAGCAATGTGCATTCAACTGTCCCCTTGAGCACTGCCTATATACGGTGATTCATTATGTTGGTACTTGTGACAGAAAATCCAATTGTGACCCCCATGGAAACCATAAAAAGAAAGAAGGAATAAAAGCTATCCCTTTTGTTCCTTCTGAGAAATCTGTATTAATAAGAGCCAAAAATGTAGCAAAAACCACAACAATGACGCCCCGAGAACATTTCCATAACGAGTTTAGCAAGACAGTGAATGAGCTGCAGACAAATGTTCCAAGAAGTCAGCGGCAGGTAAAGGATGCCTTTTCTTTGGCCAGAAAAAGCATGATATCCAAAGACACATGTAATATGATTCGATATCTTATGACGGAAACTGATTTTGTTGTGACAGAAAAATTTTTTGGGCAAGGAGAAGCAGCCGTCACCTGTATATCAGAATTTGCCATCTTAGAGGTTGATTACTTTGTAAAACACGGTATCCCGATAGTGTTCTATTATGATACCAAATATAACATTGGAAATTACTGGGTTTCAGCTCTGACATTCCGACATCCTGACTTCGACCATAAGGGGACAACACCTCTGATTCCAATTGCATTTTTACTTCACACAAATAGATCAGCTGATTCGCACGAAGAGCTGTTTATAGTTCTAATGAAGAAAGCACCAAGCATCAATTCACCGCAAAATTCTTTTGTGAGTGATAGAGAAAAGGGTATAGAGGTTGCGAGAAAAAAAATATTTCCTCATATTCAGGCTGCTCATTGCTGGCTACACTATCGGATCAATGCAAAACATGCACTTCAGAAAATGGGGGCATCTAAAGAAGACATCAAGGTAGTTCAAGAAGATATTCTTCAGTTGCTAAGATCAAAAAGTGAAGATGAGTATTACCAAATAAGAACTGACAGGCTCGTGAAATGGTCCATCCCTGCATTTACCTACTTTCGAGATAATCTGGAATCTGACATGTTGAAGTATGATTGTGCCTTCATCGTTTCCCAGATTCCTGATTTTAATCCAGTCTCCGGAATAACCAACAATACCGCAGAGTCATTCAATGCTGTGATGAAAAGAGTTATACAACAAAAGCGAGATATACCAATGGACAGATGTATCTTGGGCCTTCTTTGTTTAGACGATGAATATTATACACACGTGTCTCGAGGATATAAGGGAATAGGAGATTATAGACTCCTTGAGAAGGCACATAAGGAAAACGTAGTTCATATCAAGCAGGAAGAAGATCCACTTGAATCGAGGAATGAAATGTTTCTGCGTATGGTCCAAGAAGTAGATGCATCAGATTCCTTTTGCGAAATAAATACGACAAGAGAAGACCGCCAGCAAAGTGGTTTAGTTGACATAGCAGAAACTCTATGGAGAAAGGGACATGTTACATTTTGCAACGAAAAGCAAGTGTATCTTGTTTCAAATCTGACTAGAAAGAAGGTTAATGTTGTGACACCACGAACAGAAACAATCACTGTTAGAGGAAATAAAATTGTGACAAAGGGTGCTAAGAGGAATAGTTTGGTTGAAGTTTATGATTGTTCTTGTAATTTTGGAATCTCTGCATGTCCTTGCAAACTAGCAGTTTTAAGATCTCGAGGACATGCACTAGTAACAGAAAAATCAGTTATACAGCTGAAAACACTCAAGAACGTGAAGGGGAGATCTAAAAGGCACGTGAGGCCTGGAATAAAAAGCTCATTAACCATTCAGGACTGTTACAATATTAAACCTGCAGCAGATTCTCTAGCAGCCAAGGAATTGTCGTCTACTGCTGATAGTGATGATCAGAATGAGGGGAGTTTTTCACCGTCAATTAATGAAACTGCGAAAGCTGACTTGAAAACAAGCAGGGAGCAGAATACATTCGAAACGGGTTTCAGAAATGAAAAAAAAGAAATTATTGAAGTAGCTTCACTTAAAAAGAGTTCCAAACCCCAATCGAAAAGCTCTGATGGGAATCATAATTCAAAAGTTGCAAAGCAAGCGGAAGATGTACAGTTTGTGAAGTCTGTTCGAAAAAGGCTGCATAGCCCCACTCAACTGGTGAAACCCCAAAAAAGGGTAAGGAGACCGAATCTTCGTGTTGAAGCTAACCAGTCTATAATTCCTACAGCCCTTTGTCATGGTTACGCGTTTAAAGGGCCCATAAGTGATTTGTATGACGAAGCAAAGCAAGTGATCCAGCATTTAAAAAGGCTTTTTGGAATAGTGGTCAAATCTACCGATTCTGCTATCGTAGAAAACGCAGAGAAACTAGATTGGTGGAGAGCTACTGGTTTTCCCTTGAGGGACACAGACGTGTTTCCAATTTTCTTTCAAGACCTTGAATCACTGCTGACGCCTGATACTTGGCTCACAACTGGAATTGTTTCATACCTCGTGAATCTTGTAACTTCTAGCTGTGCGTCAGCAAGAACTATCGATAGCTACTCTACTTTCAACTTGACAAGTATTGATGCTTTGAATACTTACCCAGATACGCCTAGAGAGAGTTTTAGTGATGTTTCGAATGATTGCAGTGTTTTGTTTGTTCCATTGTGTGTCAATATGTGTGATATAACGAATACGAAGTCCAAGAATCATTTCATTTTGGGAATATGTGATTTCTCCAAGAAAACTTTCTATCTTCTTGATAGCCAGAAGCCGTTAAACCACGCTCACGGGAGGCTAGTTCTTTCCAACCTAAAAAATCTGATGAAGGGAGTGGATAAACGCTACATAGAACTTGAACTTGACTCGTGCAGAATAGCTCCACAAGTAGATTCTTCAAGCTGTGGGCTTCTTGTTGTCAAATATGCCCAAGACTATACAAATGAAATAACCTATTTGGGAAGCGCAATGTCAATTGATCTTCCATCACCTTCTAAGTACAAGACGTCAAAAGGAAGATCTACGCTATCGAAGAAATTCATAGATTTATATAACGAGGATACTGAAATGGTAAATAAGAAAACTATTGAACTAATGAATAAACATAGAATCAAATTTGCTGTCCAGGTACTTGAATCTCTTTTAATGCAGGACAGAAGAGCCACTTGTTATAAATGTCGAAAACAGATGCCAGAAAACATGCAGCTCATATGTAAGAACTGTTAAGCAGTTGCATGTAGTGAATGCGAAGCAAGATCCTGTAGGTACTTCTGTAGGCTCTGCTGTGTCTAAATAGAAAAACATACACAAACACGCAGTCAGACACACCAACACACAGAGAGAGGCAAACACAGTCAGACACACAAAACAAAAAACTTTGAAAATACGCTTGGGATCACCAAAAACGCTTAAAAAGACAAGCTAAACCACGAAACAGCAAGACTAAACATCCTAAATCATATGTTATAAACGAAAAACTTCTAAAACACACTTAGAATTAGCAACACAGCTAACACAGACAAGCTAAACCGCAAAAATCACAACTAGATATCCTAAATCATGTGTTCTAACAAAAACTTCCAGAAAACGCTTGGAAAAACCAATAAAGCTAATACAGACATGCTAAACCACGAAACAGAAGAACTAAATAACTTCTTCCAAAATACTCTTTGAAACACAAAGAGGGCTAACACTGACAAGCTAAACCAAGAGAGAGCACAACTAAACATCCTAAATCTTAAAGTTTCAAACGAAAAACTTCCAAATACTCATGGAAACACCAGCAGCGCTAAAACAGACAAGGTAAACCTCGAAACATTGAAACTAAACATCCTAAATCAAACGTTTCAAACAAAAAACTTAAAACACTTGGAATCACCAACAAAGCTAACACAGACAAGCTAAACCACGAAGCAGTGAAACTAAACATCCTAAATCTAACGTTTCAAACGAAAAACTTCCAAAACACACTTGGAAACACCAAAAAAGCTAACGCTGACGAGCCAAACCAAGAAACAGCAAATTAAGCAACTTCTTCCAAAATTCTCTTTGAAACACCAACAAAGGTGATACGGGCAAGCTATACCGCGAAATAGCACAACTAAACATCCTAAATCATACTCTTTAAACGAAAAATTACCAAAATACACTTGGAAGCATCATTTTTACCAAGAAAATGTCTGAAGATACCTTAGGAATAATAGTTTGCTCCAGAGGGTAACTTGTGCCAGCCATTGAGTGCCATGGTGGAGTGAACTGCCTTGGACTATCACGTTCTAGCAATGAAATAGCATGTTCCCACTGTTCAAATAAAAATATATATATACTGTGATATCCAAACGCCAGAAAACGCTCAAGTGATGATGACGGGTACCAGATGTTGCCACTAGAAAGGTACATTGTGCCCTGCTGGCGTATTTTATCACAAATCATCAAAAGAAACGCTATTGGGAATTTTCTTTAAGTTTAAACGATGTAGTGTATAATTCTTTAAGTTTAAGTCTAGTTTACATGGTTCTTTTGGTGGAAAATGTCTGAAAATGCCTTAGGAATGCTAGTTTGTGCCAGAAAGGTGTCGTTTGCCAACCATTGAGTGACACGGTGGCGTGATTTGCCTTGGACTATCACGTTCTACCAAGGAAATGGTATGTTCCCACTGTTCAAATAATAATACATATTGGGTTTCTAGTGGTAAGCCACGACTGCCACCAGATATTGGCGCAAAAATGGTGCTACATCACTTACTAGAGGGGAAGTCTCTCTGGCGACAAATATTGTAATGGAATGCTCGCGCTTACCACTACTGTTCCGTAAATATAGAGTATGTTAGTACCTTTTGTACGGTATACCATGCTCCAGGGTATGGTAACGTGATTGAATGGTCAAACGGTTAAACTCTATACCAAGAATGCACCCACACTGAGTCACCACTAAAATCTCTAACTATCTCATCAGAGGGTAAACGGACCCCCTGTCTATGTAGTAAATGACGGTATGTCTCGCAACTCTTTTCCTACTGCAAATAATATAATCTCAGCCCTTCTTTAGGCTGCCGGACTCCACCTAGGCTAAAAAGTCCAAGATTATGAATCAACTTACTTCAAATGTATCAAGCCAACTTACTTCGAATGAATCAGCTTTATGCCCTTTCTTTCACCCCTCGACAATACGGACCAAACTTGTTATCTGAAAGTAACTTTAGCTATGATGGGTCACCCGTAACTGCGCAATTAAAACCTTGTGGTTTTAACAAACTACGCAGTTAAAGAAATGAAAAATGGCGCAGCCAATATTAAGAGATAATTTATCATTTCCACAGATGGGAAAGAGATAATTAAAGAACTCAAAAGAAAAGAAACAAGGAAAGACATTTATCTGAAGAAAAAACCCAGGACCAAAGGTTCCAACATCGAGGTATTGAAACGTCAGAAAACACTTAAGTGATAGTGACGGGTTTAAAATAACCCTTTCTCACATATATAATATTGATTTCAGTGCCCTATGAATAATGTGTTTTAATAATGTTTTTAAATTATTTATTAATAAAACTTGAATGTACAATAAAAAGTTTTTGTCTTTTAGATTCCTTGTTCAAGGATGAATTTTTAATATATTTCACTAATGCTATTTAGCGATAATCCAAGTTCATACTTTTTAAGAAGAGCAGCCGGGCCCTTGCTAAGAAGAAACTGGATTCATATATCCCAGCCCTATCCTTCACAACTTGAAGTAATATCAGAAGTGTAGTGCCCAAGGAGTAGTAATCTAGGTCCCAATGAAGCATTAGAAAAAGGGACTAGAAAAGAGGTACGAATTGCCCAAGATGGGATCACCTCTGCCTCTAAGCCAAGTGCTTTGCCTCTTGTCATAACACCAACACGTCACTCCTCCCATCCATATGAACCATGCACTCCTAAGCAAACGTGCCCATTTTATAATGCAGTAATAAACCCGATTTGCACAACCAGCACTCCAGACTAGCCTTGAACACCGGTCTGAAACTCCTATCATCAGAGCTCATCAAACAAGCCACGAGAGAATTGTAAAACCCATCAAAAAGATGAATTTATGAGTGATTTAGACCAAACTTCGACCACCTCTCTATAGACAGCTTAATCGAGAAGAAGCAATATGTACTATTACCTTCTTAGCCCGAATGTGCTTTCCCTTTGCAAGTGTTAATGCTACCTCATGTGCTTTGCTTTGCTTATTGTGTGTTTTATATTATAGGTGCTTGGGTCATAATAAAAGATTGAAATCAACTGCTAAAGCTACTAAATTTGTTTTCATATAATTGATTCCAACTTCACCATGAGTTGAAGTAATATCTATTTTTCTCTCCTCCTCCTCACTCTCCTCCCTCTCTTCTCGATTTTTCTTTTTGCATGGTTATTAAGAGCTTTTTAGTTTGTAGTTTCTAGGTGCTTTTCTAATCGACAGTTTGTATTTATTGGCTATTTATTTTTCAGTTTGTCTTTATTCGTTGTAGACTATACTGTATTATGAAATTATTCGCTGTATTATGAAACTATTCAAATATTCTGGGAAGTGAGAGAGGTGAGATGAATATTGCAAAACATGCAGGGAACATACAAACTGCATTAGGAAAAAACTAAATTTTTTACTCTAGAAATATAATTCATTCGCATATTATAGTATTTTTATTCCAGAAATCAAGATGATTTTACAATTATTATCATATATTTTTTTCAAACTGAAAGGGAACTGAAATAAGAAGTAAAAACTATGAAACAGAATCAAAGAATAGAACTTATGTTAAGTTGCAATAATGATTCATTACTAATTAGTATTTCTTATCCACGAATAGAACATTTGATTTTAGTAGAGTTTTGAAGATTAGCTTTAGAATATTGCCTAATTTTGTTATCTTCCACTTTTTTCAACTGTGGTTCAGCACGGTTGATTCAATGTTCTCAAGCATTATAATTTTCTAATTCTTCATTTGTCTTCTTTTTTACCCAAAGCTGTCATGAGCTGAAAATTAACAACAGTAACGACCAAAAAAGAAACCGACGAAAACAAATTTCGTTTTTATATCTAATTCAAAAGGAATGCCTAAGCTGAAATTCAAAGGGTCATTATTTTTCTTTTTATTGCTTACAGTTTGATTACAGTTTTATCGCTTACAGCTTCATTGGTAGTTGTGGTGGTGGGCCTTCCCTTGTACTTTTGATTTTATTTAAATGTATAACTATGTAATGCGTATTTTTTTAAATAATACGTATATACTTCACAAAATAAAAACAAAATCAAAAGTACTATCAGTGTCGCCTCAACGTGGCGGGGAAGTGACAACAGGGTGATGTTAGATATGAATTTTATACCAAGAAAATAATAATCAAAGTAAGGGTTAATTTAAAATATAATCATTCTCGAACAAAAACTTCTTTTTTCTATACTATTGCCAAATGGGTTTTCACTAGTTAACAACTTTGTACTTTTATTTATATCTGACACCACTCTGGCTAAGCACACTGAATCTCTTTATTATTGAATCGTCTGCCTAGTTTGTCCAAAGTAATTTAAAGGTAATATACAGTAGCAAAAAGTTCTATACTCCATTGAAGATTATTTAGTTGTCGGTAAAAATGAAATGCTCGATTATTTAGTTGTCGGTAAATTTTAGCCCATTTTCTCATATCACCCCAACAAAACCCAGGTAGCACTAGTGGGCCAAGGAAGGGTCTTTCCTGCTCTGTGCAAAAATTGTTTGCACGCATCACATACTTTTCAAACACAATAATAATACCCAAGAACAGAGCTATAAGATACCTCTTGGTCAGGTTGCAACCGACCCAAGCGCCATAAATATTCTCTAGGACGCAGTTCTCCACTGACAGTTTGCAAAAAACCACAAATGAAATGCTGGATTATTTAGTTGTCGGTAAATTTTAGCCCATTTTCTCATATCACCCCAACAAAACCCAGGTAGCACTAGTGGGCCAAGAAAGGGTCTTTCCTGCTCTGTGCAAAAATTGTTTGCACGCATCACATACTTTTTCAAACAAAATAATAATACCCAAGAACAGAGCAATAAGATACCTCTTGGTCAGGTTGCAACCGACCCAAGCGCCATAAATATTTTCTAGGACGCAGTTCTCACTGACAGTTTGCAAAAAACCACAAATGAAATGCTGGATTATTAGTTGTCGGTAAATTTTAGCCCATTTTCTCATATCACCCCAACAAAACCCAGGTAGCACTAGTGGGCCAAGGAAGGGTCTTTCCTGCTCTGTGCAAAAATTGTTTGCACGCATCACATACTTTTTCAAACACAATAATAATACCCAAGAACAGAGCAATAAGATACCTCTTGGTCAGGTTGCAACCGACCCAAGCGCCATAAATATTCTCTAGGATGCAGTTCTCCACTGACAGTTTGCAAAAAAACCACAAATGAAATGCTGGATTATTTAGTTGTCGGTAAATTTTAGCCCATTTTCTCATATCACCCCAACAAAACCCAGGTAGCACTAGTGGGCCAAGAAAGGGTCTTTCCTGCTCTGTGCAAAAATTGTTTGCACGCATCACATACTTTTTCAAACACAATAATAATACCCAAGAACAGAGCAATAAGATACCTCTTGGTCAGGTTGCAACCGACCCAAGCGCCATAAATATTCTCTAGGACGCAGTTCTCCACTGACAGTTTGCAAAAAACCACAAATGAAATGCTGGATTATTTAGTTGTCGGTAAATTTTAGCCCATTTTCTCATATCACCCCAACAAAACCCAGGTAGCACTAGTGGGCCAAGAAAGGGTCTTTCCTGCTCTGTGCAAAAATTGTTTGCACGCATCACATACTTTTTCAAACACAATAATAATACCCAAGAACAGAGCAATAAGATACCTCTTGGTCAGGTTTGCAACCGACCCAAGCGCCATAAATATTAACTAGGACGCAGTTCTCCACTGACAGTTTGCAAAAAACCACAAATGAAATGCTGGATTATTTAGTTGTCGGTAAATTTTAGCCCATTTTCTCATATCACCCCAACAAAACCCAGGTAGCACTAGTGGGCCAAGAAAGGGTCTTTCCTGCTCGGTGCAAAAATTGTTTGCACGCATCACATACTTTTTCAAACAAAATAATAATGCCCAAAAACAGAGCAATAAGATACCTCTTGGTCAGGTTGCAACCGACCCAAGCACCATAAATATTTTCTAGGACGCAGTTCTCACTGACAGTTTGCAAAAAACCACAAATGAAATGCTGGATTATTTAGTTGTCGGTAAATTTTAGCCCATTTTCTCATAACAACCAAACAAAACCCAGGTAGCACTAGTGGTAGCTCGATTATTAGGTAGCGCGTAATGCCCAATAGCATTATTTTATCGTATCAAAAAATTATAAGGAAACTGACCTTATTCATTTTTCATGAACTTGCTGCTGTTCGAGAAAGGGAAGAGCAACTAGCTGCTTTGCATTGAAAGATGTCAAATTTGAAGCAAAATTCGAAACAAAATTTGGCTTGTCAGGAGTGTCAAAATGTTGATGTTTGGCCAAGAAATGGCCTTTCAAATGAAGTTTCAAAAGTATTCTACTTTCGATAAGGGCAAGTCCACCTTTTTTATACTTTAAAAACAGCTTTGTCACGAAGTTGATTATATTGCGCCCAATTTTGTTTGGCATCGATGGTATATGAACCGTCTTCTGAGCTTATAGGATCACTGTTTCCATTTGGTCACCCTTGGGGAAGAAATTAAAGAAACAAAGTAACATGCATTCGAGATCTTTCTTGTGGTAAAAATGTAAAATTCCGTATTATGGTGTATAGGGACTTGAAACTTATAAAGTAGGGTTATCAAATATGCTGAATATGGATGGTGTAATTTTCCTCGCAAGTTCCCTTTGCAGTGAGTGATTTTTGAATAATATTATTTTTTTTTTTGCTTCACGGAAGAGTTTTGTATATAGTTTTTGTAAGTTTTATAATTAGTTAGGTCAATAACGCTACTGGTTTGCAAGCTAACTTATATAGGTTATTTTTACAATATGAAGAGATTATCAGGCTATTGGACATCCAGGGGTGTATATAGGTAGTTTTTCGGTTTGATTTACAGACTGGAAAGGTGAACTGATAAGATCACTCAGTCCCTGTGTAAAAACCATTTGTGGCTGAATTAACATCCTGACAATCCAAAACCTTTGACCAGTCAAATTATTTCAGGACGATCCGTGAACCGGTTCATATTCACAATATTATATATCCTATTAGACGTAGGGATATTAGTTCTAGGGTGTTTAATAGTTGGTTGGAAGGGTAGGGAGAGATAGATTAGAAAGTGGTCTGACAGGTCAGAGAATATTATTTTGGAGGACAGGTAGTTTCCCAAGGAAGTGGCTACAAAAATGTTATCAATTACAGTAGTGGTAGACCTCATAGGATCAACTCTAGTAGGAAAAAGGATTGTCGGAAGAAGACCACTTGAGGTAAATGTTTCAAAGAAGGTATCACAATCATTATTACTGCTAACATTTAGTAAATTACAATTGAAGTCCCCAAAAACTATTGCCTTCTTTTGTGGTAAATTAATAAAACTAGAAAAGTCATCAAAAAGATTACAAAAGAAAGGTGTCGGAAATGAGGGTGGTTTATAAAACAATTAAAAAATAAAAGAATTGTCGTCAACACTTATATCAACAATTATTGAATAAATGCATCTATATTTATAGGCTGCGAGAATAAGGATTCACAGTGTAATAGCCTGGTGAATGTAAAGAGAAATGCCAAAAGAGGACTTGGTTAATTTTCTTTCAAATATGAATACTTGAAAGCCAGGGAGGGAAAATTCATTAGTATCATCAATTTCTGAAAGCCACGTCTCGTTATTTCCAATTACGTCGAAAGGGCAGTAACCGTTAATTAAAATTAAATCTTTAAAATTAGTCCACTTATCTCTTATGCTTTTGATGTTTAAAGCAGATTATATTAAGTTTTGTCTCTTCCATTAGCTTTGGTTTTACATTTTTTACAAAATCTAGTGTCGAGATATTGACAGTTAAAACGGCTTAAGGGGCTATCAGGGCTAGCTAAGGGGTTGTTGCGCAAATTATTTTGGTCATCGTAATAGTTAAAACAACATTATTGCACAGTGATAATTTTGTGAGAAACGTAAAATCTTGCATAGTATACATTTAAATATCCATTGTGGTCGAAGTTTCATCATTTGCTTGATTTGAATACTGAAATTCTTCTTCAGCCGACGAATTATCATTGGTGGTAATTTTGGACTGGGATGGAAAGTTTGCCGTTTTTTCTTAGATTTCTTGCCTTTGACTAGGGCAATGGCGTCGATTTGATTAGCAGTTGAGTCAACAGGCTTAACTAGCTTTGATGTGGAATCTATGTCCTTTTTGATGGAAGATTAGTTGAGTTATAGCTGTTTGCAAGATGTCATCACCTAGGAGTTTGGTGATAGCTTTCTTCTTGAGAATATTTTTGGTTTCTCCTGGTTCATTACTAACCTCAATTAAGTGACTGACTGTGAGATAAGTTGCAAATCTTTGCCATTCTTGGCAAAGACCTAGGATTGGCTGGAAGAATTAATTTACCACCCCGTACCCCATGTCGCAGTCACGCGTCTAGCGGAGCGGGCTGGGAGAAAGAGTCTTTTTTTAAATCAGTTCTTATACAGCATGAAGTGAATACAGTAAGACCTTTTTTTATACTATGTGCTCTTTTAACTTTTCAGCCTAGGTTGAGTCTAAAGAGATAGTTAGAAATCTTATCGGTAAACCTTGGCTTTTAAAAGTGGCCCTGGACCATCCGATCACGCTAGTATGAACGGAACCGTTGGAGTAACCACGGAAATCCCACTATTTGGCCGACGAGGGATCTCCCCCTCCAGTAAGTGGCATAGCAACCCTTTGCGCCACTTTTGCCTTTAAAAGTGGTGAACCCCTTATGTTAATCCTCCAATACCAGGGGACAACTTTTTCCTAAGTCCTAAATATAGAAAATCCTTCACAGCTCAATGAGTTGATGTCATCTTAACTTTCTACTATCAATTCTAAGGGAAAAAACCAGGTACATCTTATTTTTGTTTGTTTTCAGGCTTAGTCCTATCTTTGTTCGTTTTTTTACCATGTCAGGATTATATTTTAATAAGTAATAGATTCTAAGGAGCTTACTTTAAGCATTATTTATCCAGTTCTTTTCTCGATAATTAACTACAGCAATGAAACAATAGATCCCGCGATGCTTTCAAAAGCGTGTGTCCACTTAATGAACTTTTTGGAATAAGCAGATTCAATTAATGTTGCCACATTAAGAGTTATTTATTAACATTTAAAAATGCGTATGTTTTATCTTCTATAAAATTTGACTATAATAAATACATATCAACTTTATAATATTGCTGTTTCTTCGCTCCAATTTCTTTACTGTTTAAGTTCCACTGTTTTATTACTCTTTAAGCTTCAATTTCTTTGTAAATGAATGAATTATAACGTACCAAGAGGTAGTTGTAATGCTAGTAATACTATTCCTTTATCTGTGCCATAAAACATAGTAAATAAAGCGAGACACTCAACCCAATTTGATTAGATTTAAATAATGTTGATGAATGCATCTACGGGCATAGGCAAAATGCCTTTTTTAGATTCACGAATTTTTCTATTGATTATATAGCAATTCAATAAGAGCCATCTATTTTGTCAACTGTTATCGTCTTCCAAAGAGTCAAAAAGCAATATAGTATATGTTTTTTGTAGTAGGTCAACAGTAAGTGGCTTATTGACGTCAAACAATACAGCCTAAATGTATTGTAAGGTATATTCAATTATGGTTAACATTTGCAGCAATTATAATTTTGAAGTCGCACCGTCCCCAAAACAAAGTTAATATTAACTTTGGGACTCTTATAAATACGAGTTTTTCTTTGCCAAATATATCTGATAGGTCAAGAACTCATTCAGATTCAATACTAGCTGTAAGGATACTTACTTATTCAAGTTAATGCTCTCTAAATTGTTCACATAATTGCCCTAGTTCTAAAAGTTGGTTGTCAAACAAGTACAATACATGGCCATATTCAAAGATTCAATTTCTAGTTTGTGCTTATTTTTATTCTATGAACTGTCCATTCTTTTTTGTGTAAATTAAATTAAAAAAAAGTTTTTTCAATTGAAAATTAGGACCAGGATTAAAACTAAAATAGAACAGGAATTATTCCATGAATAAGGGGGGTGAAACTTTGCTCTTTACCTTGCTCCTCGATACCTCGCTATTTATGATAGTTGTTTTTGGTCCTTTTAAAAGAGCTTTTTATCCTAATTACATACGCTTTGGGTTCCTAGCCGAGTGGATTGGTGCGCTATATTTAGGATCCCTTGTCCGAAAGGGTGAGGGTTCGAATCCTAGTCTATCCAATTATTTGGTTTGGGACGGGGTTTAGTGTGGCGTGATTCAGTAAGCTCAGTCAGAGTTGACCAAGCTCCAAATGGGTACCTGGAGAAATCTGGGGAAGGTAAACAGGAAAGGTGTGCGAAAGCCTAGGGTGGCTGGCTTTCATCCCCCCTTGCACTTTCTGGCTGAAAGGCCTTGAGACGGAGATCAGCACCGCCGGGATGGACCTTAAGGATCTAGTGCAGCATCCTTTATCTTAATTTACGTTACCCTTTGGGTTTCAGGAGTCACTCTTAAAAAGTTGGGACAAATAGTCAAACTCACTTATATATGAAATAATTTCCCGTTGTTTTCAGTTTAGGGCTGCTCCTTACTTTTTTTTATTAAGTTTCTGATCATTTTTCAAATAATGCCGTTAAATCTGGTTTTCTCTTCATGAAAAATTCACTTCATTCACGGGAAACTTGTTCTTGAAAAGTTGTCTCATGTAAACTACCACCCCCCCCCCCCGTAAAATTCTCTCCAGACAATTATATCCTTTCTGAAAATCCCCCCTTAAAATATTTTTGGACGATTCCCCTTGAAAAATTGTCCTAATAATGCTTTCATTTGAAAGACTTAATTTACTTAAAAATACTTTGTTTGGTGAAGCTTTAAGCAGGGATTCTAACCTTGAGAATGTTATAACAACCCAAAGCGAACCGTAGAAACAATTATAATACATCCAAGAAAGCTGCCTAAGACCCAAGGAACCGCCCAAGGAAACCACTGATTAGACCTAAGATGGAACCGGGGAGGAAAAAAAGCTTTAAGTTTGATGTCCTTCGTACTTTAAGATTAGATCAGATATAGCCCTTTGGTTCAGACATAGTCATCCACACTTTTATAATGTTAAACATTAAGGAATACATTTTTTGGCATGAAAATGTGAAACAGAGGCAATGAGATTAAACACAATTTTACAACAGAGAGAAGCGGCTACAAAACGGTTATTGAGTTACTCTAACTTTCCCTGTCAATGGCACAAGACCTCAGTGTACTTTTGCGTTATCCCCCTCAATGAAATCCGTATAATATTATGGAAACATATGACGCAGTATTAAAACATTTTTGATTTAGGAACTTCGATAGAAAGATGGAAATAAATAGCGATAAGAAAAAAATGTTTTATTTTGCTCATTAGTTAGAGTATTTAATTTTTTTATGACATTATACCATCTCAGAATGCGACAGTTCTTGCTGCTTCTCCTAGATTTTACTTTCTTAAATTTCAAATTAGTTTTATTTTACGTTAAAAAGAAATAAAATGATAATCTGGATTATGAGAATTTCTGTCTATACGCCCTTATGCCAAAATACATCTTAGTAGAAAAAAAAACAATAAACAGAACCCTTTTAGATCGCCACTTTACTATTTAGTCTTTGTTGTCTATGGGTTACTTCAGAAACATTCTGCAAAATAAATTGTATATTTTGGGGAGAGAGGGTTTTGGTTTCCATTAATGCTCCCGTCTTTGCTTAAATAAAAGTATATGAAAACATCAGTAGTTAATTTTTTTGAGATAGTTATAGATTCGTTGCTTGGGCTAAAGAGCAATAGAAAATTTGAGAATAATTATGATTACAAATGTTCTGGTAATTGATTCTCCTTCAAAACGAACCACAAATTTTATTGTTTAAAACATACGAATAACAAAAAGTCCTATTGGAAAAAACAAACTACCATAATTAGGTTAGAGGTTTGTAACCATGACCCTTTTCATTTACAGGACAATCCCTGTTCATTTATGTTTTGATGACCGTCGTTTATTTCATTCAAAAATCCACTCCGTTATATTGCATTCAGACTTTTACCTTATGCTATATTTAGTTTCTTATACTATTGAAGCGATTAATTAATTAATAACAATATTTTCAGGACATATTGATTCAGAAAGATCCTAGAAGATTACTGGAAAGAATGAATGAAGAACGAAATAATGCATAATAATGGCTGAAGGTTTTGAAGGATTGTAGTGAAATTTTATAAGTTGCACATTTTTTTAATAATGTCCTTTGCTTAGCAAAGGACTTTAAAGAAGCTGTGGCGTTTTTTTGGCCTTTTTATTATGTGTAAATCTCTATTTTAGTTTTGACTTATTAGGTTAAAGATGAACTTTCAAAACGGACAATCAAAGTAGGTAATTATAGGTTCAAAATAAATATATGTTTCATCTTAATAAAAGTAAATTCGTTCAATGGAATAGGTACGTTTCATGCTTTGTAAAAGATGCCATCTATAAGGGTTATTTTTCAAATATAAATACTTTTTTGGAACACATTCAGATTAGGAATCATAGGTTGAAACAAAGCAATTTAGTTCATATTTTTGCGTTTTAATTCTTGTCACATTGTGGGAATTAAAAAGAAAATATATTTTTGTATATCCCCAGTATTTAATAAAATTTACATCTGACAAAAAATTTGTTGCATTCACAAGAAATAGCCTTTTTATAAGGTAATGACGTTGGATGCCAAATTAAATGTTCGAAAATAGGTGTTCCAAAAAAAAACAGAATATTTTTTTTTGTCACGTACTTAATTTCTCTTAATATTATTCCTTTAAATTAAAAATACATAGTTGTGACTTATTAGGCAAAGCAGACACAAATTGTATCGTAATATTACTACTCCAATCGATATTTTCCGACTTACAAATATTCTCCGCACAATTTTTCTATATTTTTGTATTAAATGAATAAATTATTTATGAAGAAAATGAACAAGCAAGGACATGCTCTTTGGATGAAATTAACTTTAGAAACTTGTTGATAACAGCAACACTTAGCTATAAATCAGCTAAAACAGTATAATGATTTGAACCTACTGTTTTTATGTTATAAAATACCAAATTGCTAAAGATAGCTTTAAAACAGCTGTGGCAAAGGATAAGCGAGGTTTTAGCTTCACAATTAAAATTTATAAATGACTCGTTTTTATTTTTATAAATGATTTTTCCATTTTATTAACTCTCAGAATAACAGAGCAAAACTTCTTTAACTAAGCTAGTACAAGAACTTCAACAATTGAAAACCATCTAAGATATTAAATGCCAAAAATGTGTTGAGAAGATTATAGTTGTAACGTTGAGAATTTGAGAATAATTACGATTACAAATGTTCTGATAATTGATTCTCCTCCAAACAAACCACGAATTTTATTGTTTAAAACCGATACGAATAACAAAAAGTCTTAATGGAAAAAACAAACTAGCATAAAAAACTTCGAGGTTTGTAACTATGACCCTTTTCATTTGCAGGACAATTCCGGTTCATTTATGTTTTGATAACCGTTGTTTATTTCATTCAAAAATCCACTTCGTTATATTCTATTCAGACTTTTACCTTATATTATATTTAGGTTTTTTTTTTACTTTATTCAAACTTATGATGACAAATATTTTGGTTTTAAAGAAGCTTATTACTTCCACTTAAAAAACTCAGTTTTCCCCTTTTATATAATTTAATTATTTGAAAAAAACTACGTTTTCTAAAGAGTTAAAGAGGCTGAGTTACAAGGTTGAACCTTAAAACGTACAGGGATTAGGAGGCACAGTTGGGGGGCTGCCGCCCCCCAAACCCTCCGCTTTCGCAGCCTTTAAATAAAAAAAAGTTTTTTAAACTGAAAATAAGGAGCGACATTAAATTTTAAAACGAACAGAAATTATTCCGTATATGAAAGGGGCTGTGCCCTCCTCAACGCCTCGCTCTTTACGCTAAGGTTTGACGTTCTCACAACTTTTTTTTAAACAATAAAAACTTTAGCGTAAAGAGCGAGGCGTTGAGGAGGGCACAGCCCCTTTCATATACGGAATAATTTCTGTTCGTCAACAAATGAAACAAATGTCTTTTCATCAAATGAAAAGACAACTTTTTTCAACTGAAAGTAAAGAGCAAGGTTTAAACTTAAAATGATCAGAAGTTTTTCCATTACAGTCGCATTCTCAATCCTCGCTCTTTACTCTAATTAAATAAAAAAAAACAAGTTTTTTAAACTGAAAGTAAGGAGCGACATTAAAACTTAAAACGAACAGAAATTATTCCGTATATGAAAGGGGCTGTGCCCTCCTCAACGCCTCGCTCTTCACGCTAAAGTTTGACTTTCTCACAACTCTTTTTTTTAAACAATAAAAACTTTAGCGTAAAGAGCGAGGCGTTGAGGAGGGCACAGCCCCTATCATATACGGAATAATTTCTGTTCGTTTTAAGTTTTAAGGTCGCTCCTTACTTTCAGTTTAAAAAAGTTGTTTTTTTATTTGATTTCTGATCGTTTTTTCGTTAATGCAGCTTTTATTTTGGCTCGCCGGCATTGAATAAGTAAGCAAAATTTGCATAAAAAATTTACTTTTCTTTTGCTAAATGGCTCTCTAAATTTGGTTCTGACGTAATTTAAAAATTAACTTACGTAACGAACTTCTATATTCGTATATTTTTCTTCTGGCAAAAAATACACAGTTGCAGATTTTTGCAGATATGAGCTTGAAACCTATGTTATAGGGTTTTCTGATACGCTGAATCTGACGGTGTGATTTTCATTAAATTTTTTTCACTTTTAGGGGATGTTTCCCCCCTCTTTAAAAAATCAGGTAAATTTTCTCAGGCTCGTAGCCTTTGATGAGTAATACTAAACTTAATAAAATTCATATATTTAGAATCAACATTATAAGCCCATTCTTTTGATACATTTATTGACATCAAAGTTCCGTTTTTAAAAGTTTCGATTACTATTGAGCCGTATCGCTTTTTTTTTATTGTTTTTTTTTATTGCGTATATGTTATTACGTATATGATGGGGTTCTCCCCTTAGTCAATACCACGCTCTTTACGTTAAAAGTTAAAAAAAATTTAATTCACAAACCCCTGAATCACAAAGGCCGTTTAATTAGAATAGATAGCCCCTCCTCCACCCCCCCCCCCACCAGAAAAAAATTCTTCCTGAAAATGTCTGTATACTTCCCAATAACCAATACAATATGTAAGCAATGGGCAAAGTTCATAACTTGCAGCCCTTCCCCTGGGAACTGTGGGGGATTAAGTCATCGTAAAAGACATATTTATTAGATTTTCGACTATGCTGGACAAAATGGCTATCTCAAAATTTTAATTGGGTGACTTTGAGAAAAAATATGAGCGTGGGAGGGGGCCTAGCTGCCCTCCCATTTTCTTTGGTCACTTAAAAAGGGCACTAGAACTTTTAATTTCCATTCCAATGAGCCCTTTTACGATATTCTAGGACCACTGGGTCAATACGATTACCCCTGGGAAAAAAAAAATAAACACGCACCCGTGATCTTTCTTCTGGCAAAAAATGCAAAATTCCACATTTTTGTAGATAGGAGCTTGAAACCTCTACAGTAGGGTTTTCTGATACGCTAAATATGATGGTGTGAATTTCATTAAGGTTCAACAACTTTTAGGGGGTCTTTCCCCCTTTTTTCGAAAATCAGCCAAATTTTCTCAGGCGCGTAACTTTTGATGGGTAAAATTAAACTTGATGAAACTTATATATTTGAAATCAGAATTAAAATCTGATTCTTTTGATGTATCTATTGGTACCAAATTCCGTTTTTTAGAGTTTCGGTTACCATTGAGCCGGGTCGCTCCTTACTTACAGTTCGTTACCACGAACTGTTTGAAAAGCAAGTTTTTTAAAAATACTTCAAATTTAACAGCCCTTGTGTTCTATGACTCATTCCTAAAGGAACGAGTCATAGAACGATAACGAAAACTGACTAGCTTAAACGATAAATAAAAGTTCAAATAGGGATAAAATCCTTTTAATAGACAGTGATGATAGAAATTCACAAAAATACTAGATATTTCGGTCACATATACAGTGACCGTCATCAGTAGTAAAACTAAAATAAAACAAAAGTTTTTATACTAAATCAAATAACACTACATATTGATTGAATCTCTAATCCTTTTCAAAGCAAAGGCGGAAGCTATTCTCTTTGACCTTCTTGGGATCGGTTCATTAGCGTTCAATGATATAACATTTGGACAAAGGTCAACTACATTGGGTGAATTGAACTTTACTCTGTCAGATTTTAATAAATTATCATAGATAGAGTCCAGCCCATATTCACCTGTATCCCGATTCAAAGCAATATTCTTGAATAAGATTTTCTTTATTTCAAGAATTTCACGAAAATTTTGCTTTAAACCCCGATCCCTAGAAATCAAAGAGACATTCTCGAACAAAATAAAATGGTCTGGAAAATTAAAAATATGTTCAGAAAGGGCTGAAGTGAAATCTTCAGACTTAGAAACTTGCTTTAAAGCCGAAGAAATAGAATCTTTGTGTTGTAATAATCTCATTTCCAAACTCTGGTTAGTACGTCCCACATATGAGCTTCCACAAGTACATGGGATCTGATAAACCCCACTTTGTTGCCCCAATAAAATTAGATCCTTCCCAGAATTTAGAAAACTACCCAAAGTATTATTACTCTTTAAAGCTACCCTTAAACCATTGCTTTGTAAAATTCTTTTAAGTTTTTCACTTAGCCCGGGTACATATGGTAAGGAACAAAAAACATCCTTTTCCCGAGTTGTCTCCAAGACTTCCTTAGAAATCTCTAGAAACCTTTTTCTTCTTTTCGAAAAAATCTGGTTAATTAACCATTCTGGATACATGTTACTTATTAGTATTTTCCTTAGAAAAGACAACTCCTCCTCAACAAATTTTGGAGAGCAAATACTAAAGATCCGATCAGTTAAAGAAATGATCAAGCCAATTTTTACTTGGCGAGCGTGACCGGAACTATAAGACAAAAATCTATTGTTATTTGTAGGTTTTCTGTAAATTTTAAAATCCAGACTATTTTGATTTTTCAAAAGAAGAACATCTAGGAAAGGAAGTTTCCCATTCTCTTCCAATTCAACGGTAAACTTTAAATCCCCTCCCAAACAATTAAGATGTTCCAAAAATCCTTTTAATTCCTCCTCCCCATAATTCCATACTGAAATAATGTCATCCATATACCGGCCCCAGAAAATATGTTTTAAAAAATATGAATCTAACGCAATTGTTTCAATATTCTCCACAAAAATATTAGCTAATAAAGGGGATAAAGGGGCCCCCATAGGTAAACCATTTATTTGTTCGAAATACTCCCCTCTAAATTGAAAAAAATAAGAGAACTTATTGCACAACCTTACTAAATTCATAATTACAGAAACTTCCAAATCTGTTTTGCCACTAATCAAATCCAAATTTCTTAAGAGCTTTCCTTCTAGAAGAGTTTCGGCTACTTTTACATCAATATTTGTGTATATTGATACAATGTCGAAGCTTGAAAGCAAAGAATTCGAAGAAATTTCTACTTTTTTCAGTTTTTCAACCAAATTCGAAGAATTCTTAATATACGAAATTTGTGTAGACAAAAGTGGTTTACAGATTGACACTTACCATTTGCTCAAAACACTTGTAGGTGACCTTGTACTTGACACAATTGGTCGTAATGGTAGGTTAGGCTTATGAATTTTGGGAAGTCCATATAATTTAGGGCACAAGGAACTGCGTGGCAGGCATTTGTAATAGAGTTGAGGTGTAATTTTTCCTTCATCCTTTAAGCACTTCAATTCTTTCTTAAACTTATTTGTAAAAGAGTCTGTTGGATTATACGATAGCTTCTTGTATGTTTTTTCATCCTCTAGTAAACTTCTTAATTTTGAATCGTAGTCCTCAGTATTCATCACAACTAAAGTGTTACTCATATCTGCTTTTGTAATGATAATTGAACTATCCTTTTTCAAGTTTTTAAGAATTCTTATTATTTGATTTAGTATAAAAACTTTTGTTTTATTTTGTTTTATTTTAGTTTTACTACTGATGAAGGTCACTGTATTTGTGACCGAAATATCTAGTATTTTTGTGAATTTCTATCATCACTGTCTATTAAAAGGATTTTATCCCTATTTGAACTTTTGTTTATCGTCATGGAAAGGCAGTGTGGTCTCCGAAATTATCTATGACTAGCTTAAAGAGCAAGGGTTGAGAAAGGAGCCGCTCCACTCATATTTAAAATGGCTCTTGTTTCTCTTAAGCTTAAAACTTGGTTTTATAAATGGAATTTCTGATTGTTTTTCAAATTTTGACAAGAAATCCTTTCCTGCTTTCTGTGTAAAATTTGGCTCAGAAATTTCCCTGAATTTTACCATGAAAAATTATTCCCCCGGAAGGGCTTTATACCACTCAAGGACCCCCTTCCCACCAAAAAATACCACTTCCCATTATAATTTTTTTCCTATTCTGCAATGAGAAATACTATATGTGAACGGTGGGCAAACTGCGTAACTTGTAGTTCCTTCTTCTTGGACTATAAGGGATCATTTCCTCCCCAAAGATAAATTATTGGACCTTTCTACTGTTTAAATCAAATTAATAATGCCAAATTTTGATATGTCATTATATGGGTAAAAAGGGGCGTGGAACAATTGCTAGCTACCCTCCAATCTTTGGTTATTCTCAAAGGTCAGTAATATTTGTGATTCACGATCAAATAAGCCCTCTTCTAATCTTCTAGGTTTGGTTTGTTACAATTGGGCATGGGGAACGAAACATATAAACCCGTATCTCTTCTAGTAAAAAGTACAAAATTCAAGATTTTAGATAGAAAATAGGAGTTAAAACTTCTACACTTAGGCTCTCTAATCAGAAAATAATAAAATGAAAAATAAAATCAAAACAGGTGAGAAAACAAGGATTTTGTCAGCCAGTGGCAAACCATGATGACGAAGAAACAAGCAAATATTTCTACAAGGACCTCCCTCAAGCTGTCCTCAGTGCTAAACAAAAAAGAAAGAAGAAAAAAAACAACGAAAATTTAACCTTTCGAAGTTTACCCGACAACGACAAAACAGACACTCAAAGTGTCTATGGATTTGACAGTGGAAGAAGACACAACCATGTATTTTATAAAATAATCTCTTATTTAAAATAAAGTATTTATCGATTCAACGTTTCATGTAATTTTTTTTCTATATGAATGAATACTAGATAGGAATGACACAAAAGGCTAAGTAGAAACAGAGTTGAAGCTATAGAGTGAAAGGATATAGGGTAAAACAATAGCTCCAGAGGGAGCTATTTAGAGGGTTAGAATCACCCCTTTCCAGTGAACATGGCCATTTAAATCCGTTTTAACAAGAGTCCCACTTGATATGAAACCAGTGATAAACAAAATTTCTTATTTGAACGAAAACCATCAAAAATTTTTAACTAAATGTTTTATACAATCTCCTTCCAAAAAATATAATTTATACATAAAGGAAACAAATATATTTGCAAATAAAATGTCTACTTTTATTTTTGTACATTCTACACCTTAGAAGTAGGTATTTATAAATCCTAAGTTGAAAAGACATCCATTTTTTAAAAAGGAGTTTATCTCTCACTGCCATCTTTATTTCAAAGTACTTACTCTACCACTGAATTCCAGCAAACCCTTAATTATTCAATGCAAATGAACTTTTGCCATTGGTTTCATATTAGCTTACAGAACAAAAACCAGTTTTTTGACATGATGCCTATACGTGCCACATTTCGATAGAGTCGTTTTTGGTTTAGAATTGGCATGTCATCACCTTCGTATTAGCTTAAGAAACAAAACAAGTCTTGTGACGTCAGCTCTTAAACATGCCCCTTTTCGACAAGAATTCATTTTTGTTTCTATGCGGCATGGCCGCATAAAACCTGTTTCAAACATGCCACAAAGCGGCTGATCCTGTTTTCGACCGACCCAATAGAAAACTGCAATAATTTCACGGGAACTGTCTTGTAGCGTATTTTAAGCTTAAATGAAAAGTATTCATATGAAAATTAAATAATAGTTTCACGAGAATCATCTTTTAGCGTATTTTAAGTTTAAATGAAAAGTATTCAATGAAAATTAAATTTGATTTTGAAATTCATTCATTTTTATAGAAACTGCAATAGTTTCACGGGAACCATCTTTTAGCGTATTTTAAAATTAAATGAAAAGTATTCAATGAAAATTAAATTGATTTTGAAATTCGTTCATTCTTATAGAAACTGCAATAGTTTCATGGGAACCATCTTTTAGCGTATTTTAAGTTTAAATGAAAAGTAATCAATGAAAATTAAATTGGGAGCACATAGGGGATTTTACACCCAACTTATGTTAATTTCTGCTCGTTTTGAGTTTGATTCGATTATTTCCTACAAGTTAAGTTAGAATGAAAATCAAGAATTTATGCGCAGTTTTAACTAGCTAAGGCTATATCCGTTAAAGATGGGCCATTTTCTTTGATTTTGAAAATCGTTCATTTTTATAGAAAACTGCAATAATTTCACGGGAACCGTCTTTTAGCGTATTTTAAGCTTAATTGAAAAGTATTCATATGAAAATTAAATTGATTTTGAAATTCGTTCATTCTTATAGAAACTGCAATAGTTTCATGGGAACCATCTTTTAGCGTATTTTAAGTTTAAATGAAAAGTATTCAATGAAAATTAAATTTGATTTTGAAATTCATTTTTTTTTTTTTTAGATCGGGAACCTAGATTGGATGATCATCACTACATAACGCATGATGGCTATTACGAAATATGGAGATCGCGTAACCATAATTTCTACCGTATATTAAGAAGGAAACTGGGTGAAAGCGAGATAGAGGTGTTAGCACCTGGTCATGGAGGGAAGAATGAGGAAAAATAATAGTCTTTTTTTTGTGCACTATTATACATTGAATAAAGCTGATTTACTTGTTTGAATGAAGTCCTATTCCTACAAGTTAAGTTAGAATGAAAATCAAGAATTTATGTGCAGTTTTAACTAGCTAAGGCTATATTTGTTAAAGATGGGCCATTTTCTTTGATTTTGAAAATCGTTCATTTTTATAGAAAACTGCAATAATTTCACGGGAATCATCTTTTAGCATATTTTTAAACTTAAATGAAAAGTATTCAATGAAAATTAAATTTGATTTTGAAAATCGTTCATTTTTACAGAAACTGCAATAGTTTCACAGGAACCGTCTTTTAGCTATTTTAAGTTTAAATGAAAAGTATTCAATGAAAATTAAATTTGATTTTTGAAAATCGTTCATTTTTATAGAAACTGCAATAGTCTCAAACCCCGTAAAGCTATTTTAAAAGGTATAAGAATTATTTATTTAACAGAAATCCTCGCTTTTTGAATGAACATCAAGTAAAGAAAAAATCACACGGAAAAAAACAACAGAGTCCCTCAAACCCCGTAAAGCTATTTTAAAAGGTATAAGAATTATTTATTTAACAGAAATCCACGCTTTTTGAATGACCAATCAATTTGATCAACTTGGAGAAAGTTCAAATAGAATCGTTACAAATATTGATATTAGTGTCTGAGTATTTTTGGTTTTCCCTCCAAAACTGACCCCCCTCCCTCCCCTGCCCCCAGAAATGGAGGAACGAAGGGCCTCTGAGCCTTCCCTTAAGGTAGATTCCCGTTTATTTTCGATTCTGAGTATTTTTGGTTTTCCCTCCAAAATTGACCCCCTCCCTCTCCTGCCCCTCAGGAATGGAGGAACGAAGGACCTCTGAGCCTTGCCCATGAGACAGATCCCGTTTATTTTCGATTCTGAGTATTTTTGGTTTTCCCTCTGAAATTGACCCCCCCCCCCCCCTCCCCCTCCCCTGCCCTCAGAAATGTGGGAATGAAGGGCCTCTGAGCCTTCCCCTTGATGCAGATGTTTTCCCTCCAAAATTGACCCCTTCCCTCCCTGCCCTCAGAAATGGGGGAACGAAGGGAACGTTAGATCCTATTTTAAATTGACAATACTTATCAAACATCACTTGTGTATTATACAGACCACATCGGAAAGGTAAAGCTAGGTCAAGTCACAATGTCATTCTATCGTCGTTAGCCATTTTCATAGACTGATGATGTTTCAAATTTATAACAAATTACCTGAGTTAACAACTCCTTCGGGGTTACCTTAACTGCTAATCAATTTAATCCTTTTTTTCTCCACTGATACAATCCAATCACTAATTACCACTTTTTTGCAAATGCTAAACAAAAAAAAACCTGTCTGCTTTTCAAAATGTTCGTATAAATTTTGATATTGTTTGACAATTTACTAAATTTTAAGGTTTTCTTTAGTTTCAAAATGTTTTTTTTTGTCATCAAGCCGAACAATAAAGCAAAAACGAAAACAACTACAAAAAAAAAAAATTTTATCATGAACCCTTTAATCACTAATTAGAATCATTCACACTTCTATTATTCAAAACATTAATTAATATCGTTCATAGTGTCCAATTTGCAAATCTCATTACCCCTTTTTAATTGTCAATCAAATAATTCTGAGTATAGTGTCCAATTTTTTAATAACAAAAAAAAATAAGCAAATAACATTGGGAATTGCTATTGGGCCAAGCAAATAGCATGCTCAGAATAACATGATCCTATGGCAGTCTCAGAATAACATGGTCCTATGGCGGTCTCAGATCAAGTTATCAAAAATATTTGAATATATTAAGTTATAGGCAATACTGGTTTAGAAAAACTAGAATAGTGACATAATTTCAAGAGCTTCTATAGAATAATGTTGAAATTGCTATACCTCCGAGCAAATCCAGAAGGTCATGTGAGGGAGCTCTGAATCTCTTTGAAAAGGTGTCGAGGGGCATCAGAATAACGTAGAAATTCCTAGGGGCGCAAGCAAATCCAGACGAAGCATACTACTGTCGTTAGCGCTTTACTGAAAACCAATTTTATTACAAATATTTTCTTTTGTACTTAAAATTAAAAATAAACATTAAAATATAGTAAAATTTCGAACTGATGAGCTTTCAGCAATTAATATCATTATACATCAAATATTCAATTTAATTTATTAGTTCTTTCTAGAGTTCGCTGGATAAGCAACCGTGTATTGTAGGCCTTTGTGAGACATTTTTTTCTAGCAAGTCACTGCCATGGGATTTTTCTTTCCCAGGATATATTTGCGAGCGAAGAGAACGGACAACCATGGAGCGGGGCGGTCTAGGCCCTTTGATTAATGAAGGTACCCAATATTGGGTTAGGGATGACCTTTCCCTGTGGCTTGAAGGTAGGATCGAAACACTTTTCATTGAAATAAAAAATGAAGGGGAAAGGAACTTGATTTTGGGATTAATTTACAAAAATCCGTCATGTGATATTAGTTTTTTTCTTGATGAATTTAATATTTGATGAATGAAATTAATAATGAAAATAAAAACAAATTTATGATGAAAGATTTTAATATAGATTTAGTAAAAAGAGCGAATAGCTCAGATTTTGTTAATATGATGGTGTCACATGATAGTTTTCCTCTAGTGACTATTCCAACTCGGATTTCGCATCTCTCGGCATCTTTAATTGATAATTTTTTCGTTAATGGGGAATTGCTTGAAAGATCCCAAGCAGATGTGGTTGTGTCCGACGGCTCGGATCACCTTGTTTCAATAAGTAATATAAAGCTTAATCAGTCAAAGGAAAATAAACGAAATGAAAGGGCTTCGTTTTACCGTGGAATGAATAATAAAAACCTAAAGAGTTTTGCAAATATGATGGATGAAACAATTTTCTCGCGTGTAATAAAGGAAAAGTGTCCAAATACTGCATATGACCTATTCAGTGAGATAGTGACGAATGTAATGAATGAAACATGTCCCTTGCGAAGAATAAACCCTAATAGAAATTTTCCTAAGAAACCATGGATAATAAAAGCAATTCTAGTTTCAATAAAGCAGAAAAAACAAACTTTATGTGAATTATTTAAAGGATCATTCAGATGATAGTTTTATAAAATTCAAGAGATTTCGGAATATTTTAAATTCAGTAAAACGGAATGCTCAGAAACTTTATTTCCAAAATGAATTTCATGAAAATCAAGGGAATATGAAAAATACATGGAAAACAATAAATAAATTTTTTGGTAAATTTCATAGTAAGGAGGAGGTGAGAGTCATGGAGACAACACGAGGTCGTCTTACTGATTCTCAAGACATATCTGAATTTCTGTGTGGCTATTTTGCAAATGAAGAAAAAAGACTCTGCGATCAAGCGTGGGCTAAACTACGCACATCTGCGAGTTTTGGATCTGTCGTTGAAAGACAGCCTGCAAGTCAGAATTCCTTTGAGTTTGCAAGATATTCGGAACGGGAAGTGGCACAATTCTTGGCTACGATGAAGTCAGGCTCTAGCGGGATGGACGATTTTTCCCTGAAACTCATAAAGGCCGCAAAAAAGAGTGTCTTACCTGTGTTGTCGCACCACATCAACCTTTCTCTGGATCTTGGAGTCTTCCCGGAAGCAATAAAGATTGCAAGAGTGGTTCCTCTTCATAAAAGAGGGAAAAAAGATGACCCATCGAATCGATGACCTATATCTATTCTCCCATTTTTCTCTAAGTTATATGAGAAAGTGGTACATGCCCAGTTAAGTTATTATATTGAAAAAAATAAAATTCTAATGGAAAATCGATTTGGGTTCAGAAAAGGGCTATCTACGGATATAGCAGTTCTGAAATTGGTTGATTGGATTAGTGATGCATTTGAAGCTGGTCTCATTCCCGCAGCTGTGTTTTTGGATATGAAAAAATTGTTCAATACGGTTGACCACTCAGAGCTTATTCAAGCTCTTGACTCGATTGGGGTGAAGGGTTCAAGTCTGGAGTGGTTTTCATCGTATCTACACAATTGGTATCAGATAGTTCAGAATGGGTCATTTTTATCTTCAAAAAAGAAAGTAGAGTGTGGGGTCCCTCAAGGGTCAATCTTGGGACCTCTAATTTGCATTATTTTCATTGATCGAGTGAAACACTACCTGTCAGAGGCTGGTGTCATCCTGTTTGCAGATGACACTTTGCTCTTTCTGGCAGTGCCTTCACTTGATGTTTTATATAATAAAATTCATAATGCAGTTTCTGAATTTCTAACTTTTTCTCAGCAAAATATGTTAACCCTAAACTTTTCAAAAACTTTTTTCATGATATTTTCTAGACTTTCGTCTAGTGCTGGAAAGGACCATATCACGGTGCAAGTAAATGTGATAAAGAGAGTAGCAACAACGAAGTATTTGGGGTTTTTAATTGATGAAAACCTGTCGTGGAAAAACCATTCAAGTGCAATAGCTGAAAAATTAAGCAGAGGCCTTGGGGTGATGCGAAGAATTAAAAATCTAGTCCCAAAAAGATCCTGAAAATGATTTATTTTTCTATATTTTACCCATATATTAGCTACGGATGCTCTATATGGGCAAGAAATTTTGTAACAAGTTCCAAAAGAGTACAAAAACTTCAGAATAGAGCTGCAAAATTATTATCTGAATTTGATGATTCTGATGAGGTTCCTGCTCATGAGCATTTTAAAAAGAATAAGTTAATGGATGTATCCCAAATTCGAGATTACCAAGTCGCGATTTTCTCGTATAAATATTTGAATCAGCTGCTCACCCCTGCTTTTGAAAATCTTTTTACTTTTAATAGAGACCGTCATGATCATAATACAAGAAAAGCTGATAACTTAACTCACGAGATTAGGAGCACCACTCGGGCATCTTTTGTGATTCGCCATTATGGTCCCCATGTTTGGAATATATTGCCCGAGTGTGTGAAAAATGCGCCTAGTCTTCCGGCTTTCAAGTCACGGGCAAAGAAGTTTCTTTTATCTCGTGAGTGAATTTGGTGTTAAGCCCACTCCAGGCTGTCATTCTATTTAAGGTATTTCCCCGATTTACTTTGCTTTTTTTTTTTTGCTTTTTTTTCTATCTACTTCTTGTCTTTTCCTCTTTCTCTCTTTTTTCCTTTATTCCTTCATCATATAAGTTTCTTGTGTGTTGAGTAACAAGGTATGAATGTTGTTTTAATTAGATGAGAGTGATAACCTCGCTTGCCCTTTCAAGCTTATTGCCTTTCTTGGCAGGCGAAAGGCGAATAGTGTTTGTTTTCTTTTTTAATAAATGTGTATCTCATCTCATCTCAGTTGTTCAAGACGAGCATAGTTTCACTACAAACAAGAGTTTGGATATTGCCCCCTTCCTTAACTGTGTAAATAAAAACTAAAAGCCTACTGCGTCATTGGCGCTCCACTGAAAACGAATTATATTACAAATATTTCCTTTTCCAGTTCTTACAGCATTGAAAATAAAAATAAAATTAGAGTGAAATAAATTCTTGAACTGATGGATCTTTCAACAACTAATATCATTATATATCAAATATTCAATTTGATATTGTGTATACTTTCCAGGACTGTTCAAGACGCATATAGTTTTCAGTAAAGCGCCAATGACGCAGTAGGTTTTAGACTTTTACAGTGAGAGGAGGCGATACCCAAACTCTTGTTTGTAGTGATTTTTGTTCGTTTCAAGCTTGATTTGCATATTCAATTTAAGTTTCACTCGTTTTAAGATTTATTTATTCGTTTACATTAATATCTATTGTATGTTTGTTTGCATTGATTGTTTATTTAAATTCTGTTCGTTTTAAGTTTTATTTATACATCAATAGCAAAATATTTTCTTTCGTTTTAAGCTTGATTTATATTCAATCGAAGCATTACTCGCTTTAAGATCTATTTACTTATTTATATTAATACTTGTTGCATGTTTTTTCCTATGATTGTTTATTTAATTTCTGTTCGTTTTGGGTTTCATTTATTCTTTAATAGTAATTTCTGGTCGTTTTGAGTTTGAATTTTAACAGGTATTTGTATCTGCTGAGCTTAAATTTAAAATGGCCTTTACTTTTCTTTGAAAAACGTATTTTTCGGAAAGTTTTTTTTTAATTAATAATAGTAAATGAAGAAAATTTCATGCTATTCATAGTTGTATCTTTGGTAATTATTATTTGGGGGTAACCTGACCCCCTTCCCCCGCCACAGTTCCTGGGGAAAGTTCTGTAGTAAAGTTTGTAGTAAAGTGTGTAAAGTTTGCCAATTCTTAACGTGTAGCATTTGTTGTTAGAAAGTATACCGCTACTTCTTTTGGGGGGGATTTCCGCAATGGCGATTTTCCACGGGGAGAATTTTCCAGGGTCTGAGCTCTCCAGAGGGAATTTTACACTCGAGGAATTTGCCAAAAGTTCTATACAAATTATTTTTATTTGTCTTACTATTTCATTGCCGACTCAATTTTTCATGTGGACATGTTAAGGAGAATCGTCAGGGCGAAATTTTACCTGTCTGGAATTGTTTAGAGTATCTTCAGTAGTGGGGGAGGGTAGTTTACACGAGAAAAATTCTTCATATGGGAGTTTTCCACGAGATAAATATTCCGCCCTAGCCACCTCAACCTTTCTCTCATTATAGCTCTAGAAAGCGGGATTGAACTACACTTTTCGTGCAGCCTACTGTTTGAAATACGGTCAGTCAGCCGGGTACCCAAAATAATCCGTAGGCAAATTTTCAGGAAAACATCTAACAAATCTTCCTCCGTTTTTTGGAGTGCCCATGCTTCAGAATCATATTTGACCACTGTCATAATTGTAGATTTAAATATTATAACTTTCGTTTGCAGACATATCTTCCTGTTTTTCCAAACTTTATTCAACTGTGATAAAACATACTTGGACTTGAGACTTGGCTATATAACATTTTCACGACACCCACCGTCTTTACTAATAGTCTTTACACCGTCTTTAATAAATATATATATATATATATATATATATATATATATATATATATATATATATATATATATATATATATATATATATATATATATATATTATATATATATATATATATATATATATATATATATATATATATATATATATATATATATATATATATATATATATATATATATATATATATATATATATATATATATATATGTATATATATATATATATATACATATATATATATATATATATATATATATATATATATATATATATATATATATATATACATATATATATATATATATATATATATATATATATATATATATATATATATATATATATATATATATATATATATATATATATATATATATATATATATATATATATATATATATATATATATATATATATATATATAATATAATTTATAATCAAAATATATTAATTTACGTTTGGTTTTAATTGGGTACCAAGCGGGTCTATTAGTTAGTTTTCGATGGGCAGGTAGCTTTCAGCGAATAAGGAGTTAAATATTTATTCATAAGGAATATTTTGACCACGAATTTTGCGTATATATTATGTGCTGAAGTATGTTTTCGTAATGTGCCAAGTGTTTAGTTTTAATTGGCCTTTAAGTACCTTTTAGTTTTCGAAGGTCGCACATTTTTACCATCTTGGAGTTAATCCATATTTTCCAGGGTATAACGATATTTTATATTTTGTAGGCTTCTAATAGCCTACAAAGTATAACGTGAACTTAATCAGTCTTCCAGTTTTCGACTAACGCGTATTATATATTACTTCTTCCAACTTATTATTAACTATTATATTATTAATGCATATTACTTTTTCTAACTAAGAATAAATAAACTGAAAGAAATATAGCGGAAATATCATCATTATATTATACTGTTTGTTATTTTATTATTATGTAATTTTGATGTTATTATTATGCTACTGGAAAGATTCAAGACCTTTAAGTGCTCTCTCCTTGTTCAAAGTTCAATAGAATAGCTTTATAGATTAAATAGAACTTGACGTTCACCCTAGATAAGAGCAAATTGTTTGCTTATTTTGATTTTATTTTAGCAGGTACAAAAGGTTTTACCTGAGTTCAGGAAAACATAATTTTTTAAAAAAAAAATTATTTTAAAAACGCAAAATTCAAAAGTGGAGTCCACACTAAAGCCATTTTCCCAAAATGTTAATTTTGAGATATCCATTTTGTTCAAAAATTGTCCAAAGATAATAAGAGAAGATCTTTAGGGTTCTCACAACCCCCAGGAATCTGGGGACAAAGGCTGTAACTTTTGCTCTGGGGACATAAAAGCTACAATCTAGGGACATTTACGGAAGGTGTGGTCATCTAAACTTTAGAGGAGGCTCATTTGATTGTAAATCTTAAATTCTTAAGCTATTTTTAAGATTCAAGATTGAATAGAGGGCAACTAGCCCATCTTCCTCGTCCATCATTTTCCAAAACACATCGAATCAGAATTTTGATACAGCCATTATAGCGCAATTAACTGTTATTATAGAACAAGATTAGAAAATTGTAGATTAGAGAGAAACAGACGCTTATTAGTCCCTATGTGTGTAATGGCGCGAATCGCATGCTGTTTATCAAGACCTGTAAATTTAAGGTAAAATGAACGAATTAGACATTGAAGGCCGTTACACTAGTGGTATTGGTCCAATATTAGATATGTATTTACCTGCAAAAGGGGTGATAGAAGACACTTAAGGCAGCTACACGTTAGGGTGGTCCTTATTTTTTCACTTCAGAATTATAAACCTACCACCCTGCCATTTTTGTCTACATCAAAAGTTAACAACATGGGCAAAAAAATTTCCAAATTGGTCAATATTTAGGGTATGCTCAATTCAAGTGAAGTTTAGCATACAATCGCTATACTTCTGCTTGGACAATGGTTAACGTAATTTCGGATGCACTTAGGAAATTCATTCAGCAAACAAAATTTAATGAGGACATATTAGATATAATCAATACTAAACTCATCCAATCATTAGTTTTTTAAAACAATCATAATGACTGGTTAAAATATGTCACTGGCATAGCAAATATCAAACGTATCTTTCGGTAATTGATAAAAAATTACACACTACAAAGTCATGCTGGGCCTGGGCTGTCAGAGGTTGTGGCTAGCCCTTGAAGGATTGTTGACTTGTTAGAATCAGGAAAACGTTTGCGATGCTCTTTAACTACTTGCAGAGCAAATTGCATCTGGTCTTCATTTTTTGTTAGCAGCAAATTGTAGTCCTGCATAAGGGCAACTCCACGTTCGGCTGTGTCATTCACTACTCGTAGTTCTCTGACGATAGCTTCAGCCTTCACATAGGATTCATTATCCACCCAGGTCTCAGGATCTGTAGACAAGAAACTATCTGGAATGGAAAGGATATGGAAGAAGTTCCTTGTATTGTGTGTAACAAAGTCCTGTAGATTCTTGTTGGTGACTGTAGTTTTGTCCACAGTGTTGCGCTTCAGTGGGCCCTCCATTCCTTCATGGCAGAGAGCTTCGACCATTGCTCTTTTTTCAGTTGCATCAACACCCCTGTCAAAAAATGCCAATCCTATCAGTTCTTCGCTAAGATACCACAGCTGCCCACACAGTTTCTTCAGTGCGCCAGTTGCTGCTGGTCATCCACAAGTGAGGAGACTCTTCAGAAGCATTAAATCATTAGCTGGTGCTGCTGTTGGCAACGGAGAAAGGAACCACGATTTAACATAACTTCCTACACCAAAAGCACTGAAGTTGCCCAGACCAGTGATTTCACGATCTGTCAGCTTGAAGCCGGAATCTCTGAACATGTATATTTTCAATGCATAAATCAGTCGTGCCATGAAACGAGCACGATGAAGGGCTCCTGGTTTCCTGAACATTACACCACGAGCCGGAAGGCCACCAATGAACAGCAAGGAAAGCTCGTGGAGCTCACGGTAGTCTTCACGTTGGTGACAAATACCCTGCTGATCAGTCAGAAAGGTCTTCATATCATCCAGGGCATCAACCATAGCTGCACCAATGACCGGAACCTCAGCATCAGGCTTGTAATCAGCATATAAACACAGACTCCAACAACACAGTTCGATCCACATTTGCTATGTCAAGTTGCTGTTTCGTCTTCAAGTGAAACTGGCTTTTTTGTTTATTTTCCTGTACTTTCTCCTTTTTTGTAAGTGACATGTCAACCCCTGCCATAGCCCCTCGCCTTCCTTTTTCCCACTGGGCCAACAAGAATTGCTTGTCTTCCTCAATTTTGATGAGCTGTAACGCTTCCTGGTGAGCTACGTCAAAGAGATCATTGAAAGCTTCCTTGAATTCTTCCTCATCGGCTATCTGAGTTGCTGTCCTTCTTGCTTTGTTTTTCTTCAACCCTTCCCATCTCTGCACTAAAACTTCAAGTTGGGCAACTGCATGATCACTCCGGCGCATGGGTATTCTGGCTTTCTCCCAAAACATTTGAACGTCCTTAATTACAGATACTGCTGCGTCATGTTTAGTCTTGGCTACTTTCAGCTTTGCGGCATAGAGCCTGAGAACATCACCAATCGATGGCAGTTTTGAACCATATAGATCTTCCAAAGCTGAACCAAGCAGGTACAGTTCCTGTTTACTGCGTGTGGATGTGGAAATCACCATGACCGCCTGTAAAACAAAACCTTTTATGAGTACTTTAACAATTGTCCAATCTGTCAGAAAATTACATAGCAGACAACATTGAATCAAAAATAGTATTGTTCTAATAGCAAATTAATAACAAGTCAATTTCAAATATGAATTTATTATATCTGACAAATGACAAAATCTCAGTTATAACAACAAACATTAAATGTAAATTGATATATTCAGTTATTCACCTGATATTGGAGCTTGGTATCCTATGTATTTATAATCAATCTTTATCTGAGAAAATAAAAACTAAACAATACTAAAGATGTCTGCTGCAAGAATATTTAATCAAATGTAATAATAAACCATTGATTGATTCAGTAAGTAAATGTTGAAGTTAATTTTAAATAGTGACATAAACTTCTGTAGTTTTACACGAATATATCTGCTAGATTTGCAAGAAAATGCACAGACACCTAAATGATTATTAATATATTACCCTGAATCCCCTCAGTTATCTCTTTATGTAACACATAACACCTGTTTTGTGTTAGAATTCACAATAAATACACAATTAATTAATAAATATATGCCCTGAACCAATGATTTTCTTTATATACACCCGATTTCTATAACATTCGAGTATAATCAAAATTCGGGTGCCTTGAGCATACCCCAAACATGAAGTTATCCTAAAAATAAATGATACTTTTTTTGTTCTATCATAGAAGAATAGTTTAGGATCGTGGGAGGCAGGAAAAACAAAAAATATTTTTTTGATATATACATAAGGACCACCCTACTACACGTATTGGAAATTTTACGTCACAGAAGCCAACCATATTTTGAATTTTATAAATCTAGCCTGTAAATGAAACAGCCAATAATTAATAATGACACTTTAAAACGAACAATAAAATCATGTAAATCAGACCAAAAAAGAAAAAAAACTAACAAAGAAAAAAACGTGTGTTAACTCATCCATCGGAATGAAAAGCCATCCACCAGTGAGGTTATCACTCCATAGTATTGGATTTGATAGGTCGGAAATAGCGACCATGACCCCTCTACTTTTTAAAGGTACAGCCCCGACTCCAATTGGTATCCAATCACTTTCGACTTATAAAAAAAAAGACCAGAACTGCCCGGGGATTATAAAACAATTTTTACGTCAAACCTCCTCTTGTCGCGAAGATGTTTTGAATTAAAATGCACCCTTTGAAGTATCTCCTTCTCTCCCTACCTATAAAATAATCAGAGAACCCAATTGCAGAAGTTAAAGTACCTTTTTTAATTTCAAGCTTTGCAATTTGTCCACTGCTTACAGATAGTGTTTGTTATTGGGAAACATAAAACATGTTTTGAGTGGGAGTTTTCAGAAAGGGTGGGAGTTTCTGGAGGATTTTCCATGAGAAGAACATTTTGGCACTGAGGGAGGGGGGCAAGACTTACACATTAATTCCTCTTCTCTACTTTACTTAGCACTTCTCAACTAAAATAAAAATAACAAAACTCAAATAAAATATTTAAATTTGGAAAACCATATTTTCTGTGAGGGGTTTTTTTCCCCCAGGAGGGTTTTTCCATGCAAAAGCGGGGGTAAACACCTTGACACGTAGACAGTAACAGGGTGAAGGAAACCCCCCTTAACAGACATAAAAAAGAGAAATAAATCTGCCTTTCAGAGTTTGTGACGTCAGATTTTCTTTGCTTTTGTGACAACAAAACCGAGCTTTTTTATTAGTCATTTTGACTGTCATTTACATCATAACTTGTGTTTTACGCAATGTAAGTACGGTGGTTGAGTTGCATAAGAGTTCAGTTATACGAGGGTTCAGTTGCACGGGGGTTCAGTCATGCGGCGGTTTAGTTAAATGGGATTTAGTTATACGGGGTTAAGTTGCACGAGGGTTCAGCTACACGAGGATTCAATTACACAGGGGTTCAGTTACACGAGTATTCAGTTACACGGGGTTCAGCTTTACGGGGGCCCAGATGTAAGAGGGTTCAGTTACACGAGGATTCAGTTACACGGGGTTCAGCTGCACGGGGGCCCAGTGGCAAGAGGGTTCATTTGTACGGTGGTTCAGTTACAGTAGTTCAGTTGCTTGGGGTTCAGGTACACGGTGGTTTAGTTGCAATTGAAACCGAAACTATGAACTGCTTCCGCTGTGTTAACATCTAATTGGTGTTTTCACTCTTGGTATTTGCCAGTCGAAATTCCCCGTGTGTAACTTGAACATTTACAGACCGTGCATGTCCCTGGACATTCCTAAGTGATATTACTGACCTTGGTTCTTGATAATTGGATTATAGGATTTGAATTATAGTTCTGAACAGTGAAAGAAATAAGAGGTGAGATTTTTAGTTCCAAATAGCTCATGTCTGACACAAAGGAACCTCCTGAAAAAGACATAAATGTCTCACCTTTCCTGCCTTCAAAAAGAAACTTAACTAGAACCCCCCCCCCCCCCCCCGACTCCTATGTCTAAATCAACCACACATCATAAGGGGATAAAATCCCTAAACATCCTTCAGGCTAAAAGTACCGGTGAAACCCCTGGCGAAAAAAGAAAAAATGATGCAATTAGATCACCCTCTGAAGAACCCCAACCCGACATTATATCACTCCCTGATGATTCCCAACCAATTGAATCGCTTCCTAGCTCTTTAGATCAGCAATGTTATTACATTGTGACCATCAAGAAAACCAGTGGTCGACCCTTTACTAGAGAGCGGTTAATGGATATTAGAAAGCCTATATTTTTACTAGCTAACTTTTGAAATAGTTTTCCTAAAAGACGGTCTGATAGATCTTTATTTTACCTCTCACAAGGCCGCAGATTCAGTCCTTTCAAGGTCGAAGGAATTAATCGTTGAGGGTTCCAAAATCTTTGCCACTTCTAAAGAAGTAGAAAAGTCCTATAAATACGTGGTTTATGGTGTTGACACACCAATAGAGGAATTTACAACTGAACTAATTGATTCTTCAGGTCATCCGGTCCAACCAACAACAGCCACAAGACTCAGCTTGAAAAATGATGGTAATCTTATACCCAGTCGCTCAGTGCTCATTGTATTTAAAAACGAGTTGCAAAGAGAAGTTTTTCTGTATGGTATGGCCCTTCGCCATAAGTCCTATAAACCAAAGCCCATACTAAGCTTAGATATAAAACGCTCCTTAATAAAAATAGCAGAATATCTAGAAATAAGATCATTTAGCACTGGTAATTTATTCAAATAGGCTTCATTAATGTTCCAAGACATAAACCTTAGCATCAAATTCTGCTTGAACTTCTCATCTAAATCATGCCGCTATATCCCTCAATCTTGCTGCTGAATTGGTGGGGACTATTTCTGACCATCTCCCTATTACATCTTCTTTCCAACTCCACGGTTTCAAAGAACAGAATAATTATGTAATTCCTCTAAGAACCCGTAGTGATTAGGCTAGAATCAGTTCATCTGCTTGTAGATATTTGCCAAGTGAAATATCAATACTTCAGTGTTTCTAGACTGAAGTCATATTATATTTCAATTCTGATTTGTTTTCCTCTTCTACATGTTGTATTCTGAGTAAAGTTCGGGCTGCCTTCCATCTTTTGCGAAGATCAATTAAATTGTCAAAATATGACATGAGACTTAGCCTGGATATTTATGTAGCCAAAATCAGCCATGCTCAGTCTTTTGTCGAAAATCAAGCTGTCCAACTTCAGAATATCCATGAGGGTATTATTTCAGGCTGTTCTTAAGCCCTGGTCTTGTTGCTTCTTACCTCGAAGCAAAATTTTGGTTCAATCTCTGGAAGGATTGTGACCGTCCATCGACTGACGCTGTGAATCCTTTTTGTTTCTGTACTAAAGAGAAATTTATCTGAGGTTGCAACTCCTCATTGTAGAAACTTATTAAACACCAGTTCGGCTAGTGCAAAAAAATTATTAAAATTGCAATTCTGGCTTAAAAATTCAGATGAAATTAGGCAGTACATGCAAGAGTATAAAAACTTCCGTGAAATGCTTTATATATTAACGATGGGCTGCTAGTATAACTTACAGCCCTTTCCCCAAGGGCTGGGGGGTTCAAGCCTAGAACCATAGCTATTTGACATTTGGACCATTTTGAACAAAATGGTTAGCACAAAATTTTGATCGGAAGCATTTCGAATAAAAGGGCGGGGGGGCTGCTTACCGTCTGATTACTCTTGGCTTTTAAAAATGGATCTAGAACTTTCGATTTAAATCGAATGAATCTTTTCCAAAGTTTATATGATTATCCCATTCAACAAAAACCTTATATATGAACAATGGCCAGTTTGCCAAACTTACAGCCCCTTCCTTGGGGGTAGTGTGAGGTTTTATCAACACTCGAGCAATAATTATTTACTTTCTTCACCTTTTGACTATTCTGGACATAATGGCCGTCTCAAACATTTGACTGGATGCACTTGGGGAAAAGAGAACTGGGAGGGGGCGGTTGGTGTCCAAAGATCAAGCTTGGGAAAAAAAAATACGCATCCGTCATCTTTCTTCTGGCAAAGAGCGCAAAATTCTGCATGTTTGTAGATAGGAGCTAAACTTAATAAGGATTAATTTAGACTTAATAAGACTTATATATCTGAAATTAAGATAAAAATCTAATTCTTTTGATATATTTATTGGTATGAAAATTTCATTTTTTAGAGTTACGGTTATTATTGAGCCTGGTCGCTCCTTACTTACAGTTCATTGCTTCAAACTGTTTGATACAAAAAAAGTATTTTTAAAACACAAGGGATAAGTTATCGTCTCCTTCCTCCCTAATTGATACCCTGGTATCGGAATTCTACTCCTTAAGTTGTATATAATAGAAATCTCCCGAGCTAAGGTGTTCCACCAAATAAGGTTCCCAAAATTTGGATTAAGCACTAATTCTTTAAATGACCGCTAATTATAGATTATGTACGACCTCTCAACGCGCCTTTAGCGTTTTGTGCAATTTACTAAACTTCTCCTTATTTGCTAGGATATGTTTTTAAAAAATATATGGGAACTAACTTGATAAACAATTGTAATCATTTAATCATATGTTTGATATTTCACGAAATCCTTGTTTTGTTTTCACCAGTGCTAAAAGTACTAAATGAAATATTCAAGTGTAATATGTATTTTTGAGATCACCTGTGTCTCTTTGTTATACAAATTGAAAAGCACGTTCAAATATAGATGGAGATATCCAAGTTGATTCTTAGATTTACTACGAATTTGTTTAACCATAGTCTTTGTGAAATAAGTTTGGACCTATACCCCTCTTTCTGACATCTTGAGTTCTTATGCGTTCCGCACATTCTGTTTAACAAACCTGCGTTCTTTTTGAAATTGTTAACCCTCACCTCCAAAAAGTGCCAACCCCCATTCAAACAAAGTCCTGAGTATATGCCTATGTGCAAATGTGAACCATGATCTTGGTAGTCATAGAAAAATTTAGGTTAGGTTGAATAGCATCCACTTCAACCTAACTTTACTCAACCCACTCCAACATTGGAGCCGCATGGCCTTTACTACTTCGATTTCGATTAAGAATCAACCGTTGAATTTTTCTAGCAAAAATATGCCGAGTAAACGAATTTCCCCGTAAAAAAATGTGCCGATCTGAAAAATTCAATGCGCAACCGCCTAAAAAAAACGCCAAAATGGCAGAAATGCATTGCATCTGGCCACTTTGAGGTCAAGTTGAACTAGAGCTCTTCGTTAGGTTCAATAAGAGACTGATGAAGGAGGATGGAAGCAAAAATGTACTTTCGTCGAACGAATCCAGCCTGAAACCTCAGGTTTGCTTGGATGTTATGAATTCCATCTAGTTTTCATCCTCGTGTAAATGGGCTCTTAAGGGCTGGGCATACGTAGCTGATTTCGGGAACCGATTTCAGCATCAGTGGGCAAAGGATAGTGGCAAGAAACATTTGTTGAAAGAAAAATTTATGGCGTGAGATTTTCAAAACAAAAAATCATGGACACAAATATTCAACTGGAGTTTATTAATAGTTAAATGCTTGATTTCAGCTTAGTTCTCAGCTCAGTAGCGGCATCTTTCACCATAGACAGCTCTGGCTGAATATTTATTTATATCTCTATTTTTTTGTGATGATCATGCTACAAATTTTAAAAATCGGCACCCATCGGTGCCAAAAACTAGAAAATTTTTCAAGCTCAAATCGACACCGATTTCTTTTAAAATCGTCGCTGATTTGGATATCAGTTCCCGAAATCAGCTACGTGTGTCCAACCCTTTACTGTAAATAAGGACGAATAGAGATGGCTTAATATAGCACTATCGTTGTGCCATTATTTCTCTTCGGTTGTTGGGCAAATATTACTAACAAAAGTAAATTGGAAAATTTTGAATATGTGTCGAGGTAATTTCAATATGCGTAGAGGTATCTTACTTCGTTAGGTTATTAGCAAAATATTGCTAGCAATTGAGACGGTATAATTCATCTTAAAGATACATTAATTTATTTTTCAGCTGGTATAACAAAATGGCAAAAGGAATTTGAATATTTAGCATGCCAATTATTTTTGAATAACCAAAAAAAAAAAACAAAAAAGAAGAAGCATTACCTACCAAAACTATTACAAATTCTAAATGAGATTGATTGAAATTATTCCTGACTAAAAAAGGTCACTGGTCCCGAATAAGCAACAGTAAGATAAAGCTCAATAGTTCTGTCCGGGGAAAGTCTGAACCTTTACAGGTTGTTCAGTATTGGGGGCGTTTTTTCACTCATCAATGTACTAAGATCTTACATCTTTTGTCAGAAAACGCTTAAAAGTGAAATCTTTGAACTAAGATCTTACATCTTTGGTCATTTTTGTGCAAACGTCTTTCATCATTCTGCTCTGATCAGCGGTCTGAGAAGAATGATGAGTAGATCATCAAAGTTCTCTCATCTTTGTTCTATATGGCAGATCAGTGGCGGTCTTCACACTTTTTGCTAGCATCAGTGAGCTGTAAGATTTTAGAACAAAGATGAGTTAAAAAACGATAATCTTTACAAAAAAATGTAAGATCTTAGTGCTAAAAAACGGGCTTATTATTTTGTCACCATTTTGAGTCTTGTGTTTACCTACCTGTCAAGGTCTTTCTGTTATCAATCTTGGTTAGAATGTTCGAAGGGACATCTTATTTTCGGAGAATTGTTTTGAATTAGTCGATTGCCCATACTGAATAATCTTTGGGAAAAAATATATCATTTTTATATAGTAATTTTAGTCGAATTATGAAAATCCATGTTTTACATACAATATTAATAAAATCATTGTACTTGCATTTTAAAGCGTTGCTTTATGATAAATTCTTAGTAATTTAAGCCCTCTTTCAGACTAAGCGTCACTCTATCACTGCCACTCCTAGTGGCCCACTCTTTGACTTTTAGTATTTCGATTTTATTAATCCTACAAGTTATTTATTGTTGTATAGTTTATCAATTTTTATGTTTCTTTGGATCTGTGCCTTGTCTCCCCCTTCTCCCTTTCGATATATAGGACCTCTTTGTAATGACTTTTTGCACACGTGTTTGGTCTTACGCACAGTATCTTATGGCATTTCCAAATACTATTACCGCACTGAAAAATTAAAATGGTTATCTTGTCATCTAAAAGAAGGCTAACCCAAATATTAACAAAAACAATTTATGGTGACTATACAAACCTTGAACAATTTGTTTGGCTTTCTGAAGAAGAGGTCCGAATGGTAACTGTAGTAATGTAATAACCTAACGAACAATGGTAATGAAAAGGAAAATAATTTTGGCATAAAAAAGCTTGGATTTCTACTGCTTCTTAGAAGGAAGAAAGAGAGTATAGCACGTTTTAGAAAAGTCGAAAAACTTGTGAATTGTTTGAGAAGCAAATTGGATAGAATGAGATGGTCAATCGGTGGATCTGATTCATTTTAGGAGGAGGAGCTTAAATCCAAGTTTAGTAAAGGTGAAGCTTAAAATTGAGATTCCTTGAATGGTTTAAACAAGGTTGAATATGCTTGTCAATGGTAGACTTTCTACCTTATAGTTCAAAGTATGCATTAAAGGGAAGGGGGCGTGTATTATTTTGTCCAAGTGATTTACTAAGTGGTAAACCACCGAGTGCGCCGAACTGCGATTTACTGTAGAAATATAACGGGGATCATCCGTACTTTTACCTGTCAGAAGCGAACATATGTTATGTTTCGCAAAAGTCAACACCTAAAGCTGCTAAGAGTGGCAGTTTTAGCCCTTGCTAAAACTAAGATGTATTCAAACTCATGTGAGTAAAATGTAAAAAACAGAACCTGCGTCTTGAAATAGCTCCTCATTTGTATAGGAGGACTGTAAAAATGTATTTTAAATATACGTATTTACACATACACCGTTTAACTCTTCTAATTTCCATGAACTGACGTCTATGAGTCAGTAAGTTGAGAGCCTTAATATTGAAGTATACAAACAAATGGAATGCTGAATGGAATAAGACACATTTTATATCGGTATACTTTAATTGTTTGATTTAGTTCAAATTGTTGATTCAGTTTTTTTTTGTCTTGGATAGAATTACTAGTTTCGTTGGTATTTGATTTTGTCCAAAAGCTTCCCATAAATAACAATGTTAAAATACAGGTGCATGAAGATGTAATAACTTTATTGATAAAGCAATTCAAAGTTTCAAAATAATCTTCGTAACAAGAAATTTCAATAACAGGTTTCAACCAGTCAAAACTAAGATTTTTAGATGGACCTTGTCGCTGAATCATTTTTTTATACACTATGGCCCCCTTGGTCCAAGAACTTGCTTAGGTAAGTTGTTCCAAGCCGCTTGGAAGAAAAATTTGGCCTTTATTGGGGGAACAGATGTTTTTTAACTAACTATAACAAGATCACCCAAATAAGACACTTTGCTTGGACACTTGCAATCAACAACTATATCGAGTGAGGTGGTATGTCTACAAATCTTCGATAAAAAAACATATTAGAAAAAACCTCAGACCAAAAAGTTTGCCTGAACAACCCTTAAATTTCTTAATTGTCTCTACAGCCCATAAGTTCATACTTATACAATTTTCCAAAATGTCAATATATTTACTAAAAAGAGGTCTACAAAAAGTATGGGTGGAGCTGATTCTTGTTTTTGTGAAGCGAATTTTAAGGACCTTTAAGTAAATTTCGGTAATTCTAGGTAGTCTATGCTATTATATCCAGTGGTTGTGTCCAGTGAATTTTAGTAGTTCCAAGTAGTCTATGCTATTATTTCCAGTGATTGTGTTTAACTGACGTCTTCTATAACTCAAATCATGAAAATAACAGCAAATAGACTACGTTCAGGTGGCAGGTGGCAGGTGGGCTGGTGGCATCTGAAATAGAAACAAAGAAAATAAAAATTTACATAAATGCTATATAAATTCACCAAGTTCAAAGATTTTCAACAGAGATGTGAGACGAAGGCCTGAGAAATTCGATTAACATTAACATTCGGTTTCATGTTGGGGTGCCCACGGTAAAATTCAAGTCTTAAAAATATCGGCAATACCTAGAGTTTCTTTTTTTAATAGTGGGAGCTCCAGCGCATTGATAACTTGATAATTTTCTGCTTGTTCTTGTAATTACCTGTTTTTTGCAATTACCTGTTTTTTGTTTCTTACACAATATAATGTTTTCATACTGTGCCTGTTCAAAGATATTTGATTATTATGTACTTATTATTATTATGTATATATATGTACTCAGCTTGAAACTTTGGGTTTTCTTTTTTAAGGTTTCTGAATTGTTGCAATCCCTTGCCAAACAGCGAATAATTGTTTGTAATAATTGAAACTTTTCGTTTTTTGGGCCTTCCTGATGACATTAAATAACTTAATAACTTAAATAAGCTTAATGACGTAGCGAGTTGATTTTATCTTACAAAAAAAAGCTATTTCTAAAATTTTCCGACAAAACTCTAGTTTGAATTAAAACATAAAATTATTGCTCAGGCACCGTAAATATTTTTGCATTTTACATAATAACTTTAGCGATTCTGAACTGAACTTGAACAATTTTCAACTTTTTTTTTTCATTTCTGAAAAAGCCATTGGGCTTATAAGAAAAGAAATAGGTGTTTTTCTAACAAACAACTTTCTACTAAGCTTCAAATTTTTAATTTTCTTTTGTAATGTTTTTGAATTGTTGTTATCCATTGTTAAAATATAAACAAATATTTTTGAAATTACCAGTGAGTGGCTCTTTACTAAGCAATTTAATATCTTTCAATACTGTGTCTTGCAATCCTTTGTCAAAATATATGGAAGCATTTTTTCAATTACCAATTTTTTCCTGTTTACGCAATTTAATGTCTTTTCATACTAATTGTGTTCAAATATATTTGATTGTTGAAGCTACTCCAATTTCTAACAACGATATGTACGACCAGACTTCAAACTTTTTTTTAGGTTTTTGAATTGTTGTAATCCCTTGTTAAAATAAACAAATATTTTTGCAATTATCAGTTTTTTGCTTTTTACGCAATTTAATGTCTTTTCATACTGATTTCTATTCAAAGATATTTGATAATACTGCAAATCCGATTTCTAATAACGAATTCTACTAAGCTTCAAACTTTTTGATTTCTTTTTACGGTTTTCAAGTTGTTGTAATCCCTTGTTAAAATATTTACAAATATATTTGCGATTACCATTTTTTTGCTCTTTAAGCAATTAAATGTCTTTTCATACTGCAGTTTCATCAAAGATATTTGATTATTGAAGCAAGACCGATTTTCTACTAAGCTTTAAACCTAAGCTTTAATTCAAATTAGGGTGGAATAAAGATATAATTCTTCAAAAATATTGTAGCATTCTACAGGGGCGTAATTTGCTATGGGGCAGGGGGGCAACTGCCCCAGTCAGAGCTCAGTTTGTCCCCTACCAAGACCCCGCTTTGTCCGCCCAGCTAAAATTTAGTTTGTTTCAAAATATTTTCAAAACTAAAATAAATCTGCATAATTCAAGCCTCAACAAAAGCACATCAGATTTTTAAAATTTATATTTATCTTTACAGTACTACAAAGTACCTTTATAGTACTAAATACTACCTTTATGGTACTAAATAGCTTATTTTTTAGTGTTTACTGTCATTTTCACATGATTTGGGAAAATTGGCTTCAACTTTGCCCGCCTCCCATAGATTTTGATGAAATTACGCCACTGGCATTCTACCATAATCGCTTCACAGGTGGGAAGTTATAATTAACGTAGAACACATATATTTACATGTCTTAGTTGTAGTTCTAATTCCAAGGTGTGTCTCTATTGCGGCTTGAGCATACCCATTTTTACAATTTTGATTATAATTTGACCTTAGAGCTACCCTTGTGCTTAACAGCTTTATTAGTTTTGTCAAAAACTTTCGCAAAAAATTTGAAACTGATTTTCTAAGGTTCATTTTCAAAACAATCTAAGTTGGAGTGTAAGGATTAAATTCTAGTGAATGCTTCAAAACAATTCTTATAACCATAAAATTTTAATTGAACAAATTTGTGGAAGGCTTTTGGCGAAAAATAATGTCAGTTTTACGTAACGTGCGATGCTACGATCGAATTAGAGTCAGTGATAGTTCTGGCCTATCGTGTGCCAAGGAAAAATCTTGATTAGTCCCCCTCCCTTGTACCCTAAAATTTTTGGGCCAGATTTTAATAAAATTTTCATTTAATAACAAACTTATTTTCAATTATTACTACCTTAGTTTAATTGTTACCTATAATATTTCTTGTAATAAATTTTTGTTTTACTAATCAGTTGATAATTCATTTTTTAATTATTATTATCTTTCTTAAAATATTATTATTTAATTTAATTTTATTAATAATTCATTAATTATTTTCATTTATTAACTGCATCCTCAACTCTATTAAAAAAAATCCAAATTACCAAGTGATTAAAACTTTTAGAATAATTATTTGTAATTTATGTCCCTTAAATTTCTGAGCCCAGGGCAAATACCCCTCTCCGAATAAAACGGCCACTGATCAGATTTCCAAGTTCAACTATTTATTATCCGAGTCACATTTGTCTACCGAGAGGCAAACTCGAGAAACTAGGCCTAGATAAAGGATATAATAATATATCCTACTAGCCCAAAGATACTACTGTAACTATCCATGTTATATACCATTTTAGAGTACGAGTGATATTAAGGCTTGTTGTACATTTAATTGTTTAATTTTTGTTGGTTTTGGGCTTAATTTATTCTTTAATAGTAATCTGGTCGTTTCGAGTTTTAATCTTAAGAGTTATTAAATTAAAGTCTCAAATGATTATTTCACGTCTATTACTAAGGCTTTTGATATTCTTGTCGACGATATTCTTGTTATTCTAGTCGACGTTCTTATGATTCTGTAGATTCAATATTCTTGATATTCTTGTTATTCTAATCGACATTAATTACAGTAACTTGTGTTCTCTCAGAAATATAAGATTTTACTAAATCCAATGCTTTTGCTACGAACCCCCGAATTATTAAACTTAGAAAATCAAATCAAATGACAAATTGAGTCGAACGCTTTTTGAATGTCCAAGAAGATGCTTGCATAAAACATAAAATATTTGCATAATTTTTCAATTTTTTTCACTGACTGTTAATTGTCCTCGTTTTCTTCCTTTCTTAGCGATTTTAAGTTTTATCATGATTAGCCAGTGTGGTCTCAGAAATTATTTAACAGGCTTGCAAGAATTTCTCCTTGTTAATACAATCACTCACAAACTGGTTAATGATAATCATGGGATGCTGAATCCCATGTCCCTTTTGAAAGCCAAATTGAAGCTTTGAAAACAATTCTGATTTTTCAAAAAAATATATATATATATATATATATATATATATATATCCAATTATACGACGCTTTTTCTACAATTTTAGAAAACGCAGACAGTACTGAAATTTACACAATTGTTATATTGAGATCACACAATCATAAGTCCAGCCCATTTGTCAAGAGAAAATTTGAAAATTTTTTGAATACTTATTGAAATTACTGTTATATCTGATAAGATTTTTTAATTTATCATCAAGGTTGTTAATGCTCCAAATTTGCCTTACAGGCTATTTTGAAATTCCATTAAACTGAAAATTTATGATAGGCTCTATATTTTATTCTTTAATTAGTTTAAATAAGTGACCTAGGAATAAGGAGAAAATTCCCCTCAGGCAGGGGTGGATTTAAAGCTTACACAGTTGTAGACCCAAGCGTTGTAACAAAATTTTAGGAGAAATCCTCAAAAATTTGAGGGAAACATCTGACAATTTATACTTGGCCATGGAATTCTTGTGTTGATGTAAAATCACTTTTCTGCGAATAGATAGTGCAGCACCAGTGTCATTTTCCGAACCTGATCCTTCTCCAAGATAGCAAGAAGAAGCTTGTCTAGAATTTTACCCACCTTAATCCTAGGTCAGTAATTTAAACTGCTATAAATTTACGACCAACAATACTTAGTCACAATTATCATGGTTACATTATATAACCCCTAATGGACCAGATCTTGTCCCAGGCTATACAGACAATTGTTTACAGGTTTCGGGGTGAATTTTGTGTGCTTGTTTAGCATGTAGGCTAATAGTTGATCCGGAACGCCAAATAAATCAAATTTAAAGAAGTACTCATACAACCAGGAAACCTTTGCATAGCCTAGAACTAGTCTAGCCTATCTAACACATTTGAGGGGAGGGAGGCTGACTGGGACATACTGATGAGGGTAATAAAAAGATCTGGAAAGAGCATTGCGTGGGGAATAGAATGCTAGGCTGCCTTTCTAGTTTTCCTATTTAATATCTTTCCTTAGGCTACGCCAATGGCATCAATTAACAAAAAGTTGGATTGGACAATACATAGCATAGACCTACATGATTCCATGAGTACTGTTAGAACAATGTGACCATACTTTAGCTCTGAATTCACAGGTGAATTAATAATCAACCAACAACAAAAAGAGGATACAAATAGGGATCAGGTAGAATGTTCAACTAGTCCTGAAATCAGTTACAGAATCTTGTAGCCTATACATTGAATGAAATATAGCCTTTATACTATTTATCAAAAACACAGGGGGGGGGGATATTGGTACTTTTTTAATTTTTCCATTGAAAACACCAATAAAAAATTCTGAGATCTAATAAGGAGAAAAAAATCTAGGGGACATATACCCCCCCCTTGACACCCTTGGGCAAGGCTAGCCTAAAATAAAACAAATAAAAAAATCAAGGAACTGATTTGGAATCCAGAAATGAACATTCAACAGAATATGGGATAATTCCGTTGAATGATTACCAGTGACGTAATTTTGATAAATACAGCGGGGAGGGGGAGGGACAAAGTTGGAGCCAATTTTCCCAAATCAGGTGAAAATGACAGTGAAAACTGAAAAATTATCTGTACTTTGACATAAAGGAAAAGACATACTAAGGAAAACTGACCTGTTTTTCTAGATCCTTGAATTATGCAGACTTATCTTAGTTTTGACAAGATTTTTAGCAAACAAACTGAGTTTTGGGGGGTAAACTTGGTTCTGGAGGGGCAGTTACCCCCTGCCCCATATCATATTACGCCCCTGTTAATAAGTATTTGAACTCAGTTCCAGAAAAACTATTGCTACTACTACTAACAACTCAACGCAGCACCAAGCCACCCGACGCCAACACAGCTACGCACGCTCCTCCTCCATCCTATTCTATTAAACGCTTCCCTCTTTACACCCTCCCACCCCATCCACGGAAAAGGCTTGGCGCTGCAACAACTTGCTACTAGTAGTAGGTGCTAATAAAATCCCTTTATCTTTTTGCTAGTGTACCGCTACTAGGGTAGCCTCCTTCCTCTTTGTTTAATTCAGACTTTAGATATTTAAATGCCTTTTCGATTTTTTCACACATCTCTGCAGCTCTAGAATCATTGGGATTTCTTTCATTAGAATTTCATTAGATTCTAATTTCATTAGAATCATCGGGATTTCGGAATTAGAATTCGGCCCATCGGGGCTTGAGATAGTAATTTTTTCGAAACATCTATTTACCTGTGCCCAAGATTCGTAGTCCAAGGGGCTCCATTCCTTAGCGGTAGCCTTTGCACATATGGCTTTAAATTTCTTCGTAGCATCAGCCTTTGGTACAGCTGTAATAGTCGTGTAATCTGCTTTAGGATACCCAATTTGCCCTTTATTTTGGAATATCCAGTACTTTTTACCTAAAGTACAAAAGAATCAGACGTTATTACCAGAAAAAAAACTAATGAAACAAGTGAGGATAACAGTTTGATAGCCCATAGCAACCCAAAATTAAAATAAACATTTGAATTATATTTTAATAAAAAAAAATCTATTTTGAACACTGACTACGGAATGATAACTATTATCCATTAGTATTCTAAACTTAGATGTACTAAGGACTAACAAAACAGAATTATTGTAGGTTCGAAAAAGAGCTGAATAACCCTTGGAAACATTGCATATCAATGTAAAAAAAAACATACCCTCTGAATATATATTCCAATGGTATATATTACTCAGTGCACCATTTGGTCTACAACAATGGGTAACAGTGCCATCTTCTCTCTCTCTCTCTCGCATCAACTACCAGCCTGCAAGACACTCAGTTGGCAAGAATAACCCCAGAAATGATTAGACCTTTCCAACTTATGGTAAATTTTGACACAAGTTCTAGTAAGCGTCGCACAACAGGCATAACCATAGTACTCAGTGACACTCTAGAAATGGGAAGAAATTGAGGCAAAAAGCCTGAAAGGGGAGAGCAAAAACAACCAAAGCAGACGCCCGTGGTAGATCTCTAGCTAGATGATTCATCTGATAATTCATTACATCTTACTGAAGAAGACAATAATGATTGACGTGCCGTTCCGTTCAGCCTATCTTCCTTGTTAGTAGGAGATTACGTCCTGGTCAAGTTCCAGCTAAAGAACTCAACCCGCTGCTATGTTGGCTGAGTGCAGGACATTGCTGAAGGTGAAGCTACGATTAGTTTCATGCGCAAGAAAAGCGAAAGGTTTGTCGTCCCTGAGGCAGAAGATACCACGGCTATCACCTGATATTGACGTAGGAGTGATACTGCACCACTTTATTGGAGTGGAAAGCCTCGCTGGCTTCCCTCTAAAAACAATAAAATGTTTCTTTAAAAACGTTCATTCCAGGAGTAAATTATTTACTCCTGAAATTAAATTTAAACTTTAACTTTAGTTTTAGTCAATAATTTAAACTGCTATAAGTTTACGACCAACAATACTTAGTCACAATTATCATGGTTACATTATAACCCCTAATGGACCAGATCTTGTCCCAGGCTATACTGACAATTTTTTACAGGTTTTGGGGTGAATTTTGTGTGCTTGTTTAGCATGTAGGCTAATAGTTGATCCGGAACGCCAAATAAATCTAATTTAAAGAAGTACTCATACAACCAGGAAACCTTTGCATAGCCTAGAACTAGTCTAGCCTATCTAACACATTTGAAGGGAGGGAGGCTGACTGGGACATACTGATGAGGGTAATAAAAAGATCTGGAAAGAGCATTGCGTGGGGAATAGAATGCTAGGCTGTCTTTCTAGTTTTCCTATTTAATATTTTTCCTTAGGCTACACCAGTGGCATCAATTAACAAAAAGTTGGATTGTACAATACATAGCATAGACCTACATGATTCCATGAGTACTGTTAGAATAATGTGACCATACTTTAGCTCTGAATTCACAGGTTAATTAATAATCAACCAACAACAAAAAGAGGATACAAATAGGGATCAGGTAGAATGTTCAACTAGTCCTGAAATCAGTTACAGAATCTTGTAGCCTATACATTGAATGAAATTTAGCCTTTATACTATTTATCAAAAACCCAGGGGGGGGGGGGATATTGGTACTTTTTTAATTTTTCCATTGAAAACACCAATAAAAATTCTGAGATCTAATAAGGAGAAAAAAATCTAGGGGGCATATACCCCCCCCCCCTTGACACCCTTGGGCAAGGCTAGCCTAAAATAAAACAAATAAAAAAATCAAGGAACTGATTTGGAATCCAGAAATGAACATTCAACAGAATATGGGATAATTCCGTTAAATGATTACCAGTGACGTAATTTCGATAAATACAGGGGGGAGGGGGATGGACAAAGTTGGAGCCAATTTCCCCAAATCAGGTGAAAATGACAGTGATTTGTGACAGTGATGAAAAGGAGATTTTCATTGATCGATCATTTACTCTCAGTGTGAGTAGACTGAACTTGGGGACTTTTGTATCAACTATTGTTGAAAAAACTCAATTTTTTCTGATATTCACAGATTTTAAAGTATTTTACTGTCCCTATTTTGCTGCATGTGGCAATTGTGGCGATCCCAATTGTGCCAGAAGAAGAAGAGCCATTCTTGAGGAAATTCTTGAAGGGCGAGCACCACTAACATTAGCTGTTTCTTAGCTGTTTCATTAGCTGTTTCTTAATATTCGATATTTTAATATGGATAGGTTAGGATCAAGGCCGTTTCCAGGAGGGGTTAGGAGCCCACCCCTTCCCAAATTTTTGTCTAACTCGTAAAAACGACAAAAAAATGGATATAAATAATTTTTTGTGCAACCCCTTCCCCTCCCCTCCCCAGAAAAATCTTTTTGTAAAATACCCACCTAAGAAAAAATAGAATCAGAGATACAGCCCTGGTTAGGACTTATTGATTTACAACGTTTGGCACTGCAGCTTCCTTTTGAAAATCGCTATTGGTGATCAGGCTGATCAATTGAAATACATCATTTGAATAACGGTTCTTAATACCTGGATACTTGAGTTGGACAAAAAAGTTTCCTGATTCGAAAATTGTTTCTAACACGCAATTATAACGAACTCTTGATAAGAAATAGATACCAAAAATAATTTATACATACGAAATTCACCTAGGCTAATTGTAAATATAACTTAAAAAAAATTCTAATGGCGCAAAAAATAGGGTACTTCCTTGTTAGCTATTAAACATTTCAGAATTGAAGTTAGGCTAATAATAATGAAATATACCAAAATATGATAAAAATATAATACTTCAGTAACAAAATTATGGAAACTACAACAAAGAATTATGGAAAATGGCCGCCCAGACCGCATTATATTAAATACGTAACCTAAACTAACCCAACCTAACCTAATTTAACCCAATCTAACCAAAATACCAACTAAATATTTAATCAAAATTTAGCTACAATGTAGTTTCTTACCGGGCCGAAGATGATTGCCTGGTAAAAAGACCATGAAAACCGGTTATTGTCTCATGTTCGTGATGTAAATTCTCGAGTGTGTACCAGCTAACAAGGAAGTACGAAAAATAGTTTTGTTGCTGCAATGTTTATATCAGAAGAAACTGTTTAAACCATTCTTGTTATTTCTGTTCATCACAAGGCTTTCGGAATTGACTTTGGCTAAATCTTGCATCGTATTAGGCAATGGCAGCTCCTCATCATAGGCAGCACAATTGCACTGCCTAAGTAAAGAACGATGTTGGCACAATATATTATTTTTTTTTTCCATACCAGGGCACTTTGTATCAAAGGAGTTGTCTTAGAAACTTCAAAAAGGCCTCATTCAATTGAAAATTGGAGTGGCTGGTGCCCTCTTTAATAGTCAAAAGTGATTGAAGGGCAACCAGCCCCCCCCCACGCCAATCATTCCCCCAAACACATCCAATCAAAATTTTGAGATAGCCATTTTGTCCAGCGTAGTTGATTTCCAGATAGAAAATATGTTTTTGAGGAGGACACTCTCCCACAACCCACAAGTTGTTTTGATGGATTACTCATTTCCAAAAATTATGTATATAAGTAGCGCGTATCAATTAGGCGGCACGTTTCAACAGCTACCCTCAAGTTATTTTCTACAATACACACTTAGACTGACTTTGGTCAAATTGTCTGGGGAAGTGTTGCAAGGACTTCACTTCTACGCCCGCTTTGGTGAATAGATTTAACAGTGACATATAAAAAAACGAACCGTTACAAAAATGAACCAATACAAAAACGTTACAAAAACGAACCGATGAGAATGAAAACATAATTCTCGGGAAAATTTTGAATGATAATAGAAGAATTTGCTATTATCTAGAAATTAAATTTATATTTACTTTCTTTTTTCCCAAACTTTGATAATGATTTGGATAATAGTCGAAGATAAATTTCATATTTGATTAAAAAAATGTACAAAAACTGACTTGAAGTTTACTAAAGGGAAACACAAATGAAATAACACCCGGTAGTGTTAAAGGACTTAGCCAAGTAGACTTTTGTCTTATATGTATGTCTTTAGCTTCCATTTCATGAAAAAAATCTTTTAAGACATTGATATTAGCCTGCAATTTTATTGATAGTTGCAGCTATTACGGCTGGTCTAGTTTCTTTCACTCGGTTCTTCTTGTCGTTTTAATTAATATTCTTGAAAACTACAAAGCATATTGTTCTTCTAACTCGGTTCACATCCTTTAATGACACTAATTTGCATCTTTCTGAAGCTTAGAATTGCCATGACATAGAAACATTGCATAAGAAAGTAAACTTTGATGCTTCTTATCTAAATGACATTTTGGGGGGAAACGACTTTCAAGAAATATGCTTCTCTTTTGTTCTTCATCAGAAAATCCCATCTACTTGTTATCTATGTCAGATGCACCTCCAGCTTCATTGTTTTTGTATTATATAATCTATATTGTAAGATCAGTATACAGAGTAAACATTTCTTTTTTAGTTCTTTAATCACCCTTTTCTGTTGTTGATAGGAAAGAATTCTGGATATCAGTCTGAAAGTGATGTAGAATATCACCTTAGATATTGTCAAGTGTTTTTTTTTATTTATTTATTAGATCTTCTTTCATTTCCGCTTTTATTTAATTCTCTGGCGTACAAGAGAACTGAGAGAAGTATCTTTTTTGTAAAACTAGGGGCCTGAAAACTGAAAACAGAACATTTTGACCCCAAAAGCGCATGTTGTCTGTTAAAAAATGCTTCACTAGTTTGGATTTCGGAATCTGGTACTGATATCAGTTAATAAAGATTGAATTTTAGCTCTAGCTTTCTGAAAGGCAAATGCGCCCCATGTGGTAAAATTGTCTCTGAATTCCTCTTTTTTTTTACGGTCTTGCCTGTACTGCCTAATTTCAACTAAATTTTTAAGCCAGAATTGCAGTTCTTATCATTTGTTTGCACTAGCCAAACTGGCGTTTAATAAGTTTCTACAATAAGGAGTTGGAACCTCAGATAAATTTTTCTTTTGTATAGAAGCAAGAAGATTCACATCGTCAGTCGATGGAATGGGAGAGGGCTACCTACCCCATGATGTGTGGTGTTGTGTTCCTTCTGGCATCAGAAGACGTGGGCAACAGAAGGTAAAACTAAGCAAATGCCTTGAGAAGGATGCTGCGCTTTTGAAATCATCATCAAAGAACTTTGGTCAAAAGCCCAAGAGAAGTCGTCATGGAGAGGCACCGTTGTCACCTTATGCACCAGTCGGTGTGGGAAGACCCAAGTCTAAGTAAGTAAGTAATTCCTATATTATCCTAGGAGCTTGAGAGCGTCTGGGCTTGTTAAGAATCAGATCCATGTCTCTTACCCAAAATATCAAGGTATTTACAATTTTCCAACTATTTGTTTTTAGATTCCCCATATAATTATAAAGCTATACTCTCCCCCCCCCCTAACCAAAACAAGAAAATGTGTATGTGTAAGTTTTAGCCTTTAGATCATAGGCCAATCAGATGGTGCAAGAGACAGGATGCCTACCTCTCCCCTAAAAAATAAACCTACAATGGGTGAAATCAAAGGCAGGACAATAGTGCTACCTAAGTAAAGAGCAACGCGGTCACAATTTATTATTTACTTATCCTTTTTTTACAAAGGTACTTTTGCAATGAATGATTTGTTGAAAAAACTTTGAAAGGGTTTTCATTTCGGTTGGAAAATGAAAGTTTGCATGGGAACTACCCTCCCCACTCCTATCCTTTCCCATGCAATCAACATTTTGAGATTCTCATTTGTTCAGCATAGTTGACGAATTGAGTAATTATGTCTTTGGGGATAAATCCCCCCCCCCTCACAGCCCTCAGGGCAAGGATCATAAGTTATACCTCATTGGCACACACAGTTTTTATGGAAGGGTTGGTCGGTTTCACTTCTGAGTGAGCTCATTTGATTAATTACCAGAAGTTCTAGTGCCCGTTTTTTAGAGTCACAGTAATCAGAATTAAACTACCCCGTTCCCAACGGCCCTTTTCCCCCAAATTTATCTGATATGAATTTTGAGATATCCATTTTGTTCAAAAATTGTCCAAAGATAATAAGAGAAGATCTTTAGGGTTCTCAAAACCCCCAGGAATCTGGGGACAAAGGCTGTAACTTTTGCTCTGGGGACATAAAAGCTACAATCTAGGGGCATTTACGGAAGGGGTGGTCATCTAAACTTTAGAGGAGGCTCATTTGATTGTAAATCTTAAATTCTTAAGCTATTTTTAAGATTCAAAATTGAATAGAGGGCAACTAGCCCATCCTCCTTGTCCATCATTTTCCAAAACACATCAAATCAGAATTTTGATACAGCTATTATAGCGCAATTAACTGTTATTATAGAACAAGATTAGAAAATTGTAGATTAGAGAGAAACAGATGCTTATTAGTCCCTATGTGTGTAATGGTGTGAATCACATGCTGTTTATCAAGACCTGTAAATTTAAGGTAAAATGAAGGATTTAGACATTGAAAGCCGTTACACTAGTGGTATTGGTCTAATATTAGATATGTATTTACCTGCAAAAGGGGTGATAGAACAAACTTAAGGCAGCTATATGTATTGGAAATTTTATGTCACAGAAGCCAACCATATTTTGAATTTTGAAATTTAGAAATCTAGCCTGTAAATGAAACAGCCAATAATTAATCATGACACTTTAAAACAAACAATAAAATCATGTAAATCAGACCAAAAAAGAAAAAAAAAACTAACAAAGAAAAAAACAGTGTGTTAACTCATCCATCAGAATGAAAAGCCATCCACCAGTGAGGTTATCACTCCATAGTATTGGATTTGATAAGCTCGGAAATAGCAACCATGACCCCTCTACTTTTTAAAGGTACAGCCCCGACTCCAATTGGTATCCAATCCCTTTTGACTTATAAAAAAAAGACCAGAACTGCCCAGGGATTATAAATTTTTTTTTACATCAAACCTCCTCTTGTCGAGAAGATGTTTTGGAATTAAAATGCAGCCTTTAAAGTATCTCCTTCTCTCCCTAGCTATAAAAAATAATCAGAGAACCCAATTGCAGAAGTTAAAGTACCTTTTTTAATTTCAAGCTTTGCAATTTGTCCACTGCTTACAGATAGTGTTTGTTATTGGGAAACATAAAACATGTTTTGAGTGGGAGTTTTCAGAAAGGGTGGGAGTTTCTGGAGGATTTTCCATGAGAAGAACATTTTGGCACAGAGGGAGGGGGCAAGGCTTACACATTAATTCCTCTTCTCTACTTTACTTAGCACTTCTCAACTAAAATAAAAATAACAAAACTCAAATAAAATATTTAAATTTGGAAAACCATATTTTCTGTGAGGGGTTTTTTCCCCCAGGAGGGTTTTTCCATGCAAGAGCGGGGTTAAACACCTTGACACGTAGACAGTAACAGGGCGAAGGAAACCCCCCTTAACAGACATAAAAAAGAGAAATAAATCTGCCTTTCAGAGTTTGTGACGTCAGATTTTCTTTGCTTTTGTGACAACAAAACCGAGCTTTTTTATTAGTCATCTTGACTTTCATTTATATCATGAATTGTGTTTTACCCAATGTAAGTACGGTGGTTGAGTTGCACAAGAGTTCAGTTATACAAGGGTTCAGTTGCACAGGGGTTCAGTCACACGACGGTTTAGTTAAATGGGATTTAGTTAAATGGGGTTGAGTTGCACAGGATGTTGAATTACACAAGAGTTCAGTTATACAAAGGACCAGTTGCATGGGGGTTCAGTCACATGGCAGTTTAGTTAAATGGGGTTGAGTTGCACAAGGGCTCCATTAAATGGGGTTAAGTTGCAGGAGGGTTCAGCTACACGAGTATTCAGTTACACAGGGTTCAGCTGTATGGGGGCCCAGTTGCAAGAGGGTTCAGTTACACGAGGATTCAGTTACACAGGGTTCAGCTGCATGGGGGCCTAATGACAAGAGGGTTCATTTGTACGGTGGTTCAGTTACAGTAGTTCAGTTGCTTGGGGTTCAGGTACACGGTGGTTCAGTTGCAATTGAAACCGAAACTATGAACTGCTTCCGCTGTGTTAACATCTATTTGGTGTTTTCACTCTTGGGATTTGCCAGTCAAAATTCCCCGTGTGTAACTTGAACATTTACAGACCGTGCATGTCCCTGGACTTTCCTAAGTGATATTACTGACCTTGGTTCTTGATAATTGGATTATAGGATTTGAATTATAGTTCTGAACAGTGAAAGCTCATGTCTTCAAAATGTGTCACCTTTCCTGCCTTCAAAAAGAAAATTAACTTGAACCCCCCCCCCCCCAGCTCGTATGTCAAAATCAAACACACATCTTAAGGGGATACAAGCCCTAAACATCCTTCAAGCTAAAAGTACCGGTGAAACCCCTTGCAAAAAAAAGAAAAAATGATGCAATTAGATCACCCCCTGAAGAACCCCAACCCGAGATTATATCACTCCCTGATGATTCCCAACCAATTGAATCGCTTCCTAGCTCTTTAGATCAGCAATGCTATTACATTGTGACCATCAAGAAAACCAATGGTCGACCCTTTACTAGAGAGCGGTTAATGGATATTAGAAAGCCTATATTTTTACTAGCTAACTCAACTTTTGAAGTAGTTTTCCTAAAAGATGGTCTGATAGATCTTTATTTTACCTCTCACAAGGCTGCAGATTCAGTCCTTTCAAGGTCCAAGGAATTAATCATTAAGGGTTCCAAAATCTTTGCCACTTCTAAAGAAGTAGAAAAGTCCTATAAATATGTGGTTTATGGTGTTGACACCGGTATACCAATAGAGGAATTTACAACTGAACTAATTGATTCTTCAGGTCATCTGGTCCAACAAACAACAGCCACAAGACTCAGCTTGAAAAATGATGGTAATCTTATACCAAGTCGCTCAGTGCTCATTGTATTTAAAAACGAGTTGCAAAGAGAAGTTTTTCTGTATGGTATGGCCCTTTGCATTAAGTCCTATAAACCAAAGCCCATATTTTTATAAATACGCTCCTTAATAAAAATAACAGAATATCTAGAAATAAGATCATTTAGTACTGGTAATTTATTCAAATAGGCTTCATTAATGTTCCAAGACATAAACCTTAGCATCAAATTCTGCTTGAAATTCTCATCTAAATCATGCCGCTATATCCCTCAATCTTCCTGCTGAATTGGTGGGGACTATTTCTGACCATCTCCCTATTACATCTTCTTTCCAACTCCACGGTTTCAAAGAACAGAATAATTATGTAATTCCTCTTAGGCTAAGAACCCGTAGTGTTTAGGCTAGAATCAGTTCATCTGCTTGTAGATATTTGCCAAGTAAAATATCAATACTTCAGTGTTTCTAGACTGAAGTCATATTATATTTCAATTCTGATTTGTTTTCCTCTTCTACATGTTGTATTCTGAGTAAAGTTCGGGCCACCTTCCATCTTTTGCAAAGATCAATTAAATTGTCAAAATACGACATGAGACTTAGCCTGGATATTTATGTAGCCAAAATCAGCCATGCTCAGTCTTTTGTCGGAAATCAAGCTGTCCAACTTCAGAAAATCCATGAGGGTATTATTTCAGGCTGTTCTTAAGCCCTGGTCTTGTTGCTTCTTACCTCGAAGCAAAATTTTGGTTCAATCTCTGGAAGGATTGTGACCGTCCATCGACTGACGCTGTGAATCCTTTTTGTTTCTGTACTAAAGAGAAATTTATCTGAGGTTCCAACTCCTCATTGTAGAAACTTATTAAACGCCAGTTTGGCTAGTGCAAAAAATTATTAAAATTGCAATTCTGGCTTAAAAATCAGATGAAATTAGGCAGTACATGCAAGGGTATAAAAATAGAAAAAAAGTCCTGACCTTTCATTTACTCTAAATATCTTTGTGTTATAAAAATGAAACTTTGAGAAATAGATCTTCTCCTTAAATAAAGTATAACACAATTGTTTTCAGCTCCACAACTTTGCTTAGTCACAATTTATAAGGTTTTAAAGATATGCAAATACATTTCCAAAATCTGGAAAAAAAACATTGATATGGCTTAAAAATCTACTCAAATATCAGGAATTGCATTTCAGAACTAAAGCCATAGAAAAAGAAACTGATAACTGAAAATTAAGGTAAAATGTTGTTTTGTCAAAATTTCAATTGGTATAGACCTGTTATGTAGGCAATGTTGCCAAATAAATTGATCTTATAGATAGCATTATTCTATTTTTTTTTTTTTTAATGATAGATAAAGCAGTGGCAAAAATACAAAATATTAATACAACCTAACCTAACTTCAATTCAAAATCAACACTTGGTTAGGAACTTGTCCAAATGAACTCTATCTATAAAACAATTTATAGCAGCAATTTCAAAAGATTTAGGCATTGCATTTCTAGACTAGCATGCAGAAAATTGTAAATTTTTCTTTTAATTTGAAAAAGAAGGAAGGAAAAAAGAGGATAGACTTGATTATAAAGGTTCTCCCCTTGGATAATAGCCTATGTTAACTAGTATCATTATACATATTTAAAAGTAAGAATTGTTTTCTTAACATGTCTCCTTATCAGGGGTCACAATTCTTAAGTTTTTACCAATACTTTAGCCTGTAGACCCATCCCTGAAAGTTTCATTTTCCTAACCTAAACCTTTCCAAGATAGCCAAAAGTGGCTAAAGTAGAATTTTGTCCATAATAGGCTATAGACTGCCCCATATTTACCAAAAAACCTTCAGTTTAACCTGAGAGAACAATGGATTTTGGATACAATTCTAGGTAAAATATTTTCACATTAATAGGGTAGGGGTATGTACTCCATTAATTAATAGGTTAACCATAGAAACAGCATAGGCCTGAAGCTTTTAGCCTATTTACTTATTGCCTAAATTCTGTCAGAAGAGGCCAACAACTATACATTTAGGTCAATATATAGGCTACCAAATCATATTATTGAGTTCCAAATAAAGTGAATACTTTTTTTATGCTGATTAAAAATATAATAAGCATTTCGGTATTTATTTAGCCTTGGCCCCCTCATAAGGAGACATGTTAAGAAAACAATTCTTACTTTAAAATATGTATAATGATCCTAGTTCTTATATTATCCAAGGGGAGAACCTTTATCATCAAGTCTTTCCTCTAAAAATCTTCAAAAGAGAAAAAGTTTCCAAATATCACCACGTTTTCAATTCAATGCTTAAGTCTTTTTAAATTGCTGCTTTAAATTGCCGCCTAATAAGTTCTTTTATAGATAGCGTTCATGCTGGTCTTTTTATTTTATTTTTTTTTTAAATAGCAGTGGCAAAGGGCAAATAGCAGTGGCAAAGGGCGAATAGCAGTGGCATAAATACAAAATATTAATAGCAGTGGTTAGGTTAGGTTTGGTTAGGTTATGAAAAGAAATGAAATAATGTAAAAATTACCTTTTTTGATTCTAGGATGATCTAGCAGTTCCACAATCAGAGGGAATTGAAGAGGTGATTAATTTATAATGATCACATGATACATATGATTAAATTATAATTTGACACTTGATTTGACAGATGATTAAATAGAGACACTTGTGATGAGAAAATTTGATTTTTATTGGGTGGTGCCTTGACTAGTGCCAGGTAAACTTTGATTTGGATGATGAGTATCTGGTTTGTATAGTTCAGCAGCCTGTAGCAATAGATAATGCAGTCTGGCCCCTTTATTGGGAAAAAAGGTTTTCCAATAAAACTCGGCAAGATATCCAAGCATATGTTTGTCCGATCTCCTGTACTTGGGAATCACTTCTTGCATTGAATGCCATAGATGTTCAATATTTGTGTGTGGGCCCTGGTCACAGGGTCCACAAAATTCAATGAATGGTTGACAGTTAAGTGTTGAAAACCTTGCATGCCTAATCTATTATATGAGCTCCAGCAATCAGAAATTATAGTTGTACCTGGATGTATCCACTCTTTCATAATTTCTAATAGAGTGTTGGCAGTTTGGTCAGGAACGGGAACAACAAAAAAATTTCTAGTGTCTCTCTCAATACCTCCAAACACCCACTGTCCTTCAATATAGCGTCCCCTATTGTATTTTCTCTTCCCTATCTTTGCTTCATCTATTTCCACTATTTTTCCAGGACCACCCAATTTAGAACTGTGTTGTCAATAAAGTCAATGCATATTTTGCAACAAAAATTTTGCCAATCAACAGCAGTTGCTGATGATATGCCAATTTCATCAACCATAAACTGCTGAATATGAGCTCCTCTATCTAAATTGCAAAAAATCACCATAATCTCTGCTATTTGTTGATATGATATGTTTGCTTGTTTGCACCAAGTCCCTTTATTAATACTTTGACTAAAACTGCACTTTTTTTTAATAATTTTATGTCCATGCCACTCTGATCTTGTTTTATTACATCGGAATCTATTTCGTAATTCATCAAAATACCATTCATTTTCACAATCAGGGCAAAACATAGTAGTTGGCAAAATGTTATGATTTATAAACAATTGCTGTACAGCACCTTCACCTTGATGGTTTAGTCTAAAAGACATAATTTTATTGTCACATAAAACACTTTTTCTTTAAACACGTTTTTTGACACACATGCTAAACACGTGCTAAACGCTATCTATAAAACAATTTATTTGGCAGCAGTTTACAGTGGCAATTTCAAAAGACTTAAGCATTGAATTAAAAACGTGGTGATATTTGGAAACTTTTTCACTTTTGAGGATTTTTAGAGGAAAGACTTGATGATAAAGGTTCTCCCCTTGGATAATATAAGAACTAGGATCATTATACATATTTTAAAGTAAGAATTGTTTTCTTAACATGTCTCCTTATGAGGGGGCCAAGGCTAAATAAATACCAGCATTTCTATCAGAAATGAATTTTGGACCCCCCCCCCCCCCATATATGCCAATTCAGGGTTAGGTTAAGTATAGCCTATATAGGGGGGGGGCTGAAATTCATTTCCAATAGAAATGCTTATTAGGCCTATATTCGTAATCAGCATAAAAAAAGGCATCAAATGGTGTATTCACTTTATTTAAAACTCAATAGTATGATTTAGTATATATTGACCAAAAAGGCATCGAATGGTGTATTCACTCTATTTGAAACTCAATAATATGATTTGAAATTCAATATAAACCAAATCATATTATTGAGTTTCAAATAAAGTGAATACACCATTTGATGCCTTTTATTATGCTGATTACAAATATAGCCTAATAAGCATTTCTATTGGAAATGAATTTCAGCCCCCCCCCCCTATATAGGCTATACCTAACCCTGAATTGGCATATATATGGGGGGCTGAAATTCATCTCCAATAGAAATACTTATTATATTCGTAATCAGCATAAAAAAAAGGCATCGAATGGTGTATTCACTAGTCCTAACTCAATAATATGATTATATATAATATGGTATATATACCATAATAATATGGTATATATTGACCTACATTTATTGAAGATACAAAGAACTAAGTGCTTACTATTTTAATTAAATGAGGCTGTGAAATGAGGAGTAGAGAGGCTGAGGCTATCGCCTCTCTACTCCTGAAAAAACAATGGCTTCCGGAAACTCTTAATGAAAATGATAGTACAAGCAGGGTTGCTATCAGCTCAAAAATAAAATCCCGATATTTCTTCCAAAAACAAATCCGAAATTTCGAAAAAATCCCGGAATACAGTTTTTTGGGTACTGGTGCGTTGTATGGGCCTTTACAAGGAAATCAGCCGCCAAAAACCCACCAGACGGGTTAATTCATGAAACCGCTATAGAGTAATGCAATGTAAAGCGTGGTTTTCATTGCATTTACGATTTTCATATTGTTGTTTTTTGGGGTTTAAGGGAGGGGGGGGAAGGTACCTAGGTTAGGTTAGGTTATGTATTTAATTTATGCTATATCCAACACCCACCCCACCCCCCTAATAAGCAAATATTTAGCCCAAATTTGTTTCTAAACTATTATATATTCATCCTATTTTTTTATTTCATTAGCATTAACCAAACTTGACTTTTTAAAAAGGCCTATATAATGCACCAGTACCGTTTTTAGGTTATATAACATAGGACTGCACAATGATGACGTAAAAATCAAGCCGCGTAATTTGAAGTACAGTGAAACGGGGTTTCTAGTTGTAACTAACAACTGATTATCAATATTCCTAGCATTATTTCGACGTGTAAACGTACTGGAGGATTAGTAGAATCTACGAAAGATATTTTAGGCCAAAACAACTAACCAAAGTTCCAAAAAAAACGTGTCGACGCATTCGCGTTTCATCGTTATTTGAACTTCCCACCCAAGAATTGAAGTCACGCTTCGCAGCCATATTGCGCGTCCAGACTATCTGGGGAAATGGGACGGAAATCTGGAAAAAGGAATAGTCGTCCAGACTTGGCTGTTTTTTTCAAAAACCTGGTTGCTTTTTCATAAAATATCTGTACAAATTTATCAGCCATCCTCATCAAGTCTATTTTCCTGAGCCAAAATCTATAAAAACAAATCTAAACCCTCAGCTAGACAATTTGCCTTTTTTCTATTCAAAACCATCTTAGACAACTATTTTTTATTTATCACTTATCGTGTCTAATTGTCTCCTTCTTCTGGCATTTTCCAGAAAAGCTATACATTCTACCACTTCCATCCGATTTTCAATTTTCTTACCCTCTGATTATTCCTGCCCAGAAAACGAAAAAATGGAACGGAAGACCTGTCTACATTCCCAGATTTTCGTCCCATTTTTCCAGAAAATGGATAGTCTAGACGCGGTAATATTCAATATGGCTTGACAAGCGGTAAAAGTTGCTTTGTATCACATCTTCATACGTCCCTTTCCCTTTTACCATACCTGATTTTCCGTTCAGCGAAAGTCTCGCCAATCAAGAAGCGGACAGCGGAACTATCATTCGTCTTACAAAAGCATCCTTTTGAAATCTCAAGACCCGACTTCACTACCCAGAAAACCTGGATTCCAAACGTACTAAAATCTGAGAAAAATCCAAACGATATCATTTAAAGATTCAGTACACGGATTCTTCATTGTATTAAAAAAAAAAGGAAACTGCTGTTTTCACACAAAAAGATCCAGAAGAAAAACAGACCCCTTTTTCCCGAATCTGGGTACTTAGAATCCAACTTTCTTGGTATTAAACCCGGCCTTTGGGTATTTGAATAGAAAAGTATAAGGCAAAAGTCAGAAAAAACTGTTACTACCGAGTTATTAGTAAAAAGCGCTAAGTGAAGCAACCAACAAAAAAAAAAACTAGTTTCTCAGGTATTTATTGATACGATTCAGCAATCATTTCGGTAATCAGAGATCAAAAGACAACCCTAAGAAACTGGACAAATGAGCTTCAGCAAATGAAACTAAGTTCGGTTAGCACACACATAAACACTAAGTCTTCTTAAAGAACGTAATCCAGATAAACATTTTCAATTTTTCTTAGTTTATCTGGATACTCATCTGCGATCTTCAAAATTTAGAACTTAAGTACTGAGTGGAATATTATGAGCATGAAAGTGTCTAAAAATATTAGAAAAATCTGGGGAATACGTTGATAGCGATCAGAGCGATCTTTTGAACTAATTGATGTACGTTCTATAAACAGCACAAACGTACGACTAAGTATATTGATCCTAAACTATTGAAACTTGCAACAACCTAAGGAAATCACAGAATGCTGGCAATCAATTGGTGATGACTTTATAAAACTAATTTTTTGCGAAGTTTCATCTGCAAAACACCGAACTAAAAAGACACTGGAGCTGAGCATGACGAGTTTTCCGATGGTATTTATAGCTTCCGCTGCCCTACATTTCTGAATACATTCGAGGCTCTCGAAATGATGTCAAGAACTCAAATGAATGTTTTTATTCTGAATTTGCCACTTGTTGTTACATTGGTGTCGAATTTTCAAAAGTCAAATCCCAAATGAAAAAATTGTTGCCCCAGTGTAATAGACCAATAGCGCAAATCCAGAGGAAACAAACAAAAACAGAGAATATTAGTGATACCGTGCAGAAAAAATTAGTAGACTATCAGCCACAATCGTTGAACATATCTTTTTAATCAAAAATCTCGGTTACAGCAAAAAATCCCGTTTTTTTTAACAAAAAAATCCCGAAAAACCCAGACACAAAAAAAAATCCCGGACCGCAAAAAAAAATCCAGGAATACCTGGATTAATCTCGGACGGTGATAACCCTGGGTATAAAAGAACAACACTACCAACCAATGTAGCCGACTTTTAGGTGCATGTCATAGAGACATAAAACACAAACTCTTTGGTGCATGTCCATAATATGTCCAGCTTAAAATGCCAGAAACTAGTTTTTTCTACGACTTGTGCTATTGACCAAAAGACGCTTCGTAAACTTCTCCCAAAGCGGTCAGTTACCATCAAATATAATGAAAATGAATAAAATTCCTTCAACACAATAATTCTTTTCTTCTACAAAATAGTCTTGGACATCTCGATCAATGAGCTGAGGCATGGCTTCTTGAATTAACTGTTGCCGATTGTCAAGTCATTCGATTCAGCAAAATTGATCCTAGTCACTCTTATTTTCTTTCAAGCTACTCAATCTCCTCTGCTAAAATAAACCAACTGATGATGTAGGAGTTTTGGTACAATAAAAGTTAACCCTTTAATTTTAAATTTAAGGACACTTTACAATATAAAAATAAAACATTTAGGGACATTTTATGAAGCATTGTAGATATGTTCAAAGTGAAGCTATCTTGATAGTATTAGGAATATAAACTATTTTTAGAGTATGTGTCATAACTTGAAGTTCTCCGTTGTATAGAGAGAGTAACTGAATTTCCAGAGTTCATATTATGGTTATTTGTTCTCCAGTTCAAGTAATGCTAAAGCAAATTTATACACAATTTAAACAATTTTAAATTGTAATATACAATTTAAAATTGTATATCACTCACTATTGATATTATAGCTGGTGATACCAGCCTTGGAAATTGACTGTTTCTTCCTATGAAACTTATTCAATAGCTCCTTTAAGCCCTGTTTTTTTTTTTATGTGTTATAGTGGCTTTTCTTGATTAGCAAATAATGACAACAAGATCCCTTCCTTTGTGGGCGAAAACATGAAAAACGAATATGGCTAAGCTAGAACCTCACTGTTTTTCCTTTTCATCATATTGATATAAAAGTGGCTATTCGTTCGAATTGACTGTTGCTTCAGAAACAAAGAAAGGTGTGGTCTTTTGTGGTCATTTCAATAAACCCAGTTTATAATACCATTTATTGTCCCTACACGAGAAATGATCTTTTTTTTGAAATTTCGATTCATTTCTAAGCACTGAGTGGATTTTCTACATAGGGACAGGTCAACTAATTCCCAAAGTCTAAAGACACGTTTCTCGTCGGCTGGGAGGATGATTGTCGTATTAGGCATCTCCGGCCAAAATTGAGTTATGAATGCCATCGAGTGTAAAATTTTGTATAGAATCTGAATCTGCTTTTTGTTTTGCTCTACCGGCTACTGTTCGTGCGTGCACATTAGGGGGGGGGGGAGTGGTAAAGCATAGCATATATTAAATATCGTAACCTAACCTAACCTAGGTACCCTCTTCCCCCTAAACCCCAAAAAACAACAGTTTAAATATTGGAAATGCAATGAAAACCACGCTTTGCATTGCATTACTCTAGCGGTCTCTTGAATGTGCGGGTTTTTTGTGACTGGTTTTCTTGTAAAGGCCCATGGGTTTTTTGTGACGGTTTTCTTGTAAAGGCCATATAGTGCCCAAGTACCCAATTTTGTTATACATCATTTAAGCAGAAGAACTATTTTGCAAGGTTTCACTTTTATAACACACATATTTTTAAAGGTCATCAAAGGTTAGGACCCTCTAGAGGGAGAAGGAATGGAGGTATGTACTTCAAAATACCTTCCCGATACATAATTTAGCTTGTAGACCCTTCCCTGAAAGTTTCATTTTCCTAACTTAGCCCCTTTCCAAGATAGCCAAAAGTAGCTAAAGTAAGATTTTACCAACGCAAAGAATATGAAAAGATTGTTCAACAGTGAACTTGAAGTGTCGCTAATCATAAAAATACAAACAGTAGTCTCATGCCTGTGCTACATTATAGTCACACTTGTCGATAAAATCAAAATTACGCACGACTACAGTGCCAATTACGTTCGCCGTTCGTAATTTCTGGAATTGACCCTTGTTCAACTTTCAAGTATAAATTTCTTGACTGACCAATCAGAGTCAAGGTTTAAGGCATACTTTTTAAAACTAGAAAAGATGGAACTTTATAACAGCCAGTTTTCTATCTGGGAGAGGAATCTGACAAAAGTTAAGGAGACTTAGCATTAATAGAGAACAGTTGGACACAAATTACTGTTGGTGCAAAGTCAGTAAACTAATTTCTTGCAATTTAAATTTTTTGCTTTTTAAATACAAGTGTGATGTTATAATCAAGAAAATTGCCATGTCATTCATGATATTTGGCTTTCTTTATTGATAGATGTGACTATGATGTGGCATGGGCATTACAGTTGCTGCCGAATAACTTCCCTCACTAGAGGTGTAGAGTAGGGGCCTTTGAGTTGGAAATATATTTAGAAAACAATTCTTACTTCATTACATACAGAATAATTGTATATTTTTTACATAATACAGAATATTTGACTGCAACTCCACTTTACTTTGCCCCCAACCCCTCCTAATGTGCAAATATGTAGCTCAAATTGTATATTTCCCATGCATGCTGCCAATGCGTCTCTCTTGTTTCAACCTGTGTACCCGTAAATTGAATCAACTGTGATGAAATAAAAACATGTTTTCTTAATTGTTTCCTTCTCAATAGCCCCTAGTCTATACATTTACCCTTCCCTCTGATTTTCCCTAGGCCTAGTTTGGTTTCCTATGGAGACTAAATGAGCTAGTCTAGCCTAGCCTGTGGAGATATTTCAAAGAAGAATGGACTAAGAACTATTGCCGTCTGAAAAGAAGTACAATGACTAGGATGGAACAAAGGAGATGTTACCATTTCGAACAACCGTCACAAGCACTAAATGTCATTTCGTCGACAAGGAAAATCCGTCAGAACATTGACACATCAGAACATCAACAGTCATAACTGTCGGACATCGACATTGTGACTGTCGATGAACTGACGTGTCGATGTTATGACTGTTGACGTTCTCAAGGGTAGCAATTGCGACTGTCAATGAACTGACGTGTTGATGTTCTGACTGTCTATGTACTGACGTGTCGATGTTATGACTGTCAATGTCCTGACGTGTCGATGTTCTGACGGATTTTTTGTCGATGTTATGACAGATTTTGTCGATGTTCTGAAGTGTCCATGTTATGACTGTCGACGTTCTGACAGGTAGCAATTGTGACTGTCGATGAACTGACGTGTTGATGTTATGACTGTCAATGTTCTGATGGGTAAAGATTATGACTGTCTATGTCCTGACGTGTCAATGTTATGACTGTCGATGTCCTGATGTGTCGATGTTCTGACGGATATTTTTGTCGATGTTATGACGGATTTTGTCGATGTCCTGACGTGTCGATGTTATCACTGTCGACGTTCTGATGGGTAGCTATTGTGACTGTTGATGAACTGACGTGTTGATGTTATGACTGTCGATGTTCTGATGGGTAGCGATTGTGACTGTCTATGTCCTGACGTGTCAATGCTATGACTGTTGATGTTATGACGGATTTTGTCGATGTCCTGACGGTAGTGGTCCTGACGTGTGGATGCTCTGGCGCCTTCCCAGAACAATGAGGCTAGTTAGTGTGTTAAAAAAGTAGCCGCCCATTAAAAAATAACGTTAAAAATTTAAACGCATATAGGTTTATAAATAGGAAATAGGTAAGGAATTTGGTACTATTGTATTAGCTGGAACCCACGCGATATATTGTATACGGAAGATGCTTAAGAAACTAGTCAAACGGGTTTCTTTCAATAGAGAATTGGATTGCAAACCGAAGTTTGTCAGTGCGTTTACAATATTTAAACTTTTGTGTTTTTTTTGTTTAGGGGAAGAAATGGTTTCTAGGTTAGGTAACGTTAGGTTACAATTTTAATATATGCTATGCTTTCCCCTCCCCTCCCCCCTAATTTGCAAATATATAGCCAAAATTTGTTACAGAAAAATTATTTTATATGGGCCTTTCTAAAAAGTCAAGTTTGGTTAATGCTGATGAATAAAATAAAATAGGTTGAATATATAATAGTTTAGAAACAAATTTGGGCTATATATTTGCACATTAGGGGGGTGGGGGGGTAAAGCATAGCATATATTAAATACGTATCCTAACCTAGGTACCTTCCCCCCACCCTAAACCCCAAAAACAACAGTTTAAATATTGTAAATTCAATGAGAAACACCGCTTTGCGATCAATTGAGATAGCAAATACACGTTTTACGGGTCTCCGTGTCTGGTTCCCTTGGACAGTATATAACGCTGTGTTAGGTATAATGCACCAGCACCCTTACTTATTCTAGAGAATCAGAAAATTTAAATCACCATATAGAAAAACTGTTGTCCCAAGCTTGTATCTTTTCTAATTTCTAAAGATTATCACTTAAATTGTCACACTGACTCGTCTATTATAAAGTTTACGAATGAAAGTTGAATATTGTTCAACTTAACAAATTTCGAACAGGGTACATTATTGGTGCTGTAGCTATGAATGGTTGTGATTTTATCCCAAAGTGTGATTATAACGACTGGTCTGTGTATTACTGACAAACAAAATGAAAGAGAACATATTTTTATAGACTGCCAAAAAATGCCAATGCCAATGGGAGCTCATGCAGCGTAGAAGGTGCATGCCAACATGCTGAAGGCTGCAGTTGAAAAGGAAGACCACAAAAAAAATCCATAGGATCCTGGGATGCTGTTTCAATCCAAAGGTAAACAATAATAAATGTAAATATTTTTACATAATATTAGTAAAATAGTAAAAGATAAAACCCTTTTGAATATAAGTTAAAACATTGATGTACCCATATTTAATCTTTACAAGGGGGTATGCAAAAAGTGTATTTATAGACAACCATTTTTAGAGTTTTCTGGGTGGGACTATCCCCCTGTTGCATCATGTATTTTAAGTTTAAATTTTCGGGTCCGAATCTTCGGGTCCAAATCCTGCTGCATGTGAGAAGGTCAACCTATTATTTATAGCATCTTATCGCTAATAATAAAATATCTGGAGCAAAAAGTTCTTGATTCGGCCGTTAAAAGAATTTAAAACAGCGGTTAAAATATCTTAGTCTGTAGCTCTTACTTTTTTAGACACTCTTTTTATGATTTTTTTTATGTCATATGTAACCACTGAAGTATATTTTTTAAGGCCCTTGTATTGAAAAAAACTAAAAAAGTGTCATTTTGACGGAAAAATTAACCCAAAAATTAGAAAAGTTACGGAAACCCAAAAAAGGGTCAAAATGATACCCAAAATGCCGCTTTGACAACCAGGGCTAGGAAACGACATTCGTAGCAAAATTTTAGGGCGTGTAATTTACTAAACAGTGCTAAAGATTCTGGAGTCGGAACATCCCTTCGCAAATGTTTTAGTATATGAACAGGATTTTATGATCTGACAATATGTAGTTTTGTATATATATACTTTTGTCAGGGGCGGATCCAGGGGGGGTTTTATGAAGGTCTTAAATTTTAGAAGGTCTAAAATTACACTAAATACAAGGTAGGGGGAGAGGAGGGTTGAAAATACCGATGTAGTGCCTAGTTTTTATCGGTGCCTACCCAAACATTAATTTCTTATTCATCCCTGCTTCTTGTTTTTTACAAAAAAAACTTACCAAAATTGGTTGTTCTTTAAAGAATGAATTTTATTCTATCTTAAATTATTTTAAATTATTTTTCGTAAAATTTTTTCTTTGAGCTTTCAAAGCTTATTAAAAATAGAACTTTTAGCTGTAGCCTAGTAGATACTGGCCCATTTTTTTGAAGCTATCGCTCTTTGTTAGGATTTTCTTTGAATTTATCTTGACAGTTTTTATCGCTTCAATATCTATTTGTTTTTTGTTATGAACTAATTTGATGTACTTTTTTCGAGCTTTCATCTTTTCTGCATTCATCTAAAACTATTTGCTATGATTTTAAAGTAATCTTCAGCATTACGATTGCAAATCTTAATATTGTCCGCCGTTCCTTGTCGACAGCCTTCATCCATCAAATACCTTTGATTCAGATTTTGTATTATTCTTCTTAGCGTTTTTTTTCTGTCTTTTTCTCTAACCCCTGAAGTATTGCCTTTCTGCAGTAGATATTTCAGAAGCTCTGGTATTTTTGTTTCTTTTTCCTACATTTGGCTTTATCTTTCGTCGCCATAACTAGCGTCATGTATACGGTGTCACTAGAGAAATAACACCAGAAGATGCAGCTTTTGTTAAAAAATTGCATTTTACTTTAGTTCTAACAAAACCACTTGTGGGTAGATAAAAGCTTTAAGTTTCAAATGCACAACCATCTCCGTGCACTTTTCAGTCACCTGGCGGCCCTAGCAAAACAAAGGGGAAAAGGGAAAGATCAATTGTTACCAAAGCTAAAATGTGATTTCATTCAAATTCAAGATGGAGGGCTACAATCCTCCGGTTTAGGATTGTCGACCATGATGACTCCGATGGTATAATTTTTATTTTGGTCCGTCACCGTTTTTAAGAGTTTTCAAGCTCTTTATCAAAACTTCCATAAATTTAATATATCATTGATTTTAAGTTTAACATTGATATATTTACGACCCCTTTATCAGTGTCAAGTGGCAATTCTTTTAAATTTTGAACATCTATTTAAAAACTAATTTTCTAGTTTTCGGTTATATTGGGGCAAAGGTCGCTCTTTACTAGGTTGCAGCTGTCGTTACAATACAACCATAATAGGAACTCAATGAAATGAACATAGTATTTTTGTCATATTTAGAATATGCTTACTCACAGGACCGTCAAGAGGCGTCTCTAGGGCCCAACCTTAACGTGGCCCAGTGCGGTATTCTTTTAAGTAGAGATATATGCTAGAAATCTTTTAAAATCTAATTTATTATCAAACATTTTATTCAAGAATTCCTTTTGATATTCGTTTTTCTACGCAATGACGCGCAAACCAGTGACGCGCAGTTCTTAATTTGCGATGCCCAGAGCTGCTAGTGTTACCTGTCTTTATGTATTTAATAATGCATACCCTGAGGGTATGCATTATTTCTAAAATGGAACAGGGAAGAAGAGGCGGCCACAAAGAAATTTGTCCCCAAGGCCCGGTCTAGACTCTGCCTTTGAAGAACTCTTTTTTTTTTACAGTTTTTTTTTCAGATGAGAGCGCTCCAGCATACAGCGCCAAATATATGACCAGCATCTGGGGAATGTATAACAGATATTCGGTCTATAACTTTAAGAAACATGCAACTGATGCAACAACAGCTTTTGGAGCATCACGGTAAGCTTTTCTTTAGTTTGTCCCCTTTTTTCTCTTCACTTTTTTTCCTTTTTAACCAAAGAGATGAAAAAAATATTATAACTAGATGCTTAAACGGTCTCCCAATATGTCAAATAGTTGCTTTGCCTGGTAAAGCATTCTACGTTCCCGACAAATCACATTGTTTCTCTTCAGTGAATTCAAATCAAAGATTTAGAGTGACAACATCTGGAAAGTATGTTTAGCCTTGGGCACGTTGACATGGCATCTATATCTGTTGTTTACAACTATATACACTATCCTCAGGGCCGTATCTAATTTTTTGTTTGTTTGGGGGGAGTGGCTACAATTTTTTCTTGAAGCCCGTATCAAAAATTTGTTTATATGTATTACGTTTTTTCGAGTCGGGTCAACATTCCGGGGGGGGGGGGGTAAAGACTCCTAGTCCCCCTGGATATGGCTTTGACTATCTTTCATCAGAGGATAATACGTGGCAGACCTAATCCGATAAAGTTTGCTCACCATAGTATTACTCGTCAAGACTATTTTTGACGGGAAACTCGCAGCCAGGAGTATCTAAAAAAGCCAATGTTCTATGAGACTTTACAGTTACATTTGTTGGAGTCTCATCTGTTCATAAGACATGCAGAAGAATCGTACTTTGAAAATTAGACAGAATAGCTTGATATGATTGACTAGTCAAGTATTTCTGGAACCTCCCTTGCTGACTAGCTCCTCTTATATAGAGTCTCCACTATTCTCAATCAGAAGAACCATTGGAGCTCATACAAGGCATATCTAAGCCGACGAAATCTGCTCAGATGGTGATGCTCTTCTGGCCTACCTATAGCAGGAAAGTCCGAACGACGAACAGAGAGCTATGATTGACGTATTGTCGCCATGACTGTGGAATGATCTCTTAGAAGAAGTTATACCTAGTGAACTATTCTCCTAGTTGCTTTAAGAGTAATTATATAGTAAACGTTTCTTTTTTGAAAAGAAGCTACAGGTCATCCCCGTCTGGCGTGGGAGGACGTCATAAAGAAAGATTTAAAGGAAATTGGAACTTCGTGGGTGGGTGTAAAGAAGGAGGCTTTGAATAGATTGGAATGGAGGAGGAGCGTGCGTAGCTGTGTTGGCCTCAGGCAGCTTGGTGCTGCGGTGAGTTGTTAGTAGTAGTAGTAGTTTAATATAGTAAACGTTAAAAGAAGTAAAAATAATAATTGCCAAGAATAGCGGCATGGTGAAAGGTGACGATGCCGTGAAACCTGATGAAAAGAGTAAAAAAAAGAAACGTATATTTTTCAAAGATAATGATATTTTAAGATTGATATTGATTTCCTCTCCATTTTAGTCGTGTAAAACGCTTTATCTTTTTTTTAAATATACTAATTATTTCTTTTTCTAGTATTTCATTGAACAGGGATTAACATTTTGGGAAAATGGCTTTAGTGTGGACTTCAATTTTGATTTTTGTGTTTTCGAAATAGTTTTTGTTTAAAAAAATTATGTTTTCCTGAACTCAGGCAAAACCTTCTGTACTTGCTAAAATAAAATCAAAATAAGCAAACATTTTGCTCTTATCTAGGGTGAACGTCAAGTCTTATTTAATCTATAAAGCTATTCTATTGAACTTTGAACAAGGAGAGAGTACTCAAAGGCCTTGAATCTTTCCAGTAGCATAATAATAACATTAAAATAAGCTAATAAAATAAGAAACAGTATAATATAATGATGATATTTCCACTATATTTCTTTCAGTTTGTTTATTTTTAGTTGGAAAAAGTAATATGCATTAATGATATAATAGTTAATAATAACTTGGAAAAAGTAATGTATACTATGCATTAGTCGAAAACTGGGAAACTGGGTTTAAAAAAAATATGTTTTCCTGAACTCAGGTAAAACCTTTTGTACCTGCTAAAATAAAATCAAAATAAGTAAACATTTTGCTCTTATCTAGGGTGAACGTCAAGTTCTATTTAATCTATAAAGCTATTCTATTGAACTTTGAACAAGTAGAGAGTACTTAAAGGCCTTGAATCTTTCCAGTAGCATAGTAGTAACATCAAAATTAGATAATAATAAAATAACAAACAGTATAATATTATGATGATATTTCCGCTATGTTTCTTTCAGTTTATTTATTCTTAATTGGAAAAAAATAATATGCATTAATAATATAATAGTTAGTAATAAGTTGGAAGAAGTAATATATAATACGCGTTAGTCGAAAACTGGATAACTGATTAAGTTCACGTTATACTTTGTAGGCTATTAGAAGCCTACAAAATATAAAATATCGTTATACCCTGGAAAATATGGATTGACACCAAGATGACCAAAAATGTGCGACCTTCGAAAACTAAAAAGTATTTAAAGGCCAATTAAAACTAAACACTTGGCAAATTATGAAAACAGACTTCAGCACACACTATATACGCAAAATTCGTGGTCGAGATATTCCTTATGAATAAGTATCTAACTCCTTATTCGCTGAAAGCTATCTGGCCATCGAAAACTAACTAATAGGCCCGCTTGAAACACAATTAAAACTAAATGTATTATTAATATATTTTAATTATAAATTATATGATACATTATACAAAGTCTTGCATATATATATTATTGATAATATAATGTAATTATATTATTAAAACATCATGTAATTTTTTTTTCAGAGATGCTCTACCCTCCAGCTTTGACTGGAATAACGTTCTGGCAACTTCTGCTAAGAACTAGCTCACGGCGTATTTGAACAAGTTTGTTTTTTCTTCTTTTTATTATTATTATTATCTATAGGAAATAATATACCAATCCCCAACTATCCAAATTTTACGTTAAATTACATAAAATTGCACTTGCTAGTGATATGGACGAATCCAGTGTACGCCAGTTAGTGATGATAGGGACATCTGTCGTATCCCATTGTGAGAGCCATGGTTTGGCTAATTTTGAAGATAAATTAGGTTTATGGATATATCAGAGAACAAATTCGAAGACAAATATTTGCCACTTTGAGCCAATATTAGTGTGGAAATTATTCCCCATAAAAATAAGGCTACATGGGCTTTTGTGATTTGCCATAAGATTGGGCGTCAAAAGGGTCACACATATAGCTAAACCACCACAGAGAATGAACAATTTTTCTTTGGTTGCATAATTATTCACCGGTAAGGGGGGCCTCTCTTGGGCAGAAGGACTCGATACCCGCTCCCCCCCCCCCCCGCCATAAGAGAAACACTGAAAGATTTGTGGCTTGGAAATGCAATTTCTCGGTTTATACAATGCACCAGTGGAAAGACGTTGATTTAATTCCTTTTTTTTTATAACGTGAATTTTGTTGTGTCGCAACTGCGAGATTCCTAGGATTAGACGGAGCTACGCCCCTGGCTCATCAGGGCTTAAACAAAGCTTTATGTCGAAAATAACCTAAATTCGAACATTATAGGCTACAGAATTTGTTAAAAGTTTACGAATATCTCAAAATTTCCAAGTTTGTAAATAAGATCCACCATAAATGGTGATTGGCTTGCCTTTAGAAGATTTTTTCACAGCATTTTTAGACTTTCTTTGACATCTTTGGATATTTTTAGAATTTTTAGATTTTTTTTAGACATCTTTTAGACATATTAGCATTTTTCTCAGGATTTTACTTTTATTAGGCATTTTTCTCAGGATTTACTTTTATCAGGCCACTCCTTTTGCTAGCTCATGCGTAAGGGTTCGGTGCATTGCTCTGTCTGGTGCAATACGTGATAACTGGACTATCTTGACGTTGTCGAAGTTGAAGTTCTCCATCCATCGCTTTCGTGGTCTGGCTTGTGGACGAAGGCCATGGAAGGATCCTTCGAGGTGATTTTCGAGGTGTATTAATTTCCTTATCAAATATTTGTTTAGTAAATTTTCACTTAGTAACAAGTAATCATCAGGAACAATTTATGTTTTTTTACTATTTTTCAGATCATCCTGACCTGAATGAATGTACTTTGGCCAAGTGAATGCAACTCTTTATCAATAATGGATTAGTCTTTACCTGTTTATTTTTTGCTAACAATTGTGGTCTTCCCGGAATATGTTTCCTAATTATTTTAATGCTGCGATATATAATTAATAAAATCCCGATGTATATTTTCTCAGTTACTTTTAAGGAATTTTTTATAAACCCAATTAAAATTATATTGGTATATATAATGATAAAAATGCAAAATATATATGCTTTAAGAGGTTTTGCGAGTTCAGAGTGCTAGAATAAATTTGAAAATTAATGTTAAGAAGACTAAGTCGCTAAGGCTAGGAATAAGTGAAGATGAAAAGGTGACGTTGGGTAACAAAAAGATCGATCAAGTTAACAGCTTCACTTATCTTGGTAGTATTATTAGTAAAGATTGTGGGTGCCGTGGAAATGTTATATAGCCAAGTCTCAGTGTGTTTTATCACAGTTGAAAAAAGTTCGGAAGAATAAGAAGATAAGTCTGCAAACAAAGGTTAGAATATTTAAAGCTACAATTATGACAGTGGTCAAATATGATTCTGAAGCATGGGCACTCCGAAAAACGGAGGAAGATTTGTTAAATGTTTCCCAGAAATTTTGCCTACGGATTGTTTTGGGTACCCGGCTGAATGACCGTATTTCAAACAGGAGGCTGCACGAAAAGTGCAGTTCAATTCCGCTTTCTAGGGCTATAATGAGAGAAAGGTTGAGATGGCTAGGGCGCGTTCTGGGGATGAAAGATATCGGATTACCAAAAATTGTTCTTTTCGGCCAACCATCTAAGGCTAAACGGAAAGCAGGTCGTCAAAGGTTTGGGTGGAGGATGTCGTGAAAAAAATTTAAGGGAACGGAAACTTCCTTGGAGGGTGTAAACAGGGAGGCTCTGAATAGATAGGGATGGAGGTGGAGCGTTCGTAGCTGTGTTGGCCTCAAGTGGCTTGGTACTGCGGTGAGTTGCTACTAGTAGTAGTAGTATACATGTATAATGGTAAAGGACTGGAATATATAATGGTACATGTTGATACATCGGTGTATATAAAATCGTATATGTCAATTACAATCATATTAATCCACGACTTAAAAAGGGGAAGGTGAACGTATTTCGAGGTCTTCAATTTGCACGCTTTCGAATAACAAAATTTTAGCAGGATATTTCACCGACTTTCCTTCAAGGAAAACTGGGTTCTCTGAAATTTTCCTGAAAATTAACATTCATAGAATGTTAGAAAACAGAATGCATGATCGTGTTGCATGAAAGTCACAAATACAAAACACTTGAACTTTAAACCAAAATACGGATCTTGAAGTTTCGTTAGCATTAATTTTTTCCGGAAGATATCGGAAAACCTGACTTTTCAAGAAATTTGTGGAAATCCTGAAAAACTCCGGGGTAGTGGAACCACAAATGGTGATCCTTCAAAATTTTAATTTGGTTTAAAATTTTAATTCTGAAAATTTTTATTTTGGGTCACTAAGACATATTTTTCATATTTTATTTAGTATCAATTATTAACAAATAACTCAACACAACCACATTCCCTCCAAAGGCCAAAATATAATACTCTTTGGTGTATGTCCATAATATGTCCATCTTAAGATGCCAGAAACTAGTTTTTTTACGACTTGTGCTATTGACCAAAAGACGCTTCGTAAATTTCTCTCAAAGCGGTCAGTTACCATCAAATATAATGAAAATGAACAAAATTCCTTTAATAAAATAATTCTTTTCTTCTACAAAATAATCTTGGACTTCTCGGTCAATGGGCTGAGGCATGGCTTCTTGAATTAAGTGTTGCCGATTGTCAAGTCATTCGATTCAGCAAAATTTATCCTAGTCACTCTTATTTTCTTTCAAGCTACTCAATCTCCTCTGCTTAAATAAACTAACTGATGATATAGGAGTTTTGGAACAATAAAAGTGAACCCTTTAATTTTAAGTTCAAGGACACTTTACAATATAAAAATAAAGCATTTAGGGACATTTTATGAAGCATTGTAGATAAGTTCAAAGTGAAGTTATCTTGATAGTATTAGGAATATAAACTGTTTTTAGAATATGTGTCATAACTTGAAGTTCTCCGTTGTATAGAGAGAGTAACTGGATTTCCAGAGTTCATATTATGGTTATTTGTTCTCCAGTTCAAGAAATACTAAAGCAAATTTATACAATTTAAAATTGTATATCACTCACTATTGGTATTATAGCTGGTGATACCAGCCTTGGAAATTGATTATTTCTTCCTATGAAACTTATTGAATAGCTCCGTTAAGCCCTGTTTTTTTTTATGTGTTATAGTGGCTTTTCTAGATTAGCAAATAATGACAACAAGGTCATTTTCTTTGTGGGCAAAACATGAAAAACGAATATGGCTAAGCTAGAACCTCACTGTTTTTCCATTTTATCATATTAATATAAAAGTGGCTATTCGTTCAAATTGACTGTTGCTTCAGAAACAAAAAAAGTTGTGGTCTTTTGTGGTTCATTTCAATAAACCCAGTTTATAATACCATTTATTGTACCTACACGAGAAATGATCTTTTTTGAAATTTCGATTCATTTCTAAGCACTGAGTGGATTTTCTATATAGGGACAGGTCAACTAACTCCCAAAGTCTAAAGACACGTTTCTCGTCAGCTGGGAGGATGATTGTTGCATTAGGGATCTCCGGCCAAAATTGAGTTATGAATGCCATCTAGTGTAAAATTTTGTGTAGAATCTGAATCTGCTTTTTGTTTTGCTCTACCGGCTACCGTTCCTAAGTGCACATTAGGGGGAGGGGCGGTAAAGCATAGCATATATCAAATACGTAACCTAACCTAGGTACCTCCCCCCCCCTAAACCCCAAAAAACAACAGTTCAAATATTGGAAATGCAATGAAAACCATGCTTTGAAGTGCATTTCTATAGCGGTCTCTTGAATGTGCGGGTTTTTTGTGACTGGTTTCCTTGTAAAGGTCCATATAGTGCCCAAGTACCCAATTTTGTTATACATCATTTAAGCAGAAGAACTATTTTGCAAGGTTTCACTTTTATAACACACAGATTTTTTAAGGTCATCAAAGGTTAGGACCCTCTAGAGGGAGAAGGAATGGAGGTATGTACTTCAAAATACCTTCCCGGGACATACTTTAGCTTGTAGACCCATCCCTGAAAGTTTCATTTTCCTAACCTAACCCCTTTCTAAGATAGCCAAAAGTAGCTAAAGTAGAATTTTACCTATGAAAAGATTATTTCACAGAGAACTTGAAATGTCACTAATCATAAAAATACAAACCGTAGTCTCATGAATGGGCTATATTTCTTCTTCTATTTAACAGCAGGCGGGCTTTTCAGTAATGCTATTTAGTCCTTTTCCTTTTGCTTCACTCTGTGGGCTAAAGAGCCATTGGCTTGATTGCCTTTTATTTATTAGATATTTTCAGATATCTTTCAGTAGATCTTTCGACTCAAGGAGTAGAAATATAAGATGATAGATGTTGATTTCTATGCTCTTTGTGTGCAGGTATAGTTGGAAAGGCTCTTGGCTGATAGTGAGATTTTGTGGTGTTTGAAGCATTTTAACAGTTTACAAAGCAAGACATGTTGTGCAGACGTCAGCATATTACATTCAAATAGGCAATGGTCAATTGTTTCATTATTCATATTACAATGCCTGCAAAGAGGGGACAGGGGAAATGAACCACTTACATTAGGAAACTTATACGAGAATGCAAGAAAATTTAGTCCATTTGTTCCAGAACGAATTCTATGATAAATTTTAGAAAAATTCTTATTGGGAAAGGGGGAAAGGCTAGGATTATTCTTATTAAACTTAGTATCTGATAGTCTCCATCGGTAAATATCTATGGATGTCTCCCACTTGGCTGGTCAATATTTATAGCATTTTTTGCTATTTCATCAACTTGATGATTACCACTTATACCAGAGTGGCTAGGAATATACTGAAAACAAGTTCTTATGCCACTTGAAGCAAGATTATCTATAATACCGAGACAATGATAAGTGTCAATGTCCAACTTATACTGAGGAGCTGAGGCCAGCAACTCAAGGCATGATAAAGAGTCGGAATATACTATAATATTATTTGAATTAGCAATCAAAGGTTGGTTTTCCATAAGGTATTCTAATGCCATGATTATGGCATTTAACTCAGCAGACATTATAGATACATTATTATAATCTCTCGCCCATTGCAATTTTCAGGTGAGGAACGAAAGCACCACTTGCTACCTTCTCATTCATTTTTGAAACATCAACAAATATTTGGAAGTGGTTTTTATAAGTGGTTGTATTAAGTTCAGCAAATTTTTTCTGGACAAAAGCAATGGGGGTTAAATCTTTATTCCACTTTGAGAAATCAGTATTTATTATGGGGATTGACCAATTCAATGGAGGGGATTGGGGGAAAATAGGTGCAATAGACTTTGCAAGTACAAGGAACTTCTTCTGAATATTGGCATACTCATCTGCAATGCCTCCATACATGGCTGGATTTCTCAACCAATTATGTAGGGTGTGTGAGCTATTTGATTCAATTTTTGTAAGATATTTTATCAAAAGAAATCTACGTCTCTCCCTTATTGTTGTTAATCCACTCTCAATGAGCAGAAACTTGGTGCTTGTGGGTTTCCTAAGACCAAACATGAGACATATTATATCGTTTTGTATTGTTTCAATTTTTTGTATCTGGGTCTTTGCACATCCACCATAGACGATGAGCCCATAGTCAATATGGGGTCTTATATGTGATTTATAAAACTGGAGTAAGGTTTTCTCCTTACATCCCCATGGTGTGGAAAGAAGTCTTTTTAGTATAATTGTTTTTCTATAGCATTTTTTTATTGAGTTTGAAATGTGGAGGTGGAAATTAAGTTTTTGGTCAAGCATGAGACCTAGGTAATTAATATGATTATCTTCTGGAATAGTTGTTCCATTTAGAGTTAGTCTTACATTAACAAGATTTCGCTTTCGGTGAAATTGGACTATTTTTGACTTGGTAGGTGCAATGGGTAGATCTGAATGTTGAGAGAATTTTTCAAATTGGAAAAGTGACTTTTGCAGCTTTGACTGTGCAATCTCAAAGGTATTGCCAGATGACCATAGTACCAGATCATTAGCATATTGTAGATTCGTGTGGGGGAGGTTCATGCCCCAGAGATATAGAGCAAAAAGGAGGCAGCTGAGGACTGCTCCCTGAGGAAGGCCTTTGATTATTGTCTTTTGGGGCGAAGAGGCTGAACCTACACAAACAATGAAACTTCGCAATTCTATCAAAGACTTTATAAAAGATGCTAGCTTGGGGGGTAGTCCAAGGTTTGCAAGTTTAATTAAAAGGATCTGGTGGTTCACATTGTCATATGCCCCTTCAAAATCTAGGAAAGCTGCAACTAGGACATTATTTTTTGAGAATGATTCATTTATTGCATTTGTTAACAATATGAAAGCATATGTTGAGGAAAGGTGTTTCCTGAAGCCAGTTTGAGTGTGAGGGATCATATTATTTTTTTCAACAAACCAGAGGAGTCGGTAATATATCATTTTCTCCATTATTTTCCCCATCACACGAGTAATCATTATGGGCCTATAAGATCTCCTAGTTGCTTTTTGTTCTCCATTTATGTTGGCACTCATTTGTCCACCATGCTTTGGGAATATGTTTAGGGAAGGTTTTCCTGGGTGTGGTCATGGGGATAGCATGATTAGCTGCATTTATTAGTAAAGATGCCAAAACTTCAGCATGTGTGTCAACTGTTGCGTTTGAAATGCATGAATTTTGGGTGAAACTTGTAATTTCATTATTTAGCTTATTTTGGAACATAGGCCAATTTGCTTTAGTGTTGATATATTTGGAGTCATGTGATAGGTTTTCAGCAGGTTCGTTTAGGGAGCAAACTATGGCAAAGTGGTCAGCACATAGACTATCAATTTTATTTATATAAATTTTGTTCAAAATATTTAATGACACAATGTTTAGGTCAATTGTAGAGAAACTGCCACTTTTGGGGTTGAAATATGTATTCAGGTTTGGAGGGGTAGCAACAGCTAATTCATTACTATTTGAAGTCATACGTTCAATGAACTTACCAGCTTTATTTGCTGATTTATTCCCCCACAAAAGGCTGTGGGCATTAAAGTCTCCACAAATAATGATATTTTTCAACATATTAGAATTATTTATATAGCTGAAGAAATCCATGACATCTGTAATTTGGCCATTAGGGTTATAAAAGCTTATTATGTAAGTTTTTGTATTATTCAGCCAAACACTGATACCAATTGCATCAACGTAATTTACAAAATCTGGAAAGTTGATGCAACAGAATTTTATATTATTTTTAACTATTAAACCTACTCCACCTCCTTTTCTCTCTGATGATCTATCCTTTCTTAGGATAATGTATCCCAGAGACTTAATTTGTTGATTTTGGATTAAATGAGTTTCCTGGAGGCAAGCAATATTGATGGAATTATTATTCATAAAAGATATTAGTTCATTTAACTTATGTTCAGTAAATGATCTTACGTTCCACTGGAGTATTGATATGTGTTGTGTTGTTGATTTATTTTTTATTTGACTATGTATCAATGTTCAGCTTTGTTAATAGTAAAGCAAGATCTTTTTTTGCTTGAATGAGCATATGATTAGGGATGTAGATTTTTGCCAATTCAGCAATGATTTTTGTTTTCTGTTGTTGTTGTATATTCATGGCCTGAACTGCATTTCAGTTTAGAATGAATAAGCATATATTTGGGGTTTTCATGTTTGATTGCGCATCCAGTTTGTCAGTTAAGGGATTAATTCCTGGTAGTGTTTCTGGTTTGTTTCTAGTTGGGGGGGGGGGGTGCCAGGCCGACCTCATCTCACTAGGCAAGGAGGCTTGTTGGCTTGGTGATTCTTTCTGATAGAGATGTGAGCTAGGGGGATTAAAGGATGGTGTTTCGCAAGGAGTACTTGGTGCATTGGGAGTGTTTGACTTGGGGGTTTTATTTTATTTCAATATAGGTTTTATTTGGTGTGATTGGGCAGTATTTGCTTCCATAGCTGCAAAAGGGTATGGAATGGCCTTCTCTGTTGCTATTTGGAGTGTTAGTGCTCTTTTCTGATATGCAGGGCATTGTGATTTATTTTTGGATTCATATGGGCCTTTACAATTGGTACATGTAGGCTGAGTGTTGTTGCAAGTTGTCACCTCCTTAGGATGGGAGCCTTTACAATTACTACAAGCTAGGAGAATTTCATTGCATTTATTTGTTGTACTTCCCAGTTTCAGAAACTTCTGACACTGGATAGGCTTTGGCTTGGATTCCTTGTGCGGTTCGATTTGCACAAATAGGAATAACTTCTCTGGGAATAACTTAACTTTTCTACATTATAGTCACACTTGTCGATAAAATCAAAATTACGAACGACTATAGCGTCAATTACGTTCGCCGTTCGTAATTTCTCGAGTTGACCATTGTTCAACTTTCAAGCATACATTTCTTGACTGACCAATCAGAGTCAAGGTTTAAGGCATACTTTTTAAAACTAGAAAAGATGGAACTTTATAACAGCGAATTTTCTATATGGGAGAGGAATCTGACAAAAGTTAAGGAGACTTAGTATTAATAGAGATCAGTGGGACACAAAGTACTGTTGGTGTAAACTCAGTAAACTAATTTCTTGCAATTTTAATTTTTTGCTTTTTAGATACAAGTGTGATGCTAAAATCAAGAAAACTGCCTTGTCACTCGTGCTATTTGGCTTTCTTTATTGATAGATGTGACTATGATGTGGCATGGGCATTATAGATGCTGCCGAATATCTTCCCAAAGTAAAGGTGTAGAGTAGGGGCTTTTGAGTAGGAAACATGTTTAGAAAACAATTCTTACTTCGTTACATACAGAATAATTGTATATTTATTACATAGTACAGAATATTTGATTTCAACTCCACTTTACTTTGACCCCAACCCCTCCTAATGTGCAAATATGTAGCTCAAATTGTTTATTTCCCATGCCTGCTGCCAGTGCGTCTCTCTTGTTTCGACCTGTGTACCCGTAAATTGAATCAACTGAGATGAAATAAAAACATGTTTTCTTAATGTTTCCTTCTCAATAGCCCCTAGTCTATACATTTACCCTTCCCTCTGATTTTCCCTAGGCCTAGTTTGGTTTCCTATGGACACTAAATGAGCTAGTCTAGCCTAGCCTATGGAAATATTTCAAAGAAGAATGGACTAAGAACTATTGCCGTCTGAAAAGAATCACAATGACTAGAATGGAACAAAGGAGATGTTACCATTTCGAGCAACCATCACAAGCACTAAATGTCATTTCGTCGACAAGGAAAATCCGTCAGAACATTTACACGTCAGGACATCAAAAGTCATAACTGTCGGACATCGACATTGTGACTGTCGATGAACTGACGTGTCGATGTTATGACTGTTGACGTTCTCACGGGTAGCAATTGTGACTGTCGATGAACTGACGTGTTGATGTTATGACTGTCAATGTTCTGACGCGTAGCGATTGTGACTGTCTATGTCCTGATGTGTCGATGTTATGACGGTTATATTGTCGATGTTATGACGGATTTTGTCGATGTTATGACTGTCGACGTTCTGACGGGTAGCGATTGTGGCTGTCGATGAACTGACGTGTTGATGTTATGACTGTCAATGTTCTGACGCGTAATGATTGTGACTGTCCATGTCCTGACGTGTCGATGTTATGACTGTCAATGTCCTGGCGTGTCGATGTTCTGACGGATTTTTTTTAGATGTCCTTACGTGTCGATGTTATGACTGTCGACGTTCTGACGGGTAGCAATTGTGACTGTCAATGAACTGACGTGTTGATGTTATGACTGTCGATGTTCTGACGGGTAGCGATTGTGACTGTCTATGTCCTGACGTGTCAATGTTATGACTGTCGATGTCCTGATGAGTCGATGTTCTGACGGATTTTTTGTCGTTGTTATGACGGATTTTTTCGATGTCCTACGTGTCGATGTTATGACTGTCGACGTTCTGAAGGGTAGCAATTGTGACTGTCGATGAACTGACGTGTTGATGTTATGACTGTCGATGTTCTGACGGGTAGCGATTGTGACTGTCTATGTCCTGACGTGTCAATGCTATGACTGTTGATGTTATGACGGATTCTGTCGATGTCCTGACGGTAGTGGTCCTGACGTGTGGATGCTCTGGCGCCTTCCCGGAACAAAGAGGCTAGTTAGTTTGTTAAAAAAGTAGCCACCCATTAAAAAATAACGTTAAAAATTTAAACGCATATAGGTTTATAAATAGGTAATAGGTAAGGAATTCGGTACTGTTGTATTAGCTGGAACCCACGCGATATATTGTATACGGAAGATGCTTAAGAAACTAGTCAAACGGGTTTCTTTCAATAGAGAATCAGATTGCAAACCTAGGTTTGTCAGTGCGTTTACAATATTTAATCTTTTTTTTGTGGTTTAGGGGAAAAAATGGTACCTAGGTTAGGTTAGGTAACGTTAGGTTACGTATTTAATATATGCTTTGCTTTGCCCCCCAACCCTCCCTCCTAATGTGCAAATATATACCCAAAATTTGTTTCGGTACAATCCCTTTATATGGCCTTTCTAAAAAGTCAAGTTTGGTTAATGCTAATGAAATAAAATAAAATAGGATGACTATATAATAGTTTTGAAACAAATTTAGGCTATATATTTGCACATTAGTGGTGGGGGGATGGGGGGCAAAGCATTGTATATATTAAACACGTAACCTAGCCTAACCTAGGTACCTTTTCCCCATCTAAACTCCAAAGAAATGCACTTTAAATATCTTAAAACCACGCTAAACAAAGTATTTCTCTCGGCGTGTCTTGAATCATCTTGTAGAAACGGGTTTTTTCAAAGCGTCTCTGCCGTTTGACTGTAGCATCTCTTGTTGGACTTCTTTAGAGAGGCCAATATAAGGGATTGTACCTTTGTTTCTAAACTATTATATCTTCATCTTTTTATTTGTTTTATTTAATTAGCATTAACCAAACTTCACTTCTTGCGAGGGTTCCAGCTAATACAACAGTACCAGGAATTCTTATAACAAGAGATAGCTTCGACCAAGATAACAGTTTTATAACTAAAATGTTTTTTTTTAGCCATTGGGTAAACTTGTTTCTATTGCGCCATCAGGTCTGGGTCAGTTACCGTCCATCCCCCTTTCCTTTCTTTCTGCCCCTTGGTAGATGTTTTCCCTAGTCACAAGAGCTTGGGATTTTATTTGGATTTATATTATAAGTGAATCCTGAAAGGCTGAAATTGAACTCGTTTCAACGGAAATACAGGGCTTGAAAGTTCAAGGAAATAGATTAACACTTGCTGGTAGGGTAAAATTCAAGATAAGGGGCATCAAGATAAGGGGCTTTTCGCTACTTGGAAAGTAGTTGAGCTATGTAAAGATACAAAAAACAAATAAAGTTCAGATACCCGTTAGTTATGCTATTTATTCCAATAGTCTATTTTAAGCAGTACAGTGACTTGAAGTTAACAGAAAAAATTGGCCTCGAAATTATGGCTGAATACAGCCTCTTTCTTTTTTCTATTTCTATAGTTGCATGAATAACCATGATCTTTTTCTCTTACGTTGAATCTCTTAAAGTTGGGAATCCTTGAAAATGTTTTTTCTTATGTATTTGTTTCATTTTTGTTTCTCTCCTGTTTTTTTCCTTACTATAGAGATTTGCAAGGGAAACCATGTTGAAGTGTTTTTTTTTTGTGAATCTAGAATGAATCTTTTTAGGATGGATCAAGATCCTAAATCATACCCCAAGAAGGGGTTTCAAGCTCTCACCTCTACTCTTTCCCTGCTTCTAAGGCTTAGAAGATTGCCAGTAGTTTCTAAGACTAAGGCCATATTCTCGCAAGTTTTTCCGATTTATTCCGTTCTTCAATTCTAAAACAAGCGTGAATCCATAGTTGTGCAAGTCCGTGTTAACAGCAAGCGAGTTTTTGCAGACCTTAGCCTCTTTTTTTTTAATGATTGAATGAAAAAAAATTTTTTTTCTATTGAAAGTAACGAGAAATATTAAAACTTAAAACTAGCATAAACTATTCCGTATATGAGGAGGGCTGCCCTTCCTCAGTCCTTGTTCTTTACGCTAAAGTCTTAAAGTTTTTCAAAAACACTTCTCATTCTCATTCAACGGCCCTGGTGTTTGAGCAGTCTTTCTTAAGAATTGTGACAAAACTTCAAACTTTGGCGATGTTTGAGAATGCGGCAATTTAAATTCGAACTTTCGTAATGGGACTAGTTTACGATTTGAGGAATACTGTCCTTTGGAGACATCCAAAAGAACCATTATTAATTTTTTTTTTAATTTAAGCTACATATTTGCAAAGTTTTCAAAACCGTAAAAATCAGGATCTAGCAAAGCTATAAGGCTCAAAATGCTTTCTTTGGCCCTCATTTGTGCTGTAAATTTACTTCTGAAAGTTTTTACTCTTAAAAAGCATTGTTTGTTTAAGTTGATAAAAAATCAGTGCCCCTTGAAGGGGAAAAGGGTGGTGATATACAGCCTACTTAAACTTCCCCTCCCAGAACACAATTTGCATTCTGGATCCATTCCTGAAAGTGTCCTTCACCTAGTTCAACTGCTTTCCTAGATTTTTTTTAAGTGAGCGCACCTCGGAAAGTTCACTGCTTGATTTCAGTTTTTTAAAGCGTAGGAAAAAGCAAACTTTGAGGGCTCGTTTGGACCCAAGTCCATTTCTTTCTTTCTTTTTTTATTCACTGGTAAGGATAATTGCCGAGACGCTGATAAAATATAAATAAATCCCAGCTAGATATGTAAATATGTTGCAGGCCATGGAGCCTTTGTGGAGACCAGCGCCCTTGTATTTGTTGTACGATTTTTGTTTTTTAATGGAGATTATATCTTCTGTTGTCCACTGTTGGTAATGGCAAGAAGAAAACGCAGACTACATAGCGAGTTTATAGCATCACGTTTTTTTTGTTTTTCACATGTATTATGAAACAGCTGAGATTTCTCATCGTTAGAATTCTTCTAAGTGAATTCAAAACATATTTTTATTTCTTTTGGAATATTGGTCTTGCTTATAAAGAAAGACGCTGACTTCTAGCCAAGAAAAAACATAGCTAGTCTGTGGCTGTAATTTATATTTTCAGAAATCCACATGTATAACAGTATAATGTAAGGTATATTTCTGGGACTCCTATGTACCAAACAGGTTTTTCTAGCGGTCCTATTCTACAGGGTCATTACACCTTTGCCAAGAGGAACGAGTACAACTTGATTGGTGATTGGGATTTGAATAAAAGGAAGTTTTTTTTTTTTTAGGTTAGATCCGTGTCGGAAAAACAGGTGTATCTTTTTAGTTTTCTTTACAATTCATATTAGTAAGAGAACTGAATTCAATGAGAATAGTTTTTATTTGCAAGGATATTAGTAGAGGAAAAAAATGAGGGGTGCATTTACATTATTGGAGATTAATGATGGAGCTAACAACAGTGATGTAATTACTTCTTTAGTTTACGAGATTTGCGAATTTTTTGCGAAGAGGTATTAGCGTAAAGGTATTGCGATGGTTAAGAATGCCTCACGGGATAATTAAAGAATGGGGTGCTTACATCAGATACTTAATAGATTTGACGATTACAAGAGACATTGCTAGAGTCAAATATATTTGGTGTTGGTGATATTATGACCCCCCAAGTCCCCTGGGGAAAGGGCTGCACAGTGTATCGGTATCGGACGTATTATTTTTGGGCGTATTGCTATCGCAGGTATCTATACAGATTTTTAGTAGCTCGTATAAAAGATATTACTCATATCTACGTTCTTCCTATAAATTCAACCATCAGCAACTTCAAAACGGCACTAAAAACGGCACTTTTAGTGCAATGTCTCAAGTGGAAAAGCTGGGGCTAGTGGACTACCAGCACTTTTAGATTGACGTTTAATGGGTCATTCGAAAGCTAATGCTCGTATCTACGTGATGTTTATCATTTCTACCATCACTTAAAACAATACTTTTGATGTCACTTCTTAAGTAGATTAAATAAAAAAAAACAAGTTTTTTTTTTAAATTAAAGCAAGGAACGACGGTAAAACTTAAACCGAACAGAAATTATTCCGTATATGAAAGGGGCTGTCCCCCCCTCAACGCCTCGCTCTTTACGCTAAAGTTTTTTATTGTTTTAAAAAAAAGAGTCGTGAGAAAGTCAAACTTTTGCGTAAAAAGCGAGGTGTTGAGGAGGGGACAGCCCCTTTCATATACAGAATAGAGTTTTATGGATATTGGTAAAAGTGGTATTTTACTTTTAAAAAGTTCAATATTCGAAGCTAGCTTCAGCAGGAGCTTAGGTTAGTAGTGGTGACAATTGAGATATAAGGAGCAATTGCCCCCTATTTTTGAAAAAATACCTTTTTGTGGCATTTATACTTTTAAAAAATACAAAGTTCAATATTCGAAGCTAGCTTCAGCAGGAGTTTAGGATAGTAGTGGTGACAATTGAGATATAAGGAGCAATTGCCCCCTATTTTTGAAAAAATACCTTTTTGTGGCATTTATACTTTTAAAAAATACAAAGTTCAAAATTCGAAACTAGCTTCAGCAGGAGCTTAGGATAGTAGTGGTGACAATTGAGATATAAGGAGCAATTGCCCCCTTTTTTTTGAAAAAATACCTTTTTTGTGGCATTTATACTTTTAAAAAATTCAATATTCGAAGCTAGCTCCAGCAGGAGCTTAGGATAGTAGTGGTGACAATTGAGATATAAGGAGCAATTGCCCCCTATTTTTGAAAAAATACCTTTTTGTGGCATTTATACTATTAAAAAAATACAAAGTTCAATATTCGAAGCTAGCTTCAGCAGGAGCTTAGGATAGTAGTGGTGACAATTGAGATATAAGGAGCAATTGCCCCTATTTTTGAAAAAATACCTTTTTTGTGGCATTTATACTTTTAAAAAATACAAAGTTCAATATTCGAACCTATCTTCAGCAGGAGCTTAGGATAGTAGTGGGGACAATTGAGATATAAGGAGCAATTGCCCCCTATTTTTGAAAAAAATACCTTTTTGTGGCATTTATACTTTTAAAAAATGCAAAGTTCAATATTCGAAGCTATCCTCAGCAGGAGCTTAGGATAGTAGTAGTGACAATTGAGATATAAGGAGCAATTGCCCCATATTTTTGAAAAAAATACCTTTTTGTGGCATTTATACTTTTAAAAAATACAAAGTTCAATATTCGAACCTATCTTCAGCAGGAGCTTAGGATAGTAGTGGGGACAATTGAGATATAAGGAGCAATTGCCCCCTATTTTTTTTAAAAAAAAATACCTTTTTGTGGCATTTATACTTTTCAAAAATACAAAGTTCAATATTCGAAGCTATCTTCAGCAGGAGCTTAGGATAGTAGTGGTGACAATTGAGATATAAGGAGCAATTGCAACTTCATCTACGGGATAATTTCCATTCGTCTTAGTTTTTAACGATGCTCCTTATTTCTAGTTGAAAATGCTTATTTTTTTAATTTAATTGGGAATGAAAAGTCAAAGTGCCAGAATGGTTGAAATCCACTAGCTCAGTATTGGGGTCTTAGTCCACCAGCCTGAATGGTGGAAATCCACTGGCTCAGTATTGAGGTCTCAGTCCACCAGCCTGAATGGTCGAAATTCACTAGCTCAGAATTGGGGTCTTAGTCCACCAGCCTGAATGGTGGAAATTCACTAGCTCAGAATTGGGGTCTTAGTCCACCAGCCTGAATGGTTGAAATTTACTAGCTCAGAATTGGGATCTTAGTCAGTGTTCAGATTGGAGCGTTGGGGTCCGACTATCTGGGCTTTATTTGTCAAGACCTGAATGCTAAGCGATGGACATGAGCTCGATTGGGACCCCATTGTGAAAACGGAAAACAAAAAAACAAAAAATATATTGTTGATATGTGTGTAGAGCATGGCATGGTTACCGCTAGGGGCAACAGTCTAACCGTTGACGGTTTTAGGTATCCGTGAATAAGTTCTAAGGCGAGAGTGGAAATTGGGACAAATTTTTGGAGGTGCCCACCTCACCTGCTCAGAGTCTCAGGCAAGTGACCCTAAATTTGAAAAAGTGGAAATTGGCTCAGATTTTCTAAACTGAGCTGAGACAATGAATAGATACTATTGGGAAAGTTATTGGAGACGCTGGGCATCCTTGAACAAGTGCTAAATTGAGAGAGGAATTTGGGACAATATTTGGGGGCACCCACCCGCCCAGAGTCTCCGGCAGGTGACCCAAAAATTTAAAAAACACACAGAGACGACAGACACAAAGAGACGAATCACACACAGAGAGGATTAACACACAGAAACGACACATAGAGACGACACATACACAGAGACGATACACACACACAGAGTCAACACACACAGAGAGATGAGACACACACACAGAAATGACAAACACACATAGAGACGACACACACAAAGAGACGTCACACACAAACACAGATACGAAACACACATAGAGACAACACACACACATAGAGACACACACACACACACA
>CM051270.1:4596069-4955649 GCA_027921565.1 Artemia sinica | reverse complement strand
TTTTTCGTTTCTGTGTCGTCTCTGTGTCACAGAGACGACACAGAGAGTTGTCTCTGTGTCGTCTCTGTGTCTGTGTCGTCTCTCTGTGTCGTCTCTGTGTCTGTGTCGTCTCTGTGTCGTCTCTGTGTCGTCTCTGTGTCTGTGTCGTCTCTGTGTCGTCTCTGTGTCGTCTCTGTGTCGTCGTCTCTGTGTCGTCTCTGTGTCGTCTCTGTGCCGTCTCTGTGTCGTCTCTGTGTCGTCTCTGTGTCGTCTCTGTGTCGTCTCTCTGTGTCGTCTCTGTGTCGACACAGAAACGATACAGAGACGACACAGAGACGACACAGAGTCGTCTCTGTGTCGTCTCTGTGTCTGTGTCGTCTCTGTGTCGTCTCTGTGTCGTCTCTGTGTCGTTTCTGTGTCGTCTCTGTGTCGGGTCTGTGTCGTCGTCTCTGTGTCGACTCTTTGCCGTCTTTGTGTCGTCTCTGTGTCGTCTCTGTGTCTGTGTCGTCTCTGTGTCGTCTCTGTGTCGTCGTCTCTGTGTCGTCTCTGTGTCGTATCTGTGCCGTCTCTGTGTCGTCTCTGTGTCATCTCTGTTTTGTCTCTGTGTCGTCTCTGTGTGTCGTCTTTGTGTCGACGCAGACACGACACAGAGACGACACAGAGACGACACAGAGTCGTCTCTGTGTCGTCTCTGTGTCTGTGTCGTCTCTGTGTCGTCTCTGTGTCTGTGTCGTCTCTGTGTCGTCTCTGTGTCGTCGTCTCTGTGTCGTCTCTGTGTCGTCTCTGTGCCGTCTCTGTGTCGTCTCTGGGTCGTCTCTGTGTCGTCTCTGTGTCGTCTCTGTGTCTTTGTCGTCTCTGTGTCGTATCTGTGTCGTCTCTCTGTCGTCTCTGTGTCGTCGTCTCTGTGTCGTCTCTGTGCCGTCTCTGTGTCGTCTCTCTGTGTCGTCTCTGTGTCAACACAGAGACGACACAGAGAGTCGTCTCTGTGTCGTCTCTGTGTCTGTGTCGTCTCTGTGTCGTCTCTGTGTCGTCGTCTCTGTGTCGTCTCTGTGCCATCTCTGTGTCGTCTCTGTGTCACAGAGACGACACAGAGAGTCGTCTCTGTGTCGTCTCTGTGTCTGTGTTGTCTCTGTGTCTGTTTCGTTTCTGTGTCGTCTCTGTGTCGTCTCTGTGTCGTCGTCTCTGTGTCGTCTCTGTAACGTCTCTGTGCCGTCTCTGTGTCGTCTCTGTGTCGTCTCTTTGTCGTCTCTCTGTGTCGTCTCTGTGTCGACACAGAGACGACACAGAGACGACACAGAGTCGTCTCTGTGTCGTCTCTGTGTCGTCTCTGTTCCGTCTCTGTGTCGTCTCTGTGTCGTCTCTGTGTCGTCTCTGTGTCGTCTCTCTTTGTCGTCTCTGTGTCGACAAAGAGACGACACAGAGACGACACAGAGACGACACAGAGACGACACAGAGTCGTCTCTGTGTCGTCTCTGTGTCTGTGTCGTCTCTGTGTCGTCTCTGTGTCGTCACAGAGACGACACAGAGCCGACACAGAGAGTCGTCTCTGTGGCATCTCTGTGTCTGTGTCGTCTCTGTGTCATCTCTGTGTCGTCTCTTTGTCGTCGTCTCTGTGTCGTCTCTGTGTCGTCTCTGTGCCATCTCTGTGTCGTCTCTGTATCGTCTCTGTGTCGTCTCTCTGTGTCGTCTCTGTGTCGACACAGAGATGACACAGAGATGACACAGAGACGACACAGAGTCGTCTCTGTGTCGTCTCTGTGTCTGTGTCGTCTCTGTGTCGTCTCTGTGTCACAGAGACGACGACACAGAGAGTCGTCTCTGTGTTGTCTCTGTGTCTGTGTCGTCTCTGTGTTGTCGTCTCTGTGTCTGTGTCGTCTCTGTGTCGAAACAGAGACGACACAGAGACGACACAGAGTCGTCTTTGTGTCGTCTCTGTGTCTGTGTCGTCTCTTTTTCGTTTCTGTGTCGTCTCTGTGTCGTCTCTGTGTCACAGAGACGACACAGAGAGTTGTCTCTGTGTCGTCTCTGTTTCTGTGTCGTCTCTCTGTGTCGTCTCTGTGTCTGTGTCGTCTCTGTGTCGTCTCTGTGTCGTCTCTGTGTCGTCTCTGTGCTGGTCGTTCTGTGTCGTCTCTGTGTCGTCTCTGTGTCGTCGTCTCTGTGTCGTCTCTGTGTCGTCTCTGTGCCGTCTCTGTGTCGTCTCTGTGTCGTCTCTGTGTCGTCTCGGTGTCGTCTCTCTGTGTCGTCTCTGTGTCGACACAGAGACGACACAGAGACGACGCAGAGACGACACAGAGTCGTCTCTGTGTCTGTGTCGTCTCTGTGTCTGTGTCGTCTCTGTGTCGTCTCTGTGTCGTCTCTATGTCGTCTCTGTGTCGTCGTCTCTGTGTCGTCTCTGTGTCGTCTCTGTGCCATCTCTGTGTCGTCTCTGTGTCGTCTCTGTGTCGTCTCTGTGTCGTCTCTCTTTGTCGTCTCTGTGTCGACACAGAGACGACACAGAGACGACACAGAGACGACACAGAGTCGTCTCTGTGTCGTCTCTGTGTCTGTGTCGTCTCTGTGTCGTCTCTGTGTCGTCTCTGTGTCGTCTCTGTGTCTGTGTCGTCTCTGTGTCGTCTCTGTGTCGTCTCTGTGTCTGTGTCGTCTCTGTGTCGTCTCTGTGTCGTCTCTGTGTCGTCGTCTCTGTGTCGTATCTGTGCCGTCTCTGTGTCGTCTCTGTGTCATCTCTGTTTTGTCTCTGTGTCGTCTCTGTGTGTCGTCTTTGTGTCGACACAGACACGACACAGAGACGACACAGAGACGACACAGAGTCGTCTCTGTGTCGTCTCTGTGTCTGTGTCGTCTCTGTGTCGTCTCTGTGTCTGTGTCGTCTCTGTGTCGTCTCTGTGTCGTCGTCTCTGTGTCGTCTCTGTGTCGTCTCTGTGCCGTCTCTGTGTCGTCTCTGGGTCGTCTCTGTGTCGTCTCTGTGTCGTCTCTGTGTCTTTGTCGTCTCTGTGTCGTATCTGTGTCGTCTCTCTGTCGTCTCTGTGTCGTCGTCTCTGTGTCGTCTCTGTGCCGTCTCTGTGTCGTCTCTCTGTGTCGTCTCTGTGTCGACACAGAGACGACACAGAGAGTCGTCTCTGTGTCGTCTCTGTGTCTGTGTCGTCTCTGTGTCGTCTCTGTGTCGTCGTCTCTGTGTCGTCTCTGTGCCATCTCTGTGTCGTCTCTGTGTCACAGAGACGACACAGAGAGTCGTCTCTGTGTCGTCTCTGTGTCTGTGTTGTCTCTGTGTCTGTTTCGTTTCTGTGTCGTCTCTGTGTCGTCTCTGTGTTGTCGTCTCTGTGTCGTCTCTGTGTCGTCTCTGTGCCGTCTCTGTGTCGTCTCTGTGTCGTCTCTTTGTTGTCTGTCTGTGTCGTCTCTGTGTCGACACAGAGACGACACAGAGACGACACAGAGACGACACAGAGTCGTCTCTGTGTCGTCTCTGTGTCGTCTCTGTTCCGTCTCTGTGTCGTCTCTGTGTCGTCTCTGTGTCGTCTCTGTGTCGTCTCTCTTTGTCGTCTCTGTGTCGACAAAGAGACGACACAGAGACGACACAGAGACGACACAGAGACGACACAGAGTCGTCTCTGTGTCGTCTCTGTGTCTGTGTCGTCTCTGTGTCGTCTCTGTGTCACAGAGACGACACAGAGCCGACACAGAGAGTCGTCTCTGTGTCATCTCTGTGTCTGTGTCGTCTCTGTGTCATCTCTGTGTCGTCTCTTTGTCGTCGTCTCTGTGTCGTCTCTGTGTCGTCTCTGTGCCATCTCTGTGTCGTCTCTGTATCGTCTCTGTGTCGTCTCTCTGTGTCGTCTCTGTGTCGACACAGAGATGACACAGAGATGACACAGAGACGACACAGAGTCGTCTCTGTGTCGTCTCTGTGTCTGTGTCGTCTCTGTGTCGTCTCTGTGTCACAGAGACGACACAGAGAGTCGTCTCTGTGTTGTCTCTGTGTCTGTGTCGTCTCTGTGTCGTCTCTGTGTTGTCGTCTCTGTGTCTGTGTCGTCTCTGTGTCGAAACAGAGACGACACAGAGACGACACAGAGTCGTCTTTGTGTCGTCTCTGTGTCTGTGTCGTCTCTTTTTCGTTTCTGTGTCGTCTCTGTGTCGTCTCTGTGTCACAGAGACGACACAGAGAGTTGTCTCTGTGTCGTCTCTGTTTCTGTGTCGTCTCTCTCTGTGTTGTCTCTGTGTCTGTGTCGTCTCTGTGTCGTCTCTGTGTCGTCTCTGTGTCGTCTCTGTGTCTGTGTCGTCTCTGTGTCGTCGTCTCTGTGTCGTCTCTGTGTCGTCTCTGTGCCGTCTCTGTGTCGTCTCTGTGTCGTCTCTGTGTCGTCTCGGTGTCGTCTCTCTGTGTCGTCTCTGTGTCGACACAGAGACGACACAGAGACGACGCAGAGACGACACAGAGTCGTCTCTGTGTCTGTGTCGTCTCTGTGTCTGTGTCGTCTCTGTGTCGTCTCTGTGTCGTCTCTATGTCGTCTCTGTGTCGTCGTCTCTGTGTCGTCTCTGTGTCGTCTCTGTGCCGTCTCTGTATCGTCTCTGTGTCGTCTCTGTGTCGTCTCTGTGTCGTCTCTCTTTGTCGTCTCTGTGTCGACACAGAAACGACACAGAGACGACACAGAGACGACACAGAGTCGTCTCTGTGTCGTCTCTGTGTCTGTGTCGTCTCTGTGTCGTCTCTGTGTCGTCTCTGTGTCGTCTCTGTGTCTGTGTCGTCTCTGTGTCGTCTCTGTGTCGTCTCTGTGTCGTCTCTGTGTCTGTGTCGTCTCTGTGTCGTCTCTGTGTCAGGTCTGTGTCGTCGTCTCTGTGTCGTCTCTGTGCCGTCTCTGTGTCGTCTCTGTGTCGTCTCTGTGTCGTCTCTGTGTCGACACAGAGACGACACAAAGACGACACAGAGACGAAACGCTTTGTGTCGTCTCTGTGTCGTCTTTGTGTCGTCTCTGTGTCGTCGTCTCTGTGTCGTCTCTGTGTCGTCTCTGTGCCGTCTCTGTGTCGTCTCTGTGTCGTGTGCTCTGTGTCGTCTCTGTGTCGTGTCGTCTCTGTGTCGTCTCTGTGTCGTCGTCTCTGTGTCGTCTCTGTGCCGTCTCTGTGTCGTCTCTATGTCGTCTCTGTGTCGTCTCTGTGTCGTCTCTGTGTCTGTGTCGTCTCTGTGTCGTCTCTGTGTCGTCTCTGTGTCGTCGTCTCTGTGTCGTCTCTGTGCCGTCTCTGTGTCGTCTCTGTGTTGTCTCTGTGTCGTCTCTGTGTCGTCTCTCTGTGTCGTCTCTATGTCGACCCAGAGATGACACAAAGAGTCGTCTCTGTGTCGGTCTGTGTGTGTGTCGTCTCTGTGTCGTCCCTGTTTCGTCGTCTCTGTGTCGTCTCTGTGCCATCTCTGTGTCGTCTCTGTGTCGTCTCTGTGTCACAGAACGACACAGAGAGTCGTCTCTGTGTCGTCTCTGTGTCGTCTCTGTGTCGTCGTCTCTGTGTCGTCTCTGTAACGTCTCTGTGCCATCTCTCTGTCGTCTCTGTGTCGTCTCTTTGTCGTCTCTCTGTGTCGTTTCTGTGTCTGTGTCGTCTCTGTGTCTGTGTCGTCTCTGTGTCGTCTCTGTGTCGTCTCTGTGTCTGTGTCGTCTCTGTGTCGTCTCTGTGTCGTCTCTGTGTCGTCTTTGTGTCACAGAGACGACACAGAGACAACACAGAGAGTCGTCTCTGTGTCGTCTCTGTGTCGTCTCTGTGTCGTCTCTGTGTCGTCGTCTCTGTGTCGTCTCTGTGTCGTCTCTGTGCCGTCTCTGTGTCGTCTCTGTGTCGACACAGAGACGAAACAGAGACGACACAGAGTCGTCTCTGTGTCGTCTCTGTGTCTGTATCGTCTCTGTGTCGTATCTGTGTCTGTGTCGTCTCTGTGTCGTCTCTGTGTCGTCGTCTCTGTGTCGTCTCTGTGTCGTCTCTGTGACACAAAGACGACACAGAGACGACACAGAAACGACACAGAGACGACACAGACACAGAGACGACACAGAGACGACTCTCTGTCGTCTCTGTGTCGTCTCTTTGTCGTCTCTGTGTCGACACAGAGACGACACAGAGACGACACAGACACAGAGACGACACAGAGAGACGACAAAGAGACGACACAGAGACGACACAGAGACGGCACAGAGACGTTACAGAGACGACACAGAGACGACGACACAGAGACGACACAGAGACGACACAGAGAAGAAACAGACAGAGAGACGACACAGACACAGAGACGACTCTCTGTGTCGTTTCTGTGACACAGAGACGACACAGAGACGACACAGAGATGGCACAGAGACGACACAGAGACGACGAAACAGGGACGACACAGAGACGACACAGAGACGACACACACACAGAGACGACACAGAGACGACTCTCTGTGTCATCTCTGGGTCGACACAGAGACGACACAGAGAGACGACACAGAGACGACACAGAGACAACACAGAGACGACACAGAGACGGCACAGAGACGACGACACAGAGACGACACAGAGACGACACAGACACAGAGACGACACAGAGACGACATAGAGACGACACAGAGACGGCACAGAGACGACACAGAGACGACGACACAGAGACGACACAGAGACGACACAGACACAGAGACGACACAGAGACGACACAGACACAGAGACGACACAGAGACGACTCTGTATCGACGACTCTCTGTGTCATCTCTGGGTCGACACAGAGACGACACAGAGAGACGACACAGAGACGACACAGAGACGACACAGAGACGACACAGAGACGGCACAGAGACGACACAGAGACGACACAGAGACGACACAGAGACGACACAGAGACGACACAGAGACGACACAGACACAGAGACGACACAGAGATGACTCTGTCTCGTCTCTGTGTCGTCTTTGTGTCGTCTCTGTGTCGACACAGAGACGACACAGAGACGACACAGAGACGACACAGAGACGGCACAGAGACGACAAAGAGACGACACAGAGACGACGACACAGACCTGACACAGAGACGACACAGAGACGACACAGACACAGAGACGACACAGAGACGACACAGAGACGACACAGACACAGAGACGACACAGAGACGACACAGACACAGAGACGACACAGAGACGACACAGACACAGAGACGACACAGAGACGACTCTGTGTCGTCTCTGTGTCGCCTCTGTGTCGTTTCTGTGTCGACACAGAGACGACAAAGAGAGACGACACAGAGACGACACAGAGACGACACAGAGACGACACAGAGACGGCACAGAGACGACACAGAGACGACACAGAGACGACGACACAGAGACGACACAGAGACGACACAGAGACGACACAGAGACGACACAGACACAGAGACGACACAGACACAGAGACGACTCTGTGTCGTCTCTGCGTCGTCTCTGTGTCGTCTCTGTGTCGACACAGAGACGACACAGAGAGACGACACCGAGACGACACAGAGACGACACAGAGATAGACACAGAGACGGCACAGAGACGACACAGAGACGACACAGAGACGACACAGACACAGAGACGACACAGAGACGACATAGAGACGACACAGACACAGAGACGACACAGAGAGACGACACAGAAACAGAGACGACACACAGACAACTCTCTGTGTCGTCTCTGTGACACAGAGACGACACAGAAACGAAAAAGAGACGACACAGACACAGAGACGACACAAAGACGACTCTGTGTCATCTCTGTGTCATCTCTGTTTCGACACAGAGACGACACAGACACAGAGACGACAACACAGAGACGACACAGAGACGACACAGACACAGAGACGACACAGAGACGACTCTCTGTGTCGTCTCTGTGTCGTCTCTGTGACACAGAGACGACACAGAGACGACACAGAGACGACTCTGTGTCGTCTCTGTGTCATCTCTGTGTCATCTCTGTGTCGACACAGAGACGACACAGAGAGACGACACAGAGACGATACAGAGACGACACAGAGATGGCACAGAGACGACACAGAGACGACACAGATACGACGACAAAGAGACGACACAGAGATGACACAGAGACGACACAGAGATGACACAGAGACGACTCTCTGTGTCGGCTCTGTGTCGTCTCTGTGACACAGAGACGACACAGAGACGACACAGAGACGACACAGACACAGAGACGACACAGAGACGACTCTGTGTCGTCTCTGTGTCGTCTCTGTGTCGTCTCTGTGTCGTCTCTGTGTCGACACAGAGACGACAAAGAGAGACGACACAGAGACGACACAGAGACGACACAGAGACGGAACAGAGACGACACAGAGACGACACAGAGACGACTCTGTGTCGTCTCTGTGTCGTCTCTGTGTCGACACAGAGACGACACAGAGAGACGACAAAGAGACGACACAGAGACGACACAGAGACGGCACAGAGACGTTACAGAGACGACACAGAGACGACGACACAGAGACGACACAGAGATGACACAGAAACGAAACAGACACAGAGACAACACAGACACAGAGACGACTCTCTGTGTCGTCTCTGTGACACAGAGACGACACAGAGATGGCACAGAGACGACACAGAGACGACGACACAGAGACGACACAGACACAGAGACGACACAGAGACGACTCTCTGGTGTCTCTGTGTCGACACAGAGACGACACAGAGAGACGACACAGAGACGGCACAGAGACGACACAGAGACGACGACACAGAGACGACAGAGAGACGACACAGATACGACACAGAGACGACAAAGACACAGAGACGACACAGAGACGACACAGAGACGACCCAGAGACGACACAGAGACGGCACAGAGACGACACAGAGACGACACAGAGACGACGACACAGAGACGACACAGAGACGACACAGACACAGAGACGACACAGAGACGACACAGACACAGAGACGACACAGAGACGACTCTGTGTCGTCTCTGTGTCGTCTCTGTGTCGTCTCTGTGTCGACACAAAGACGACACAGAGAGACGACACAAAGACAAAACAGAGATGACACAGAGACGACACAGAGACGGCACAGAGACGACACAGAGACGACACAGAGACGACGACACAGAGACGACACAGAGACGACACAGAGACGACACAGACACAGAGACGACACAGAGACGACACAGAGACGGCAAAGAGACGACACAGAGACGACGACACAGACTCGACACAGAGACGACACAGAAACGACACAGAGACGACACAGAGACGACACAGAGACGACACAGACACAGAGACGACACAGAGACGACTCTGTGTCGTCTCTGTGTCGTCTCTGTATCGTTTCTGTGTCGACAAAGAGACGACACAGAGACGACACAGAGACGACACAGAGACGGCACAGAGACGACATAGAGACGACACAGAGACGACGACACAGAGACGACACAGAGACGACACAGAGACGACACAGACACAGAGACGACACAGAGACGACACAGACACAGAGACGACACAGAGAGACGACACAGACACAGAGACGACACAGAGACAACTCTCTGTGTCGTCTCTGTGACACAGAGACGACACAGAGACGACACAGAAACGAAAAAGAGACGACACAGACACAGAGACGACACAAAGACGACTCTGTGTCGTCTCTGTGTCGTCTCTGTTTCGACACAGATACGACACAGACACAGAGACGACAACACAGAGACGACACAGAGACGACACAGAGACGACACAGACACAGAGACGACACAGAGACGACTCTGTGTCGTCTCTGTGTCATCTCTGTGTCATCTCTGTGTCGACACAGAGACGACACAGAGAGACGACACAGAGACGACACAGAGACGACACAGAGACGGCACAGAGACGACACAGAGACGACGACAAAGAGACGACACAGAGATGACACAGAGACGACACAGACACAGAGATGACACAGAGACGACTCTCTGTGTCGGCTCTGTGTCGTCTCTGTGACACAGAGACGACACAGAGACGACACAGAGACGACACAGACACAGAGACGACACAGAGACGACTCTGTGTCGTCTCTGTGTCGTCTCTCTGTCGTCTCTGTGTCGTCTCTTTGTCGACACAGAGACGACAAAGAGAGACGACACAGAGACGACACAGAGACGACACAGAGACGACACAGAGACGGAACAGAGACGACACAGAGACGACACAGAGACGACTCTGTGTCGTCTCTGTGTCGTCTCTGTGTCGTCTCTGTGTCGTCTCTGTGTCGACACAGAGACGACACAGAGAGACGACAAAGAGACGACACAGAGACGACACAGAGACGGCACAGAGACGTTACAGAGACGACACAGAGACGACGACACAGAGACGACACAGAGACGACACAGAAACGAAACAGACACAGAGACAACACAGACACAGAGACGACACAGAGACGACTCTCTGTGTCGTCTCTGTGACACAGAGACGACACAGAGACGACACAGAGATGACGACACAGAGACGACACAGACACAGAGACGACACAGAGACGACTCTCTGTGTCGTCTCTGTGTCGACACAGAGACGACACAGAGAGACGACACAGAGACGGCACAGAGACGACACAGAGACGACGACACAGAGACGACAGAGAGACGACACAGATACGACACAGAGACGACACAGAGACGACACAGAGACGACCCAGAGACGACACAGAGACGGCACAGAGACGACACAGAGACGAGACAGAGACGACACAGACACAGAGACGACACAGAGACGACACAGACACAGAGACGACACAGAGACGACTCTGTGTCGTCTCTGTGTCGTCTCTGTGTCGACACAAAGACGACACAGAGAGACGACACAGAGACAAAACAGAGATGACACAGAGACGACACAGAGACGGCACAGAGACGACACAGAGACGACACAGAGACGACGACACAGAGACGACACAGAGACGACACAGACACAGAGACGACACAGAGACGACACAGAGACGGCAAAGAGACGACACAGAGACGACGACACAGACCCGACACAGAGACGACACAGAAGACGACACAGAGACGACAAAGAGACGACACAGACACAGAGACGACACAGAGACGACTCTGTGTCGTCTCTGTGTCGACACAGAGACGACACAGAACAACACAGAGACGACACAGAGACGACACAGAGACGGCACAGAGACGACACAGAGACGACGACACAGAGAAGACACAGAGACGACACAGAGACGACACGAGACGACACAGACACAGAGACGACACAGAGACGACACAGACACAGAGACGACACAGACACAGAGACGACTCTGTGTCGTCTCTGCGTCCTCTCTGTGTCGTCTCTGTGTCGACACAGAGACGACACAGAGAGACGACACAGAGACGACACAGAGAAGACACAGAGACGACACAGAGACGGCACAGAGACGACACAGAGTCGTCTCTGTGTCTGTGTCGTCTCTGTGTCTGTGTCGTCTCTGTGTCGTCTCTGTGTCGTCTCTGTGTCGTCTCTGTGTCGTCTCTGTGTCGTCTCTGTGTCTGTGTCGTCTCTGTCTCGTCTCTGTGTCGTCTCTGTGCCGTCTCTGTGTCGTCTCTGGGTCGTCTCTGTGTCGTCTCTGTGTCGTCTCTGTGTCGTATCTGTGTCGTCTCTCTGTCGTCTCTGTGTCGTCGTCTCTGTGTCGTCTCTGTGCCGTCTCTGTGTCGTTTCTCTGTGTCGTCTCTGTGTCGACACAGAGACGACACAGAGAGTCGTCTCTGTGTCGTCTCTGTGTCTGTGTCGTCTCTGTGTCGTCATCTCTGTGTCGTCTCTGTGCCATCTCTGTGTCGTCTCTGTGTCGTCTCTGTGTCACAGAGACGACACAGAGAGTCGTCTCTGTGTCGTCTCTGTGTCTTTGTTGTCTCTGTGTCTGTTTCGTTTCTGTGTCGTCTCTGTGTCGTCTCTGTGTCGTCGTCTCTGTGTCGTCTCTGTAACGTCTCTGTGCCGTCTCTGTGTCGTCTCTGTGTCGTCTCTTTGTCGTCTCTCTGTGTCGTCTCTGTGTCGACACAGAGACGACACAGAGACGACACAGAGACGACACAGAGACGACTCTGTGTCGTCTCTGCGTCCTCTCTGTGTCGTCTCTGTGTCGACACAGAGACGACACAGAGACGACACAGAGACGACACAGACACAGAGACGACACAGAGACGACACAGAGACGACACAGAGACGACACAGAGACGACACAGAGACGACACAGAGACGACACAGACACAGAGACGACACAGAGAGACGACACAGAGACGACACAGACACAGAGACGACACAGAGACAACTCTCTGTGTCGTCTCTGTGTCGTCTCTGTGACACAGAGACGACACAGAGACGACACAGAGACAAAACAGAGACGACACAGACACAGAGACGACACAGAGACGACACAGAGACGACACAGACACAGAGACGACACAGAGACGACACAGAGACGACACAGAGACGACACAGAGACGACACAGAGACGACACAGACACAGAGACGACACAGAGAGACGACACAGAGACGACACAGACACAGAGACGACACAGAGACAACTCTCTGTGTCGTCTCTGTGTCGTCTCTGTGACACAGAGACGACACAGAGACGACACAGAGACAAACAGAGACGACACAGACACAGAGACGACACAGAGACGACACAGAGACGACACAGACACAGAGACGACACAGAGACGACTCTCTGTGTCGTCTCTGTGACACAGAGACGACACAGACACAGAGACGACACAGAGACGACACTGTGTCGTCTCTGTGTCATCTCTGTGTCGACACAGAGAGACGACACAGAGACGACACAGAGATGGCACAGAGACGACTCTCTGTGTCGGCTCTGTGTCGTCTCTGTGACACAGAGACGACACAGAGACGACACAGAGACGACACAGACACAGAGACGACACAGAGACGACTCTCTGTGTCGTCTCTGTGTCGTCTCTGTGACAGAGACACAGAGACGACAAAGAGAGGCGACACAGAGACGACACAGAGACGACACAGAGACGGAACAGAGACGACACAGAGACGACACAGAGACGACACAGAGAGACGACACAGAGACGACACAGAGACGACGACACAGAGACGACACAGAGACGACACAGAGACGACACAGACACAGAGACGACACAGAGACGACACAGACACAGAGACGACACAGAGACGACTCTGCGTCGTCTCTGTGTCATCTCTGTGTCGTCTCTGTGTCGACACAGAGACGACACAGAGACGGAACAGAGATGGCACAGAGACGACACAGAGACGACACAGAGACGACGACAAAGAGACGACACAGAGACGACACAGAGACGACACAGACACAGAGATGACACAGAGACGACTCTCTGTGTCGGCTCTGTGTCGTCTCTGTGACACAGAGACGACACAGAGACGACACAGACACAGAGACGACACAGAGACGACTCTGTGTCGTCTCTGTGTCGTCTCTGTGTCGACACAGAGACGACAAAGAGAGGCGACACAGAGACGACACAGAGACGACACAGAGACGGAACAGAGACGACACAGAGACGACACAGAGACGACACAGACACAGAGACGACACAGAAACGACTCTCTGTGTCGTCTCTGTGTCGTCTCTGTGACAGAGACACAGAGACGACTCTGTGTCGTCTCTGTGTCGTCTAGTGTCGTCTCTGTGTCGACACAGAGACGAAACAGAGAGACGACACAGAGACGACACAGAGACGACACAGAGATGACACAGACACAGAGACGACACAGAGACGACACAGAGACGACACAGAGATGACACAGAGACGACGACACAGAGACGACACAGACACAGAGACGACACAGAGACGACTCTCTGTGTCGTCTCTGTGTCGTCTCTGTGTCGTCTCTGTGTCGACACAGAGACGACACAGAGAGACGACACAGAGACGACACAGAGACGACACAGACACAGAGACGACACAGACACAGAGACGACACTGAGACGACTCTCTGTGTCGTCTCTGTGTCGTCTCTGTGTCGTCTCTTTGTGTCGTCTCTGTGTCGACACAGAGACGACACAGAGACGACACAGAGATGACACAGAGTCGTCTCTGTGTCGTCTCTGTGTCTGTGTTGTCTCTGTGTCGTCTCTGTGTCTGTGTTGTCTCTGTGTCGTCTGTGTGTCGTCTCTGTGTCGTGTCTGTGTCGTCTCTGTGTCGTCGTCTCTGTGTCGTCTCTGTGCCGTCTCTGTGTCGTCTCTGTGTCGTATCTGTGTCGTCTCTGTGTCGTCTCTGTGTCTGTGTTGTCTCTGTGTCGTCTCTGTGTCTGTGTCGTCTCTGTGTCGTCTCTGTGTCGTCTCTGTGTCGTCTCTGTGTCTGTGTTGTCTCTGTGTCGTCTCTGTGTCTGTGTCGTCTCTGTGTCGTCTCGGTGTGTCGTCTCTGTGTCGACACAGAAACGATACACAGACAACACAGAGACAACACAGACACAGAGACGACACAGAGACAACACAGACACAGAGACGACACTGAGACGACTCTCTGTGTCGACACAGAGACGACACAGAGATGACACAGAGTCGTCTCTGTGTCGTCTCTGTGTCTGTGTTGTCTCTGTGTCGTCTCTGTGTCTGTGTTGTCTCTGTGTCGTCTGTGTGTCGTCTCTGTGTCGTGCCTGTGTCGTCTCTGTGTCGTCGTCTCTGTGTCGTCTCTGTGCCGTCTCTGTGTCGTCTCTATGTCGTCTCTGTGTCGTCTCTGTGTCGTCTCTGTGTCGTCTCTGTGCCGTCTCAGAGACGACACAAAGACGACACAGAGACGACACAGTGTCGTCTCTGTGTCGTCGTCTCTGTGTCGTGTATGTGTCGTCTCTGTGCCGTCTCTGTGTCGTCTCTGTGTCGTCGTCTCTGTGTCGTCTCTGTGTCGTCTCTGTGCCGTCTCTGTGTCGTCTCTGTGTCGTCTCTTTGTCGTCTCTCTCGACACAGAGACGACACAGAGTCGTCTCTGTGTCTGTGTCGTCTCTGTGTCTGTGTCGTCTCTGTGTCGTCTCTGTGTCGTCTCTGTGTCTTCTCTGTGTCGTCTCTGTGTCGTCTCTGTGTCTGTGTCGTCTCTGTCTCGTCTCTGTGTCGTCTCTGTGCCGTCTCTGTGTCGTCTCTGGTCGTCTCTGTGTCGTCTCTGTGTCGTCTCTGTGTCGTATCTGTGTCGTCTCTCTGTCGTCTCTGTGTCGTCGTCTCTGTGTCGTCTCTGTGCCGTCTCTGTGTCGTCTCTCTGTGTCGTCTCTGTGTCGACACAGAGACGACACAGAGAGTCGTCTCTGTGTCGTCTCTGTGTCTGTGTCGTCTCTGTGTCGTCATCTCTGTGTCGTCTCTGTGCCATCTCTGTGTCGTCTCTGTGTCGTCTCTGTGTCACAGAGACGACACAGAGAGTCGTCTCTGTGTCGTCTCTGTGTCTGTGTTGTCTCTGTGTCTGTTTCGTTTCTGTGTCGTCTCTGTGTCGTCTCTGTGTCGTCGTCTCTGTGTCGTCTCTGTAACGTCTCTGTGCCGTCTCTGTGTCGTCTCTGTGTCGTCTCTTTGTCGTCTCTCTGTGTCGTCTCTGTGTCGACACAGAGACGACACAGAGACGACACAGAGACGACACAGAGACGACTCTGTGTCGTCTCTGCGTCCTCTCTGTGTCGTCTCTGTGTCGACACAGAGACGACACAGAGACGACACAGAGACGACACAGACATAGAGACGACACAGAGACGACACAGAGACGACACAGAGACGACACAGAGACGACACAGAGACGACACAGACACAGAGACGACACAGAGAGACGACACAGAGACGACACAGACACAGAGACGACACAGAGACAACTCTCTGTGTCGTCTCTGTGTCGTCTCTGTGACACAGAGACGACACAGAGACGACACAGAGACAAAACAGAGACGACACAGACACAGAGACGACACAGAGACGACACAGAGACGACACAGACACAGAGACGACACAGAGACGACACAGAGACGACACAGAGACGACACAGAGACGACACAGAGACGACACAGAGACGACACAGACACAGAGACGACACAGAGAGACGACACAGAGACGACACAGACACAGAGACGACACAGAGACAACTCTCTGTGTCGTCTCTGTGTCGTCTCTGTGACACAGAGACGACACAGAGACGACACAGAGACAAAACAGAGACGACACAGACACAGAGACGACACAGAGACGACACAGAGACGACACAGACACAGAGACGACACAGAGACGACTCTCTGTGTCGTCTCTGTGTCGTCTCTGTGACACAGAGACGACACAGACACAGAGACGACACAGAGACGACTCTCTGTGTCGGCTCTGTGTCGTCTCTGTGACACAGAGACGACACAGAGACGACACAGAGACGACACAGACACAGACCCGACACAGACACAGAGACGACACAGAGACGACTCTGTGTCGTCTCTGTGTCGTCTCTGTGTCGACACAGAGACGACAAAGAGAGACGACACAGAGACGACACAGAGACGACACAGAGACGGAACAGAGACGACACAGAGACGACACAGAGACGACACAGAGAGACGACACAGAGACGACACAGAGACGACGACACAGAGACGACACAGAGACGACACAGAGACGACACAGACACAGAGACGACACAGAGACGACACAGACACAGAGACGACACAGAGACGACTCTGTGTCGTCTCTGTGTCATCTCTGTGTCGTCTCTGTGTCGACACAGAGACGACACAGAGACGGAACAGAGATGGCACAGAGACGACACAGAGACGACACAGAGACGACGACAAAGAGGCGACACAGAGACGACACAGACACAGAGATGACACAGAGACGACTCTCTGTGTCGGCTCTATGTCGTCTCTGTGACACAGAGACGACACAGAGACGACACAGACACAGAGACGACACAGAGACGACTCTGTGTCGTCTCTGTGTCGTATCTGTGTCGACACAGAGACGACAAAGAGAGGTGACACAGAGACGACACAGAGACGACACAGAGACGGAACAGAGACGACACAGAGACGACACAGAGACGACACAGACACAGAGACGACACAGAAACGACTCTCTGTGTCGTCTCTGTGACAGAGACACAGAGACGACTCTGTGTCGTCTCTGTGTCGTCTAGTGTCGTCTCTGTGTCGACACAGAGACGAAACAGAGAGACGACACAGAGACGACACAGAGATGACACAGACACAGAGACGACACAGAGACGACACAGAGACGACACAGAGACGACACAGAGACGACGACACAGAGACGACACAGACACAGAGACGACACAGAGACGACTCTCTGTGTCGTCTCTGTGTCGTCTCTGTGTCGTCTCTGTGTCGACACAGAGACGACACAGAGAGACGACACAGAGACGACACAGAGACGACACAGACACAGAGACGACACTGAGACGACTCTCTGTGTCGTCTCTGTGTCGTCTCTGTGTCGTCTCTTGTGTCGTCTCTGTGTCGACACAGAGACGACACAGAGACGACACAGAGATGACACAGAGTCGTCTCTGTGTCGTCTCTGTGTCTGTGTCGTCTCTGTGTCGTCTCTGTGACACAGAGACGACACAGAGACAAAACAGAGACGACACAGACACAGAGACGACACAGAGACGACACAGAGACGACACAGACACAGAGACGACACAGAGACGACACAGAGACGACACAGAGACGACACAGAGACGACACAGAGACGACACAGACACAGAGACGACACAGAGAGACGACACAGAGACGACACAGACACAGAGACGACACAGAGACAACTCTCTGTGTCGTCTCTGTGACACAGAGACGACACAGAGACGACACAGAGACAAACAGAGACGACACAGACACAGAGACGACACAGAGACGACACAGAGACGACACAGACACAGAGACGACACAGACACAGAGACGACACAAAGACGACTCTCTGTGTCGTCTCTGTGTCGTCTCTGTGACACAGAGACGACACAGACACAGAGACGACACAGAGACGACACTGTGTCGTCTCTGTGTCATCTCTGTGTCGAGAGACGACACAGAGACGACACAGAGATGGCACAGAGACGACTCTCTGTGTCGGCTCTGTGTCGTCTCTGTGACACAGAGACGACACAGAGACGACACAGAGACGACACAGACACAGAGACGACACAGACACAGAGACGACACAGAGACGACTCTGTGTCGTCTCTGTGTCGTCTCTGTGTCGACACAGAGACGACAAAGAGAGACGACACAGAGACGACACAGAGACGACACAGAGACGGAACAGAGACGACACAGAGACGACACAGAGACGACACAGAGAGACGACACAGAGACGACACAGAGACGACGACACAGAGACGACACAGAGACGACACAGAGACGACACAGACACAGAGACGACACAGAGACGACACAGACACAGAGACGACACAGAGACGACTCTGTGTCGTCTCTGTGTCATCTCTGTGTCGTCTCTGTGTCGACACAGAGACGACACAGAGACGACACAGAGATGGCACAGAGACGACACAGAGACGACGACAAAGAGACGACACAGAGACGACACAGAGACGACACAGACACAGAGATGACACAGAGACGACTCTCTGTGTCGGCTCTGTGTCGTCTCTGTGACACAGAGACGACACAGAGACGACACAGACACAGAGACGACACAGAGACGACTCTGTGTCGTCTCTGTGTCGTATCTGTGTCGACACAGAGACGACAAAGAGAGGTGACACAGAGACGACACAGAGACGACACAGAGACGGAACAGAGACGACACAGAGACGACACAGACACAGAGACGACACAGAAGACGACTCTCTGTGTCGTCTCTGTGACAGAGACACAGAGACGACTCTGTGTCGTCTCTGTGTCGTCTAGTGTCGTCTCTGTGTCGACACAGAGACGAAACAGAGAGACGACACAGAGACGACACAGAGATGACACAGACACAGAGACGACACAGAGACGACACAGAGACGACACAGAGATGACACAGAGACGACGACACAGAGACGACACAGACACAGAGACGACACAGAGACGACTCTCTGTGTCGTCTCTGTGTCTGTGTCGTCTCTGTGTCGTCTCTGTGACACAGAGACGACACAGAGAGACGACACAGAGACGACACAGAGACGACACAGACACAGAGACGACACAGACACAGAGACGACACAGAGACGACTCTCTGTGTCGTCTCTGTGTCGTCTCTGTGTCGTCTCTTTGTGTCGTCTCTGTGTCGACACAGAGACGACACAGAGACGACACAGAGATGACACAGAGTCTTCTCTGTGTCGTCTCTGTGTCTGTGTTGTCTCTGTGTCGTCTCTGTGTCTGTGTTGTCTCTGTGTCGTCTGTGTGTCGTCTCTGTGTCGTGTCTGTGTCGTCTCTGTGTCGTCGTCTCTGTGTCGTCTCTGTGCCGTCTCTGTGTCGTCTCTGTGTCGTATCTGTGTCGTCTCTGTGTCGTCTCTGTGTCGTCTCTGTGTCTGTGTTGTCTCTGTGTCGTCTCTGTGTCTGTGTCGTCTCTGAGTCGTCTCTGTGTCGTCTCTGTGTCGTCTCTGTGTCGTCTCTGTGTCTGTGTTGTCTCTGTGTCGTCTCTGTGTCTGTGTCGTCTCGGTGTGTCGTCTCTGTGTCGACACAGAAACGATACACAGACAACACAGAGACAACACAGACACAGAGACGACACAGAGACAACACAGACACAGAGACGACACTGAGACGACTCTCTGTGTCGACACAGAGACAACACAGACACAGAGACGACACTGAGACGACTCTCTGTGTCTGTGTTGTCTCTGTGTCGTCTCTGTGTCAGTGTTGTCTCTGTGTCGTCTGTGTGTCGTCTCTGTGTCGTGCCTGTGTCGTCTCTGTGTCGTCGTCTCTGTGTCGTCTCTGTGCCGTCTCTGTGTCGTCTCTATGTCGTCTCTGTGTCGTCTCTGTGTCGTCTCTGTGTCGTCTCTGTGACGTCACAGAGACGACACAGAGACGACACAGAGACGACACAGTGTCGTCTCTGTGTCGTCGTCTCTGTGTCGTGTATGTGTCGTCTCTGTGCCGTCTCTTTGTCGTCTCTGTGTCGTCGTCTCTGTGTCGTCTCTGTGTCGTCTCTGTGCCGTCTCTGTGTCGTCTCTGTGTCGTCTCTTTGTCGTCTCTCTGTGTCGTCTCTGTGTCGACACAGAGACGAAACAGAGACGGCAAAGAGTCGTCTCTGTGTCGTCTCTGTGTCGTCTCTGTGTCTGTGTCGTCTCTGTCTCGTCTCTGTTTCGTCTCTGTGTCGTCTCTGTGCCATCTCTGTGTCGTCTCTGTGTCGTCTCTGTGTCTGTGTCGTCTCTGTGTCACAGATACGACACAGAGACGACACAGAGAGTCGTCTCTGTGTCGTCTCTGTGTCTGTGTTGTCTCTGTGTCGTCTCTGTGTCGTCTCTGTGTCGTGTCTGTGTCTCGTCTCTGTGTCGTCTCTGTGTCGTCTCTGTGTCGTCTCTGTGTCGTCTCTGTGTCGACACAGAGACGACACAGAGAGACGACACAGAGACGACACAGAGACGACACAGAGACGGCACAGAGACGTTACAGAGACGACACAGAGACGACGACACAGAGACGACACAGAGACGACACAGAGACGAAACAGACACAGAGACAACACAGACACAGAGACGACACAGAGACGACTCTCTGTGTCGTCTCTGTGACACAGAGACGACACAGAGACGACACAGAGATGGCACAGAGACGACACAGAGACAGAGACGACACAGAGACGACACAGACACAGAGACGACACAGAGACGACTCTCTGTGTCGTCTCTGTGTCGACACAGAGACGACACAGAGAGACGACACAGAGACGGCACAGAGACGACACAGAGACGACGACACAGAGACGACACAGAGACGACACAGATACGACACAGAGACGACACAGAGACGACACAGAGACGACACAGAGACGACACAGAGACGACACAGAGACGACACAGAGACGACACAGAGACGACACAGACACAGAGACGACACAGAGACGACACAGACACAGAGACGACACAGAGACGACTCTGTGTCGTCTCTGTGTCGTCTCTGTGTCGACACAAAGACGACACAGAGAGACGAGACGACACAGAGACAAAACAGAGACGACACAGAGACGACACAGAGACGGCACAGAGACGACACAGAGACGACACAGAGACGACGACACAGAGACGACACAGAGACGACACAGACACAGAGACGACACAGAGACGACACAGAGACGGCACATAGACGACACAGAGACGACGACACAGACCGACACAGAGACGACACAGAGACGACACAGAGACGACACAGAGACGACACAGAGACGACACAGACACAGAGACGACACAGAGACGACTCTGTGTCGTCTCTGTATCACAGAGAGACGACACAGAACACACAGAGACGACACAGAGACGACACAGAGACGGCACAGAGACGACACAGAGACGACGACACAGAGAAGACACAGAGACGACACAGAGACGACACAGAGACGACACAGACACAGAGACGACACAGACACAGAGACGACTCTGTGTCGTCTCTGCGTCTCTCTGTGTCGTCTCTGTGTCGACACAGAGACGACACAGAGAGACGACACAGAGACGACACAGAGACGACACAGAGACGACACAGAGACGGCACAGAGACGACACAGAGACGACACAGAGACGACACAGAGACGACACAGAGACGACACAGACACAGAGACGACACAGAGACGACACAGAGACGACACAGAGACGACACAGAGACGACACAGAGACGACACAGACACAGAGACGACACAGAGAGACGACACAGAGACGACACAGACACAGAGACGACACAGAGACAACTCTCTGTGTCGTCTCTGTGTCGTCTCTGTGACACAGAGACGACACAGAGACAAACAGAGACGACACAGACGACACAGAGACGACACAGAGACGACACAGAGACGACACAGACACAGAGACGACACAGAGACGACTCTATGTGTCGTCTCTGTGTCGTCTCTGTGACACAGAGACGACACAGACACAGAGACGACACAGAGACGACACTGTGTCGTCTCTGTGTCATCTCTGTGTCGACACAGAGAGACGACACAGAGACGACACAGAGATGGCACAGAGACGACACAGAGACGACACAGACGACAGAGACGACACAGACACAGAGACGACACAGAGACGACTCTGTGTCGTCTCTGTGTCGTCTCTGTGTCGACACAGAGACGACACAGAGAGACGACACAGAGACGACACAGAGACGACACAGAGACGACACAGAGACGACACAGAGACGACACAGAGACGACACAGAGAGACGACACAGAGACGACACAGAGACGACGACACAGAGACGACACAGAGACGACACAGAGACGACACAGACACAGAGACGACACAGAGACGACACAGACACAGAGACGACACAGAGACGACTCTGTGTCGTCTCTGTGTCATCTCTGTGTCGTCTCTGTGTCGACACAGAGACGGACACAGAGATGGCACAGAGACGACACAGAGACGACACAGAGACGACGACAAAGAGACGACACAGAGACGACACAGAGACGACACAGACACAGAGATGACACAGAGACGACTCTCTGTGTCGGCTCTGTGTCGTCTCTGTGACACAGAGACGACACAGAGACGACACAGACACAGAGACGACACAGAGACGACTCTGTGTCGTATCTGTGTCGACACAGAGACGACAAAGAGAGGCGACACAGAGACGACACAGAGACGACACAGAGACGGAACAGAGACGACACAGAGACGACACAGAGACGACACAGACACAGAGACGACACAGAGACGGAACAGAGATGGCACAGAGACGACACAGAGACGACACAGAGACGACGACAAGAGCGACACAGAGACGACACAGAGACGACACAGACACAGAGATGACACAGAGACGACTCTCTGTGTCGGCTCTGTGTCGTCTCTGTGACACAGAGACGACACAGAGACGACACAGACACAGAGACGACACAGAGACGACTCTGTGCGTATCTGTGTCGACACAGAGACGACAAAGAGAGGCGACACAGAGACGACACAGAGACGACACAGAGACGGAACAGAGACGACACAGAGACGACACAGAGACGACACAGACACAGAGACGACACAGAAACGACTCTCTGTGTCGTCTCTGTGTCGTCTCTGTGATAGAGACACAGAGACGACTCTGTGTCATCTCTGTGTCGTCTAGTGTCGTCTCTGTGTCGACACAGAGACGAAACAGAGAGACGACACAGAGACGACACAGAGACGACACAGAGATGACACAGACACAGAGACGACACAGAGACGACACAGAGACGAGACGACACAGAGACGACACAGACACAGAGACGACACAGAGACGACTCTCTGTGTCGTCTCTGTGTCGTCTCTGTGTCGTCTCTGTGTCGACACAGAGACGACACAGAGAGACGACACAGAGACGAAACAGAGACGACACAGAGACGACACAGAGACGACACAGACACAGAGACGACACAGAAACGACTCTCTGTGTCGTCTCTGTGTCGTCTCTGTGTCGTCTCTTTGTGTCGTCTCTGTGTCGACACAGAGACGACACAGAGACGACACAGAGATGACACAGAGTCGTCTCTGTGTCGTCTCTGTGTCTGTGTTGTCTCTGTGTCGTCTCTGTGTCTGTGTTGTCTCTGTGTCGTCTGTGTGTCGTCACTGTGTCGTGTCTGTGTCGTCTCTGTGTCGTCGTCTCTGTGTCGTCTCTGTGCCGTCTCTGTGTCGTCTCTGTGTCGTCTCTGTGTCGTCTCTGTGTCGTCTCTGTGTCGTCTCTGTGTCGTCTCTGTGTCTCTGTTGTCTCTGTGTCGTCTCTGTGTCTGTGTCGTCTCTGTGTCGTCTCTGTGTCGTCTCTGTGTCGTCTCTGTGTCGTCTCTGTGTCGTCTCTGTGTCTGTGTCGTCTCTGTGTCGTCTCTGTGTCTGTGTCGTCTCTGTGTCGTCTCTGTGTGTCGTCTCTGTGTCGACACAGAAACGATACACAGACAACACAGAGACAACACAGACACAGAGACGACACAGAGACAACACAGACACAGAGACGACACTGAGACGACTCTCTGTGTCGACACAGAGACGACACAGAGATGACACAGAGTCGTCTCTGTGTCGTCTCTGTGTCTGTGTTGTCTCTGTGTCGTCTCTGTGTCTGTGTTGTCTCTGTGTCGTCTGTGTGTCGTCTCTGTGTCGTGCCTGTGTCGTCTCTGTGTCGTCGTCTCTGTGTCGTCTCTGTGCCGTCTCTGTGTCGTCTCTGTGTCGTCTCTGTGTCGTCTCTGTGTCGTCTCTGTGTCGTCTCTGTGCCGTCTCAGAGACGACACAAGACGACACAGAGACGACACAGTGTCGTCTCTGTGTCGTCGTCTCTGTGTCGTGTCTGTGTCGTCTCTGTGTCGTCTCTGTGTCGTCTCTGTGTCGTCGTCTCTGTGTCGTCTCTGTGTCGTCTCTGTGCCGTCTCTGTGTCGTCTCTGTGTCGTCTCTTTGTCGTCTCTCTGTGTCGTCTCTGTGTCGACACAGAGACGACACAGAGACGACACAGAGTCGTCTCTGTGTCGTCTCTGTGTCGTCTCTGTGTCTGTGTCGTCTCTGTCTCGTCTCTGTTTCGTCTCTGTGTCGTCTCTGTGCCATCTCTGTGTCGTCTCTGTGTCGTCTCTGTGCCATCTCTGTGTCGTCTCTGTGTCGTCTCTGTGTCACAGATACGACACAGAGACGACACAGAGAGTCGTCTCTGTGTCGTCTCTGTGTCTGTGTTGTCTCTGTGTCGTCTCTGTGTCGTCTCTGTGTCGTGTCTGTGTCTTCGTCTCTGTGTCGTCTCTGTGTCGTCTCTGTGCCGTCTCTTTGTCGTCTCTGTGTCGTCTCTGTGTTGACACAGAGACGACACAGAGACGACCCAGAGACGACACAGAGTCGTCTCTGTGTCTGTGTCGTCTCTGTGTCGTCTCTGTGTCCGTGTCGTCTCTGTGTCGTCTCTGTGTCGGGTCTGTGTCGTCGTCTCTGTGTCGTCTCTGTGTCGTCTCTGTGCCGTCTCTGTGTCGTCTCTGTGTCGTCTCTGTGTCGTCTCTGTGTCGTCTCTCTGTGTCGTCTCTGTGTCTGTGTCGTCTTGTGTCGTCTCTGTGTCTGTGTCGTCTCTGGTCGTCGTCTCTGTGTCGTCTCTGTGTCGTGTCTGTGTCGTCTCTGTGTCGTCTCTGTGTCGTCTCTGTGTCGTCTCTGTGTCGTCTCTGTGTCGTCTCTGTGTCGTCTCTGTGTCGTCTCTGTGTCGTCTCTGTGTCGACACAGAGACGACACAGAGACGACACAGAGTCTGTCTCTGTTTCTGTGTCGTCTCTGTGTCGTCTCTGTGTCACAGAGACGACACAGAGAGTCGTCTCTGTGTCGTCTCTGTGTCTGTGTCGTCTCTGTGTCGTCGTCTCTGTGTCGGTCTGTGTCGTCGGTCTGTGTCGTCGTCTCTGTGTCGTCTCTGTGCCGTCTCTGTGTCGTCTCTGTGTCGTCTCTGTGTCGTCTCTCTGTGTCGTCTCTGTGTCGACACAGAGACGACACAGACACGACACAGAGTCGTCTCTGTGTCGTCTCTCTGTGTCGTCTCTGTGTCGATACAGAGACGACACCGAGACGACACAGAGACGACACAGACACAGAGACGACACAGAGACGACACAGACACAGAGACGACACAGAGACGACTCGTGTCGTCGTCTCTGTGTCGTCTCTGTGTCTCTCGTAGAGACGACACAGAGACGGACACAGAGACGACACAGACACGACGACACAGAGACGACACAGAGACGACACAAAGACGACACAGAGACGACACAGACACAGAGACGACACAGAGACGACTCTGTGTCGTCTCTGTGTCGACACAGACACGACACAGAGACGACACAGAGACAACACAGAGACGACACAGAGACGGCACAGAGACGACACAGAGACGACGACACAGAGACGACGACACAGAGACGACACAGAGACGACACAGAGACGACACAGAGACGACACAGAGACGACACAGAGACGACACAGAGACGACACAGAGACGGCACAGAGACGACACAGAGACGACACAGAGACGACGACACAGAGACGACACAGAGACGACACAGACACAGAGACGACACAGAGACGACACAGACACAGAGACGACACAGAGACGGCACAGAGACGACACAGAGACGACACAGAGACGACGACACAGATACGACACAGAGACGACACAGAGACGACACAGAGACGACGACACAGACCCGACACAGAGACGACATAGAGACGACACAGAGACGACACAGAGACGACACAGAGACGACACAGAGACGACACAGACACAGAGACGACACAGAGACGACACAGAGACGACACAGAGACGACTCTGTGTCGTCTCTGTGTCGTCTCTGTATCGTTTCTGTGTCGACACAGAGACGACACAGAGAGACGACACAGAACGACACAGAGACGACACAGAGACGACACAGAGACGGCACAGAGACGACACAGAGACGACACAGAGACGACAACACAGAGACGACACAGAGACGACACAGAGACGACAAGAGACGACACAGACACAGAGACGACACAGACACAGAGACGACTCTGTGTCGTCTCTGCGTCCTCTCTGTGTCGTCTCTGTGTCGACACAGAGACGACACAGAGAGACGACACAGAGACGACACAGAGAAGACACAGAGACGACACAGAGACGGCACAGAGACGACACAGAGACGACACAGAGACGACACAGACACAGAGACGACACAGAGACGACACAGAGACGACACAGAGACGACACAGACACAGAGACGACACAGAGAGACGACACAGAGACGACACAGACACAGAGACGACACAGAGACGAAACAGAGACGACACAGACACAGAGACGACACAGACACAGAGACGACACAGAGACGACTCTCTGTGTCGTCTCTGTGTCGTCTCTGTGACACAGAGACGACACAGACACAGAGACGACACAGAGACGACACTGTGTCGTCTCTGTGTCATCTCTGTGTCGACACAGAGAGACGACACAGAGACGACGACAAAGAGACGACACAGAGACGACACAGAGACGACACAGAGATGGCACAGAGACGACACAGAGACGACACAGAGACGACGACAAAGAGACGACACAGAGACGACACAGACACAGAGATGACACAGAGACGACTCTCTGTGTCGGCTCTGTGTCGTCTCTGTGTCGACACAGAGACGACAAAGAGAGACGACACAGAGACGACACAGAGACGACACAGAGACGACACAGAGACGGAACAGAGACGACACAGAGACGACACAGAGACGACACAGAGAGACGACACAGAGACGACACAGAGACGACACAGAGACGACGACACAGAGACGACACAGAGACGACACAGACACAGAGACGACTCTGTGTCGTCTCTGTGTCATCTCTGTGTCGTCTCTGTGTCGACACAGAGACGACACAGAGACGACACAGAGATGGCACAGAGACGACACAGAGACGACGACAAAGAGACGACACAGAGACGACACAGAGACAACACAGAGACGACACAGATACAGAGATGACACAGAGACGAATCTGTGTGTCGGCTCTGTGTCGTCTCTGTGACACAGAGACGACACAGAGACGACACAGACACAGAGACGACACAGAGACGACAAAGAGAGGCGACACAGAGACGACACAGAGACGACACAGAGACGGAACAGAGACGACACAGAGACGACACAGAGACGACGACACAGAGACGACATAGAGACGACACAGACACAGAGACGACTCTCTGTGTCGTCTCTGTGTCGTCTCTGTGACATAGAGACGACACAGAGACGACACAGACACAGAGACGACACAGAGACGAAAAAGAGAGACGACACAGAGACGACACAGAGACGACACAGAGACGCACAGAGACGACACAGAGACGACACAGAGACGACGACACAGAGACGACACAGAGACACAGAGACGACACAGAGATGACACAGACACAGAGACGACACAGAGACGACACAGAGACGACAGAGACGACACAGAGACGACTCTCTGTGTCGTCTCTGTGTCGTCTCTGTGTCGTCTCTTTGTGTCGTCTCTGTGTCGACACAGAGACGACACAGAGAGACGAAACAGAGACGACACAGAGACTACACAGAGACGACACAGAGACGACGCAGAGACGACACAGAGACGACACAGAGACGACGACACAGAGACGACACAGAGACGACACAGAGACGACACAGAGACGACGACACAGACCCGACACAGAGACGACATAGAGACGACACAGAGACGACACAGAGACGACACAGAGACGACACAGAGACGACACAGACACAGAGACGACACAGAGACGACACAGAGACGACACAGAGACGACTCTGTGTCGTCTCTGTGTCGTCTCTGTATCGTTTCTGTGTCGACACAGAGACGACACAGAGAGACGACACAGAACGACACAGAGACGACACAGAGACGACACAGAGACGGCACAGAGACGACACAGAGACGACACAGAGACGACAACACAGAGACGACACAGAGACGACACAGAGACGACACAGAGACGACACAGACACAGAGACGACACAGACACAGAGACGACTCTGTGTCGTCTCTGCGTCCTCTCTGTGTCGTCTCTGTGTCGACACAGAGACGACACAGAGAGACGACACAGAGACGACACAGAGAAGACACAGAGACGACACAGAGACGGCACAGAGACGACACAGAGACGACACAGAGACGACACAGACACAGAGACGACACAGACACAGAGACGACACAGAGACGACACAGAGACGACACAGAGACGACACAGACACAGAGACGACACAGAGAGACGACACAGAGACGACACAGAGACGACACAGAGACGAAACAGAGACGACACAGACACAGAGACGACACAGACAAGAGACGACACAGAGACGACTCTCTGTGTCGTCTCTGTGTCGTCTCTGTGACACAGAGACGACACAGACACAGAGACGACACAGAGACGACACTGTGTCGTCTCTGTGTCATCTCTGTGTCGACACAGAGAGACGACACAGAGACGACGACAAAGAGACGACACAGAGACGACACAGAGACGACACAGAGATGGCACAGAGACGACACAGAGACGACACAGAGACGACGACAAAGAGACGACACAGAGACGACACAGACACAGAGATGACACAGAGACGACTCTCTGTGTCGGCTCTGTGTCGTCTCTGTGTCGACACAGAGACGACAAAGAGAGACGACACAGAGACGACACAGAGACGACACAGAGACGACACATGAGACGGAACAGAGACGACACAGAGACGACACAGAGACGACACAGAGAGACGACACAGAGACGACACAGAGACGACACAGAGACGACGACACAGAGACGACACAGAGACGACACAGAGATGGCACAGAGACGACACAGAGACGACGACAAAGAGACGACACAGAGACGACACAGAGACGACACAGAGACGACACAGATACAGAGATGACACAGAGACGAATCTGTGTGTCGGCTCTGTGTCGTCTCTGTGACACAGAGACGACACAGAGACGAGACAGACACAGAGACGACACAGAGACGACTCTGTGTCGTCTCTGTGTCGTCTCTGTGTCGACACAGAGACGACAAAGAGAGGCGACACAGAGACGACACAGAGACGACACAGAGACGGAACAGAGACGACACAGAGACGACACAGAGACGACGACACAGAGACGACATAGAGACGACACAGACACAGAGACGACACAGAGACGACTCTCTGTGTCGTCTCTGTGTCGTCTCTGTGACATAGAGACGACACAGAGACGACACAGACACAGAGACGACACAGAGACGAAAAAGAGAGACGACACAGAGACGACACAAAGACGACACAGAGACCGCAAAGAGACGACACAGAGACGACACAGAGACGACGACACAGAGACGACACAGAGACGACACAGAGATGACACAGACACAGAGACGACACAGAGACGACACAGAGACGACACAGAGACGACGACACAGAGACGACTCTCTGTGTCGTCTCTGTGTCGTCTCTGTGTCGTCTCTTTGTGTCGTCTCTGTGTCGACACAGAGACGACACAGAGAGACGAAACAGAGACGACACAGAGACTACACAGAGACGACACAGAGACGACGCAGAGACGACACAGAGACGACACAGAGACGACGACACAGAGACGACACAGAGACGACACAGACACAGAGACGACACAGACACAGAGACGACACAGAGACGACTCTCTGTGTCGTCTCTGTGTCGTCTCTGTGTCGACACAGAGACGACACAGAGAGACGAAACAGAGACGACACAGAGACTACACAGAGACGACACAGAGACGACGCAGAGACGACACAGAGACGACACAGAGACGACGACACAGAGACGACACAGAGACGACACAGACACAGAGACGACACAGACACAGAGACGACACAGAGACGACTCTCTGTGTCGTCTCTGTGTCGTCTCTGTGTCGACACAGAGACAACACAGAGAGACGACACAGAGACGACACAGAGTCGTCTCTGTGTCGTCTCTGTGTCTGTCGTCTCTGTGTCGTCTCTATGTCGTCTCTGTGTCACAGAGAAGACACAGAGACGACACAGAGAGTCGTCTCTGTGTCGTCTCTGTGTCTGTGTCGTCTCTGTGTCTGTGTCGTCTCTGTGTCTGTGTCGTCTCTGTGTCTGTGTCGTCTCTGTGTCGTCTCTGTGTCACAGAGACGACACAGAGACGACGACACAGAGACGACACAGAGACGACACAGACACAGAGACGACACAGAGACGACACAGACACAAAGACGACACAGAGACGACTCTGTGTCGTCTCTGTGTCGTCGTCTCTGTGTCGTCTCTGTGTCGTCTCTGTGCCGTCTCTGTGTCGTCTCTGTGTCGTCTCTGTGTCGTCTCTGTGTCGTCTATGTGTCTGTGTCGTCTCTGTGTCGTCTCTGTGTCGTCTCTGTGTCGTCGTCTCTGTGTCGTCTCTGTGCCGTCTCTGTGTCGTCTCTGTGTCGTCTCTGTGTCGTCTCTCTGTGTTGTCTCTGTGTCGACACAGAGACAACACAGAGAGACGACACAGAGACGACACAGACACGACACAGAGACGACACAGAGACGACACAGAGACGACACAGAGACGACGACACAGAGACGACACAGAGACGACACAGAGACAACACAGACACAGAGACGACACAGAGACGACTCTCTGTGTCGTCTCTGTGTCGTCTCTGTGTCGACACAGAGACGACACAGAGAGACGACACAGAGACGACACAGAGACGACACAGAGACGACACAGAGACGACACAGAGACGACACAGAGACGACACGGAGACGGCACAGAGACGACACAGAGACCACGACACAGAGACGACACAGAGACGACACAGACACAGAGACGACACAGAGACGACTCTCTGTGTCGTCTCTGTGACACAGAGACGACACAGAGACGACACAGAGACGGCACAGAGACGACACAGAGACGACGACACAGAGACGACACAAAGACGACACAGAGACGACACAGAGACGACACAGACACAGAGACGACACAGAGACGACTCTGTGTCGTCTCTGTGTCGAAACAGGCACGACACAGAGACGACACAGAGACAACAAAGAGACGACACAGAGACGGCACAGAGACGACACAGAGACGACGACACAGAGACGACACAGAGACGACACAGAGACGACACAGACAAAGAGACGACACAGAGACGACACAGAGACGGCACAGAGACGACACAGAGACGACACAGAGACGACGACACAGAGACGACACAGAGACGACACAGACACAGAGATACACAGAGACGACACAGACACAGAGACGACACAGAGACGGCACAGAGACGACACAGAGACGACGACACAGAGACGACACAGAGACGACACAGAGACGACACAGAGACGACACAGACACATAGACGACACAGAGACGACACAGAGACGACACAGAGACGACACAGAGACGGCACAGAGACGACACAGAGACGACACAGAGACGACGACACAGAGACGACACAGAGTCGTCTCTGTGTCGTCTCTGTGTCTGTGTCGTCTCTGTGTCGTCTCTGTGTCTGTGTCGTCTCTGTGTCGTCTCTATGTCGTCTCTGTGTCACAGAGACGACACAGAGACGACACAGACACAGAGACGACACAGACACAGAGACGACACAGAGACGACTCTCTGTGTCGTCTCTGTGACACAGAGACGACATAGAGACGACACAGAGACGACACAGACACAGAAACGACACAGAGACGACTCTGTGTCGTCTCTGTGTCGTCTCTGTGTCGTCTCTCTGTGTTGTCTCTGTGTCGACACAGAGACGACACAGAGACGACACAGAGACGACACAGAGTCGTCTCTGTGTCGTTTCTGTGTCTGTGTCGTCTCTGTGTCGTCTCTATGTCGTCTCTGTGTCACAGAGACGACACAGAGACGACACAGAGAGTCGTCTCTGTGTCGTCTCTGTGTCTGTGTCGTCTCTGTGTCGTCTCTGTGTCGTCTCTGTGTCGTCGTCTCTGTGTCGTCTCTGTGTCGTCTCTGTGTCGTCTCTGTGTCGTCTCTGTGTAGTCTCTGTGTCGTCTCTGTTTCGTCTCTCTGTGTCGTCTCTGTGTCGACACAGAGACGACACAGAGACGACACAGAGACGAAACAGAGAGTCGTCTCTGTGTCGTCTCTGTGTCTGTGTCGTCTCTGTGTCTGTGTCGTCTCTGTGTCATCGTCTCTGTGTCGTCTCTGTGTCGTCTCTGCGTCGTCTCTGTGTCGTCTCTGTGTAGTCTCTGTGTCGTCTCTGTTTCGTCTCTCTGTGTCGTCTCTGTGTCGACACAGAGACGACACAGAGACGACGACACAGAGACGATACAGAGACGACTCTCTGTGTCGTCTCTGTGTCGTCTCTGTGTCTTCTCTGTGTCGTCTCTTTGTGTCGTCTCTGTGTCGACACAGAGACGACACAGAGAGACGAAACAGAGACGACACAGAGACTACACAGAGACGACACAGAGACGACGCAGAGACGACACAGAGACGACACAGAGACGACGACACAGAGACGACACAGACACAGAGACGACACAGACACAGAGACGACACAGAGACGACTCTCTGTGTCGTCTCTGTGTCGTCTCTGTGTCGTCTCTGTGTCGACACAGAGACGACACAGAGAGACGAAACAGAGACGACACAGAGACGACACAGAGACGACGCAGAGACGACACAGAGACGACACAGAGACGACAACACAGAGACGACACAGAGACGACACAGACACAGAGATGACACAGACACAGAGACGACACAGAGACGACTCTCTGTGTCGTCTCTGTGTCGTCTCTGTGACACAGAGACGACATAGAGACGACACAGAGACGACACAGACACAGAAACGACACAGAGACGACTCTGTGTCGTCTCTGTGTCGTCTCTGTATCGTCTCTGTGTCGACACAGAGACAACACAGAGAGACGACACAGAGACGACACAGAGACGACACAGAGTCGTCTCTGTGTCGTTCTGTGTCTGTGTCGTCTCTGTGTCGTCTCTATGTCGTCTCTGTGTCACAGAGACGACACAGAGACGACACAGAGAGTCGTCTCTGTGTCGTCTCTGTGTCTGTGTCGTCTCTGTGTCTGTGTCGTCTCTGTGTCGTCTCTGTGTCACAGAGACGACACAGAGACGACGACACAGAGACGACACAGAGACGACGACACAGAGACGACACAGAGACGACACAGACACAGAGACGACACAGAGACGACTCTGTGTCGTCTCTGTGTCGTCGTCTCTGTGTCGTCTCTGTGTCGTCTCTGTGCCGTCTCTGTGTCGTCTCTGTGTCGTCTCTGTGTCCTCTCTGTGTCGTCTCTGTGTCTCTGTCGTCTCTGTGTCGTCTCTGTGTCGTCGTCTCTGTGTCGTCTCTGTGCCGTCTCTGTGTCGTCTCTGTGTTGTCTCTGTGTCGTCTCTGTGTCGTCTCTCTGTGTTGTCTCTGTGTCGACACAGAGACGACACAGAGAGACGACACAGAGACGACGACACAGAGACGACACAGAGACGACACAGAGACGACACAGAGACGACACAGAGACGACACAGAGACGACACAGAGACGACACAGAGACGACGACACAGAGACGACACAGAGACGACACAGACACAGAGACGACACAGAGACGACTCTCTGTGTCGTCTCTGTGACACAGAGACGACACAGAGACGACACAGAGACGACACAGAGACGACACAGAGACGACGACACAGAGACGACACAGAGACGACACAAGAGACGACACAGAGACGACACAGACACAGAGACGACACAGAGACGACTCTCTGTGTCGCCTCTGTGTCGTCTCTGTGTCGACACAGAGACGACACAGAGAGACGACACAGAGACGACACAGAGACGACACAGAGACGACACAGAGACGACACAGAGACGACACAGAGACGACACAGAGACGACACAGAGACGACGACACAGAGACGACACAGAGACGACACAGACACAGAGACGACACAGAGACGACTCTCTGTGTCGTCTCTGTGACACAGAGACGACACAGAGACGACACAGAGACGGCACAGAGACGACACAGAGACGACGACACAGAGACGACACAAAGACGACACAGAGACGACACAGAGACGACACAGACACAGAGACGACACAGAGACGACTCTGTGTCGTCTCTGTGTCGACACAGAGACGACACAGAGACGACACAGAGACAACACAGAGACGACACAGAGACGGCACAGAGACGACACAGAGACGACGACACAGAGACGACACAGAGACGACACAGAGACGACACAGACACAGAGACGACACAGAGACGACACAGAGACGACACAGAGACGACACAGAGACGACACAGAGACGACACAGAGACGACACAGAGCACGACACAGAGACGACACAGAGACGACACAGACACAGAGACGACACAGACACAGAGACGACACAGAGACGACACAGAGACGACACAGAGACGACGACACAGATACGACACAGAGACGACACAGAGACGACACAGAGACGACGACACAGACCCGACACAGAGACGACACAGAGACGACACAGAGACGACACAGAGACGACACAGAGACGACACAGACACAGAGACGACACAGAGACGACACAGAGACGACACAGAGACGACTCTGTGTCGTCTCTGTGTCGTCTCTGTGTCGACACAGAGACGACACAGAGAGACGACACAGAGACGACACAGAGACGACACAGAGACGACACAGAGACGACACAGAGACGACACAGAGACGACAACACAGAGACGACACAGAGACGACACAGAGACGACACAGAGACGACACAGAGACGACTCTGTGTCGTCTCTGCGTCCTCTCTGTGTCGTCTCTGTGTCGACACAGAGACGACACAGAGAGACGACACAGAGACGACACAGAGAAGACACAGAGACGACACAGAGACGGCACAGAGACGACACAGAGACGACACAGAGACGACACAGAGACGACACAGACACAGAGACGACACAGAGACGACACAGAGACGACACAGAGACGACACAGACACAGAGACGACACAGAGAGACGACACAGAGACGACACAGACACAGAGACGACACAGAGACACTCGTGCGCTCTGTGTCGTCTCTGTGACACAGAGACGACACAGAGACGAAACAGAGACGACACAGACACAGAGACAACACAGACACAGAGACGACACAGAGACGACTCTCTGTGTCGTCTCTGTGTCGTCTCTGTGACACAGAGACGACACAGAGACGACACAGACACAGAGACGACACAGAGACGACACTGTGTCGTCTCTGTGTCATCTCTGTGTCGACACAGAGAGACGACACAGAGACGACGACAAAGAGACGACACAGAGACGACACAGAGATGGCACAGAGACGACACAGAGACGACAACAAAGAGACGACACAGAGACGACACAGACACAGAGATGACACAGAGACGACTCTCTGTGTCGGCTCTGCGTCGTCTCTGTGTCGTCTCTGTGTCGACACAGAGACGACAAAGAGAGACGACACAGAGACGACACAGAGACGACACAGAGACGACACAGAGACGACACAGAGACGACACAGAGACGACACAGAGACGACGACACAGAGACGACACAGAGACGACACAGAGACGACGACACAGAGACGACACAGAGACGACACAGACACAGAGACGACTCTGTGTCGTCTCTGTGTCATCTCTGTGTCGTCTCTGTGTCGACACAGAGACGACACAGAGACGACACAGAGATGGCACAGAGACGACACAGAGACGACGACAAAGAGACGACACAGAGACGACACAGAGACGACACAGAGACGACACAGATACAGAGATGACACAGAGACGATCTGTGTGTCGGCTCTGTCGTCTCTGTGTCGACACAGAGACGACAAAGAGAGGCGACACAGAGACGACACAGAGACGACACAGAGACGGAACAGAGACGACACAGAGACGACACAGAGACGACGACACAGAGACGACATAGAGACGACACAGACACAGAGACGACACAGAGACGACTCTCTGTGTCGTCTCTGTGTCGTCTCTGTGACAAAGAGACGACACAGAGACGACACAGACACAGAGACGACTCTGTGTCGTCTCTGTGTCGTCTCTGTGTCGACACAGAGACGAAACAGAGAGACGACACAGAGACGACACAAAGACGACACAGAGACCGCAAAGAGACGACACAGAGACGACACAGAGACGACACAGACACAGAGACGACACAGAGACGACACAGAGACGACGACACAGAGACGACACAGAGACGACTCTCTGTGTCGTCTCTGTGTCGTCTCTGTGTCGTCTCTTTGTGTCGTCTCTGTGTCGACACAGAGACGACACAGAGAGACGAAACAGAGACGACACAGAGACTACACAGAGACGACACAGAGACGACACAGAGACGACACAGAGACGACACAGAGACGACGACACAGAGACGACACAGAGACGACACAGACACAGAGACGACACAGACACAGAGACGACACAGAGACGACTCTCTGTGTCGTCTCTGTGTCGTCTCTGTGTCGTCTCTGTGTCGACACAGAGACGACACAGAGAGACGAAACAGAGACGACACAGAGACTACACAGAGACGACACAGAGACGACGCAGAGACGACACAGAGACGAAACAGAGACGGACACAGAGACGACACAGACACAGAGACGACACAGACACAGAGACGACACAGAGACGACACAGACACAGAGACGACACAGAGACGACTCTGTGTCGTCTCTGTGTCGTCTCTGTGTCGTCTCTGTGTCAACACAGAGACGACACAGAGACGACACAGAGACGACACAGAGACGACACAGAGTCGTCTCTGTGTCGTTCTGTGTCTGTGTCGTCTCTGTGTCGTCTCTATGTCGTCTCTGTGTCACAGAGACGACACAGAGACGACACAGAGAGTCGTCTCTGTGTCGTCTCTGTGTCTGTGTCGTCTCTCGTCTGTGTCGTCTCTGTGTCGTCGTCTCTGTGTCACAGAGACGATACAGAGACGACGACCAGAGACGACCAGAGACGACACAGACACAGAGACGACACAGAGACGACTCTGTGTCGTCTCTGTGTCGTCGTCTCTGTGTCGTCTCTGTGTCGTCTCTGTGCGTCTCTGTGTCGTCTCTGTGTCGTCTCTGTGTCGTCTCTGTGTCGTCTCTGTGTCTGTGTCGTCTCTGTGTCGTCTCTGTGTCGTCTCTTTGTCGTCTCTTGTCGTCGTCTCTGTGTCGTCTCTGTGCCGTCTCTGTGTCGTCTCTGTGTTGTCTCTGTGTCGTCTCTGTGTCGTCTCTCTGTGTCGTCTCTGTGTCGACACAGAGACGACACAGAGAGACGACACAGAGACGACACAGAGACGACACAGAGACGACACAGAGACGACACAGAGACGGCACAGAGACGACACAGAGACGACACAGAGACAGACACAGAGACGACACAGAGACGACACAGACACAGAGACGACACAGAGACGACTCTCTGTGTCGCTCTGTGTCGTCTCTTGTCGACACAGAGACGACACAGAGAGACGACACAGAGACGACACAGAGACGACACAGAGACGACACAGAGACGGCACAGAGACGACACAGAGACGACGACACAGAGACGACACAGAGACGACACAGAGACGACACACAGACGACACAGAGACAACACAGACACAAGACGACACAGAGACGACTCTAGGACGTCCGGACACAGAGACGACACAGAGACGACACAGACACAGAGACGACACAGAGACGACTCTGTGTCATCTCTGTGTCGTCTCTGTGTCGACACAGAGACGACACAGAGAGACGACACAGAGACGACACAGAGACGACACAGACACAGAGACGAAACAGACACAGAGACGACACAGAGACGACTCTGTGTCGTCTCTGTGTCGTCTCTGTGTCGACACAGAGACGACACAGAGACGACACAGACACAGAGACGACACAGAGACGACACAGAGACGACACAGACACAGAGACGACACAGACACAGAGACGACACAGAGACGACTCTGTGTCGTCGCTGTGTCGTCTCTGTGTCGTCTCTGTGTCACACAGAGACGACACAGAGAGACGACACAGAGACGACACAGAGACGACACAGAGACACACAGAGACGGACACAGAGACGACACAGAGACGACACAGAGACGACACAGAGACGACACAGAGACGACACAGAGACGACACAGAGATGACACAGAGACGACACAGACACAGAGACGACTCTGTGTCGTCTCTGTGTCGTCTCTGTGTCGTCTCTGTGTCGACACAGAGACGACACAGAGAGACGACACAGAGACGACACAGAGACGACACAGAGACGGCACAGAGACGACACAGAGACGACACAGAGACGAAGACAAAGAGACGACACAGAGACGACACAGAGACGACACAGAGACGACACAGACACAGAGACGACTACTCTATGTCATCTCTGTTTCGTCTCTATGTCGTCTCTGCGTCGACACAGAGACGACACAGAAAGACGACACAGAGACGACACAGAGACGACGACACAGAGACGACACTAGAGACGACACAGAGACGACACAGAGAAGACACAGACACAGAGACGACACAGAGACGACTCTGTGTCGTCTCTGTGTCGTCTCTGTGTCGACACAGAGACGACACAGAGAGACGACACAGAGACGACACAGAGACGACACAGAGACGGCACAGAGACGACACAGAGACGACACAGAGACGACGACACAGAGACGACACAGAGACGACACAGACACAGAGACGACACAGAGACGACTCTCTGTGTCGTCTCTGTGTCGGTCTCTGTGACACAGAGACGACACAGAGACGACACAGACACAGAGACGACACAGAGACGACTCTGTGTCGTCTCTGTGTCGTCTCTGTGTCGACACAGAGACGACACAGAGACGACACAGCGACGACACAGAGACGACACAGAGACGACACAGAGACGACGACACAGAGACGACACAGAGACGACACAGACACAGAGACAACACAGAGACGACACAGACACAGAGACGACACAGAGACGACTCTGTATCGTCTCTGTGTCATCTCTGCGTCGAACAGAGACGACACAGAGAGACGAGACAGAGACGACACAGAGACGACATAGAGACGACACAGAGACGGCACAGAGACGACACAGAGACGACACAGAGACGACGACACAGAGATGACACAGAGACGACACAGAGACGACACACAGACACACAGAGACGACACAGAGACGACACAGAGAGACGACACAGAGACGACACAGAGACGACACAGAGACAACACAGAGACGGCACAGAGACGACACAGAGACGACGACACAGAGACGACACAGAGATGACACAGAGACGACACAGAGAGAACGACACAGAGACGGCACAGAGACGACACAGACACAGAGACGACACAGAGACGACACACACAGAGACGACACAGAGACGACACAGAGACGGCACAGAGACGACACAAGAGACGACACAGAGACGACGACACAGAGACGACACTAGAGACGACACAGAGACGACACAGAGACGACACAGAGACGACACAGACACAGAGACGACACAGAGACGACTCTGTGTCGTCTCTGTGTCGTCTCTGTGTCGTCTCTGTGTCGACACAGAGACGACACAGAGAGACGACACAGAGACGACACAGAGACGACACAGAGACGGCACAGAGACGACACAGAGACGACACAGAGATGGCGACACAGAGACGACACAGAGATGACACAGAGACGACACAGAGACGACACAGAGACGACACAGACACAGAGACGACAAAGAGACGACACAGAGCCGACACAGAGACGACACAGAGACGGACACAGAGACGACACAGAGACGACTCTGTGTCGTCTCTGTGTCGTCTCTGTGTCGTCTCTGTGTCGACACAGAGACGACACAGAGAGACGACACAGAGACGACACAGAGACGACACAGAGACGGCACAGAGACGACACAGAGACGACGACACAGAGACGACACAGAGACGACACAGAGACGACACAGAGACGACACAGACACAGAGACGACACAGACACAGAGACGACACAGAGACGACTCTGTGTCGTCGCTGTGTCGTCTCTGTGTCGTCTCTGTGTCACACAGAGACGACACAGAGAGACGACACAGAGACGACACAGAGACGACACAGAGACGACACAGAGACGGCACAGAGACGACACAGAGACGACACAGAGACGACGACACAGAGACGACACAGAGACGACACAGAGACGACACAGAGACGACACAGACACAGAGACGACTCTGTGTCGTCTCTGTGTCGTCTCTGTGTCGTCTCTGTGTCGACACAGAGACGACACAGAGAGACGACACAGAGACGACACAGAGACGACACAGAGACGACAGAGAGACGACAAAGAGACGACACAGAGACGACGACAAGAGACGACACAGAGACGACACAGAGACGACACAGAGACGACACAGACACAGAGACGACTCTCTATGTCATCTCTGTGTCGTCTCTATGTCGTCTCTGCGTCGACACAGAGACGACACAGAAAGACGACACAGAGGACGACACAGAGACGACGACACAGAGACGACATAGAGACGACACAGAGACGACACAGAGAAGACACAGACACAGAGACGACACAGAGACGACTCTGTGTCGTCTCTGTGTCGTCTCTGTGTCGACACAGAGACGACACAGAGAGACGACACAGAGACGACACAGAGACGACACAGAGACGGCACAGAGACGACACAGAGACGACACAGAGACGACGACACAGAGACGACACAGAGACGACACAGACACAGAGACGACACAGAGACGACTCTCTGTGTCGTCTCTGTGTCGTCTCTGTGTCGTCTCTGTGACACAGAGACGACACAGAGAGACACAGACACAGAGACGACACAGAGACGACTCTGTGTCGTCTCTGTGTCGTCTCTGTGTCGTCTCTGTGTCGACACAGAGACGACACAGCAGACGACACAGAGACGACACAGAGACGGCACAGAGACGACGACACAGAGACGACACAGAGACGACACAGACACAGAGACAGACACAGAGACGACACAGAGACGACTCTGTATCGTCTCTGTGTCATCTCTGCGTCGAAAAGAGACGACACAGAGAGACGACACAGAGACGACACAGAGACGACAGAGAGACGACACAGAGACGGCACAGAGACGACACAGAGACGACACAGAGACGACGACACAGAGACGACACAGAGACGACACAGAGACGACACACGACACACAGAGACGACACAGACACAGAGAGGACACAGAGACGACACAGAGACGACACAGAGACGACACAGAGACAACACAGAGACGGCACAGAGACGACACAGAGACGACGACACAGAGACGACACAGAGATGACACAGAGACGACACAGAGATGACACAGACACAGAGACGACACAGAGACGACACAGACACAGAGACGACACAGAGACGACACAGAACACAGAGACGACACAGAGACGACACAGAGACGGCACAGAGACGACACAGAGACGACACAGAGACGACGACACAGAGACGACATAGAGACGACACAGAGACGACACAGAGACAACACAGAGACGACACAGACACAGAGACGACACAGAGACGACTCTGTGTCGTCTCTGTATCGTCTCTGTGTCGTCTCTGTGTCGACACAGAGACGACACAGAGAAACGACACAGAGACGACACAGAGACGACACAGAGACGGCACAGAGACGACACAGAGACGACACAGAGATGGCGACACAGAGACGACACAGAGATGACACAGAGACGACACAGAGACGACACAGAGACGACACAGACACAGAGACGACAAAGAGACGACACAGAGACGACACAGAGACGACACAGAGACGGCACAGAGACGGCACAGAGACGACTCTGTGTCGTCTCTTTGTCGTCTCTGTGTCGTCTCTGTGTCGACACAGAGACGACACAGAGAGACGACACAGAGACGACACAGAGACGACACAGAGACGGCACAGAGACGACACAGAGATGACGACACAGAGACGACACAGAGACGACACAGAGGCGACACAGAGACGACATAGACACAGAGACGACACAGAGACGACACAGAGACGAAACAGAGACGACACAGAGACGAAACAGACACAGAGACGACACAGAGACGGCACAGAGACGACACAGAGACGACACAGAGACGACGACACAGAGACGACACAGAGACGACACAGAGACGACACAGACACAGAGACGACTTCTGTGTCGTCTCTGTGTCGACACAGAGACGACACAGAAAGACGACACAGAGACGACACAGAGACGACATAGAGACGACACAGAGAAGACACAGACACAGAGACGACACAGAGAGACGACACAGAGAGGACACAGAGACGACACAGAGACGACACAGAGACGGCACAGAGACGACACAGAGACGACACAGAGACGACGACACAGAGACGACACAGAGACGACACAGAGACGACACAGAGACGACACAGAGTCGTCTCTGTGTCTGTCTGTGTCTGTGTCGTCTCTGTGTCGTCTCTGTGTCGTCGTCTCTGTGTCGTCTCTGTGTCGTCTCTGTGCCGTCTCTGTGCCGTCTCTGTGTTGTCTCTGTGTTGTCTCTGTGTCCTCTCTGTGTCGTCTCTCTGTGTCGTCTCTGTGTCGTCTCTGTGTCGTCGTCTCTGTGTCGTCTCTGTGTCGTCTCTGTGCCGTCTCTGTGTCGTCTCTGTGTCGTCTCTGTGTCGTCTCTGTGTCGTCTCTGTGTCGTCTCTGTGTCGTCGCTCAGAGTCGTCTCTGTGTCGTCTCTGTGTCATCTCTGTGTCTGTGTCGTCTCTGTGTCGTCTCTGTGTCGTCTCTGTGTCGTCTCTGTGTCGTCTCTGTGCCTTCTCTGTGTCGTCTCTGTGTCGTCTCTGTGTCGTCTCTCTGTCGTCTCTCTGTGTCGTCTCTGTGTCGACACAGAGACGACACAGAGACGACACAGAGACGACACAGAGTCGTCTCTGTGTCGTCTCTGTGTCTGTGTCGTCTCTGTGTCGTCTCTGTGTCGTCTCTGTGCCTTCTCTGTGTCGTCTCTGTGTCGTCTCTGTGTCGTCTCTCTGTCGTCTCTCTGTGTCGTCTCTGTGTCGACACAGAGACGACACAGAGACGACACAGAGACGACAGAAAGTCGTCTTTGTGTCGTCTCTGTGTCTGTGTCGTCTCTGTGTCGTCTCTGTGTCGTCTCTGTCACGTCTCTGTCTCTGTTTCGTCTCTGTGTCGTCTCTGTGTCGTCTCTGTGTTGTCTCTGTGTCGTTTCTGTGTCGTCGTCTCTGTGTCGTCTCTGTGTCGTCTCTGTGCTGTCTCTGTGTCGTCTCTGTGTCGTCTCTAGTGACGTCTCTCTGTGTCGTCTCTGTGTCGTCTCTGTGTCTGTGTCGTCTCTGTGTCGTCTCTGTGTCGTCTCTGTGCCGTCTCTGTGTCGTCTCTGTGTCGTCTCTGTGTCGTCTCTGTGTCGTCTCTCTGTGTCGTCTCTGTGTCGTCTCTGTGTCGACACAGAGACGACACAGAGACGACACAGAGTCGTCTCTGTGTCGTCTCTGTGTCTGTGTCGTCTCTGTGTCTGTTCCGTCTCTGTGTCGTCTCTGTGTCGTCTCTGTGTCGTCGTCTCTGTGTCGTCTCTGTGTCGTCTCTGTGCCGTCTCTGTGTCGTCTCTGTGTCGTCTCTGTGTCGTCTCTGTGTCGTCTCTCTGTGTCATCTCTGTGTCGACACAGAGACGACACAGAGTCGTCTCTGTGTCGTCTCTGTGTCTGTGTCGTCTCGTTGCGGTCTCTGTGTCGTCTTTGTGTCGTCTTTGTGTCGTCTCTCTGTTTCGTCTCTGTGTCGACACAGAGACGACACAGAGACAACACAGAGTCGTCTCTGTGTCTGTGTCGTCTCTGTGTCGTCTCTTTGTCACAGAGACGACACAGAGACGACACAGAGAGTCGTTCGTCTCTGTGTCGTCTCTGTGTCTGTGTCGTCTCTGTGTCGTCTCTGTGTCGTCATCTCTGTGTCGTCTCTGTGTCGTCTCTGTGCCGTCTCTGTGTCGTCTCTGTGTCGTCTCTGTGTCGTCTCTCTGTGTCGTCTCTGTGTCGACACAGAGACGACAGAGCCGACACACAGATTCGTCTCTGTGTCATCTTTGTATCTGTGTCGTCTCTGTGTCGTCTCTGTGTCGTCTCTGTGTCGTCTCTGTGTCGTCGTCTCTGTGTCGTCTCTGTGTCGTCTCTGTGTCGTCTCTGTGTCGACACAGAGACGACACAGAGACGACACAGAGTCGTCTCTGTGTCTGTGTCGTCTCTGTGTCGTCTCTGTGTCGTCGTCTCTGTGTCGTCTCTGTGTCGTCTCTGTGTCGTCTCTCTGTGTCGTCTCTGTGTCGTCTCTGTTCCGTCTCTGTGTCGTCTCTGTGTCGTCTCTGTGTCGTCTCTCTGTTTCGTCTCTGTGTCGACACAGAGACGACACAAGACGACGCAGAGCCGACACAGAGAGTCGTCTCTGTGTCGTCTCTGTGTCTGTGTCGTCTCTGTGTCGTCTCTTTGTTGTCGTCTCTGTGTCGTCTCTGTGCCGTCTCTGTGTCGTCTCTGTGTCGTCTCTGTGTCGTCGTCTCTGTGTCGTCTCTCTGTGTCGACACAGAGACGACACGGAGACGACACAGAGTCGTCTCTGTGTCGTCTCTGTGTCTGTGTCGTCTCTGTGTCGTCTTTGTGTCACAGAGACGACACAGAGACGACACGAGAGTCGTCTCTGTGTCGTCTCTGTGTCTGTGTCTCTGTGTCGTCGTCTCTGTGTCGTCTCTGTGTCGTCTCTGTGTCACAGAGACGACACAGAGACGACACAGAGGTCGTCTCTGTGTCGTCTCTGTGTCTGTGTCGTCTCTGTGTCGTCTCTCTGTGTCGTCTCTGTGTCTGTGTCGTCTCTGTGTCGTCTCTGTGTCGTCTCTGTGTCGTCTCTGTGTCGTGTCGTCTCTGTGTCGTCTCTATGTCGTCTCTGTGTCGTCTCTGTGTCGTCTCTGTGTCGTCTCGTGTCTTCTCTGTGTCGTCTCTGTGTCGTCTCTCTGTGTCGTCTCTGTGTCGACACAGAGACGACACAGAGAGACGCAGAGACGACACAGAGTCGTCTCTGTGTCGTCTCTGTGTCGTCTCTGTGTTGTCGTCTCTGTGTCGTCTCTGTGTCGTCTCTGTGTCGTCTCTGTGTCGTCTCTGTGTCGTCTCTGTGTCGTCTCTGTGTCGTCTCTGTGTCGACACAGAGACGACACAGAGACGACACAGAGTCGTCTCTGTGTCGTCTCTGTGTCGTCTCTGTGTCGTCTCTGTGTTCGTCTCTGTGTCGTCTCTGTGTCGTCTCTGTGTCGTCTCTGTGTCGTATCTGTGTCGTCGTCTCTGTGTCGTCTCTGTGTCCGTCTCTGTGTCGTCTCTGTGTCTGTGTCGTCTCTGTGTCGTCTCTGTGTCTGTGTCGTCTCTGTGTCGTCTCTGTGTCGTCTCTGTGTCGTCTCTGTGTCGTCTCTGTGCGTCTCTGTGTCGTCTCTGTGTCGTCTCTGTGTCGTCTCTGTGTCGTCTCTGTGTCTGTTCGTCTCTGTGTCGTCTCTGTGTCGTCTCTGTGTCGTCGTCTCTGTGTCGTCTCTGTGCCGTCTCTGTGTCGTCTCTGTGTTGTCTCTGTGTCGTCTCTGTGTCGTCTCTGTGTCGACACAGAGACGACACAGAGTCGTCTCTGTGTCGTCTCTGTGTCTGTGTCGTCTCTGTGTCGTCTCTGTGTCGTCTCTGTGTCGTCTCTGTGTCGTCTCTGTGTCGTCTCTGTGCGTCTCTGTGTCGTCTCTGTGTCGTCTCTGTGTCACAGAGACGACACAGAGAGTCGTCTCTGTGTCGTCTCTGTGTCGTCAGTAGAGTCGTCTCTGTGTCTGTGTCGTCTCTGTGTCGTCTCTGTGTCGTCTCTGTGTCGTCTCTGTGTCTTCGTCTCTGTGTCGTCTCTGTGTCGTCTCTGTGCCGTCTCTGTGTCGTCTCTGTGTCGTCTCTGTGTCGTCTCTGTGTCGTCTCTGTGTCGACACAGAGACGACACGAGACGACACAGAGACGTACACAGAGTCGTCTCTGTGTCTGTGTCGTCTCTGTGTCGTCTCTGTGTCGTCTCTGTGTCGTCTCTGTGTCGTCGTCTCTGTGTCGTCTCTGTGTCGTCTCTGTGTCGTCTCTGTGTCGTCTCTGTGTCGTCTCTCTGTGTCGTCTCTGTGTCTGACACAGAGACGACACAGAGACGACACAGGACGACCAGAGTCGTCTCTGTGTCGTCTCTGTGTCTGTGTCGTCTCTGTGTCTGTGTCGTCTCTGTGTCGTCTCTGTGTCGTCTCTGTGTCTGTGTCGTCTCTGTGTCGTCTCTGTGTTGACACAGAGACGACACAGAGACGACACAGAGTCGTCTCTGTGTCGTCTCTGTGTCTGTGTCGTCTCTGTGTCGTCTCTGTGTCTGTGTCGTCTCTGTGTCGTCTCTGTGTCGTCTCTCTGTGTCGTCTCTGTGTCGACACAGAGACGACACAGAGACGACACAGAGTCGTCTCTGTGTCGTCTCTGTGTCTGTGTCGTCTCTGTGTCGTCTCTGTGTCACAGAGACGACACAGAGAGTCGTCTCTGTGTCGTCTCTGTGTCTGTGTCGTCTCTGTGTCGTCTGTGTCGTCTCTGTGTCGTCTCTGTGTCGTCTCTGTGTCGTCGTCTCTGTGTCGTCTCTGTGCCGTCTCTGTGTCGTCTCTGTGTCGTCTCTGTGTCGTCTCTGTGTCGTCTCTCTGTGTCGTCTCTGTGTCGACACAGAGACGACACAGAGGCGACACAGAGAGTCGTCTCTGTGTCGTCTCTGTGTCTGTGTCGTCTCTGTGTCGTCTCTGTGTCATCGTCTCTGTGTCGTCTCTGTGTCGTCTCTGTGCCGTCTCTGTGTCGTCTCTGTGTCGTCTCAGTGTCGTCTCTGTGTCGTCTCTGTGTCGTCTCTCTGTGTCGTCTCTGTGTCGACACAGAGACGACACAGAGAGACGACACAGAGACGACACAGAGACACACAGAGACGACACAGAGACGGCACAGAGACGACACAGAGACGACGACAAAGAGACGACAAAGAGACGACACAGAGACGACACAGAGACGACACAGACACAGAGACGACACAGAGACGACACAGAGACGACACAGAGACGACACAGAGACGGCACGAGACGACACAGAGACGACACAGAGACGACGACACAGAGACGACACAGAGTCGTCTCTGTGTCGTCTCTGTGTCTGTGTCGTCTCTGTATCGTCTCTGTGACACAGAGACGACGACACAGAGACGACACAGACAGAGAGACGACACAGACACAGAGACGACACAGAGACGTCTCTGTGTCGTCTCTGTGTCGTCTCTGTGACACAGAGACGACATAGAGACGACACAGAGACGACACAGACACAGAGACGACACAGAGACGTCTCTGTGTCGTCTCTGTGTCGTCTCTGTGTCGTCTCTTGTGTCGTCTCTGTGTCGTCTCTGTGTCGACACAGAGACGACACAGAGACGACACAGAGTCGTCTCTGTGTCGTCTCTGTGTCTGTGTCGTCTCTGTGTCGTCTCTGTGTCTGTGTCGTCTCTGTGTCTGTGTCGTCTCTGTGTCGTCTCTGTGTCGTCTCTGTGTCGTCTCTGCGTCGTCTCTGTGTCGTCTCTGTGTAGTCTCTGTGTCGTCTCTGTTTGTCCCTCTGTGTCGTCTCTGTGTCGACACAGAGACGACACAGAGACGACACAGAGACGACACAGAGAGTCGTCTCTGTGTCGTCTCTGTGTCTGTGTCGTCTCTGTGTCTGTGTCGTCTCTGTGTCGTCTCTGTGTCGTCGTCTCTGTGTCGTCTCTGTGTCGTCTCTGCGTCGTCTCTGTGTCATCTCTGTGTCAGTCTCTGTGTCGTCTCTGTGTCGTCTCTCTGTGTCGTCTCTGTGTCGACACAGAGACGACACAAGAGACGACACAGAGACGACACAGAGACGACACAGAGACGACTCTCTGTGTCGTCTCTGTGTCGTCTCGTTCGGTCTCTGTGTCGTCTCTGTGTCGTCTCTGTGTCGTCTCTCTGTGTCGTGTCTGTGTCGACACAGAGACGACACAGAGACAACACAGAGTCGTCTCTGTGTCTGTGTCGTCTCTGTTTCGTCTCTTTGTCACAGAGACGACACAGAGACGACACAGAGAGTCGTCGTCTCTGTGTCGTCTCTGTGTCTGTGTCGTCTCTGTGTCGTCTCTGTGTCGTCGTCTCTGTGTCGTCTCTGTGTCGTCTCTGTGTGACGACACAGAGACGACACAGAGACGACACAGAGACGACACAGAGACGGCACAGAGACGACACAGAGACGACACAGAGACGACGACACAGAGACGACATAGAGACGACACAGAGATGACACAGAGACGACACAGACACAGAGACGACTCTGTGTCGTCTCTGTGTCGTCTCTGTGTCGTCTCTGTGTCGACACAGAGACGACACAGAGAGACGACACAGAGACGACACAGAGACGACACAGAGACGGCAGAGAGACGACACAAGAGACGACACAGAGACGAAGACACAGAGACGACACAGAGACGACACAGAGACGACACAGACACAGAGACGACTCTCTATGTCATCTCTGTCGTCTCTATGTCGTCTCTGCGTCGACACAGAGACGACACAGAAAGACGACACAGAGACGACACAGAGACGACGACACAGAGACGACACAGAGACGACACAGAGACGACACAGAGAAGACACAGACACAGAGACGACACAGAGACGACTCTGTGTCGTCTCTGTGTCGTCTCTGTGTCGACACAGAGACGACACAGAGAGACGACACAGAGACGACACAGAGACGACACAGAGACGGCACAGAGACGACACAGAGACGACACAGAGACGAACGACACAGAGACGACACAGAGACGACACAGACACAGAGGACGACACAGAGACGACTCTCTGTGTCGTCTCTGTGTCGTCTCTGTGTCTTCTCTGTGACACAGAGACGACACAGAGAAGACACAGACACAGAGACGACACAGAGACGACTCTGTGTCGTCTCTGTGTCGTCTCTGTGTCGTCTCTGTGTCGACACAGAGACGACACAGCGACGACACAGAGACGACACAGAGACGGCACAGAGACGACGACACAGAGACGACACAGAGACGACACAGACACAGAGACAACACAGAGACGACACAGACACAGAGACGACACAGAGACGACTCTGTATCGTCTCTGTGTCATCTCTGCGTCGAAGAAGAGACGACACAGAGAGACGAGACAGAGACGACACAGAGACGACAAAGAGACGACACAGAGACGGCACAGAGACGACACAGAGACGACACAGAGACGACGACACAGAGATGACACAGAGACGACACAGAGACGACACACAGACAACACAGAGACGACACAGACACAGAGAGGACACAGAGAGACGACACAGAGACGACACAGAGACGACACAGAGACAACACAGAGACGGCACAGAGACGACACAGAGACGACGACACAGAGACGACACAGAGATGACACAGAGACGACACAGAGATGACACAGACACAGAAACGGCACAGAGACGACACAGACACAGAGACGACACAGAGACGACACAAACACAGAGACGACACAGAGACGACACAGAGACGGCACAGAGACGACACAAAGACGACACAGAGACGACGACACAGAGACGACATAGAGACGACACAGAGACGACACAGAGACAACACAGAGACGACACAGACACAGAGACCACACAGAGACGACTCTGTGTCGTCGCTTTGTCGTCTCTGTGTCGTCTCTGTGTCAACACAGAGACGACACAGAGACGACACAGAGACGACACAGAGACGACACAGAGACGGCACAGAGACGACACAGAGACGACACAGAGAGGCACAGAGACGACACAGAGACGACACAGAGACGAAACAGAGACGACACAGAGACGAAACAGACACAGAGACGACAAGAGACGACACAGAGCCGACACAGAGACGACACAGAGACGACACAGAGACGACACAGAGACGACTCTGTGTCGTCTCTTTGTCGTCTCTGTGTCGTCTCTGTGTCGACACAGAGACGACACAGAGAGACGACACAGAGACGACACAGAGACGACACAGAGACGACACAGAGATGACGACACAGAGACGACACAGAGACGACACAGAGGCGACACAGAGACGACACAGAGACGAAACAGAGACGACACAGAGACGAAACAGACACAGAGACGACACAGAGACGACACAGAGACGACACAGAGACGACACAGAGACGACGACACAGAGACGACACAGAGACGACACAGAGACGACGACACAGAGACGACACAGAGACGACACAGAGACGACACAGACACAGAGACGACTTTCTGTGTCGTCTCTGTGTCGACACAGAGACGACACAGAAGACGACACAGGACGACACAGAGACGACATAGAGACGACACAGAGAAGACACGGACACAGAGACGACACAGAGAGACGGACACAGAGAGGACACAGAGACGACACAGAGACGACACAGAGACGGCACAGAGACGACACAGAGACGACACAGAGACGACGACACAGAGACGACACAGAGACGACACAGAGACGACACAGAGTCGTCTCTGTGTCGTCTCTGTGTCTGTGTCGTCTCTGTGTCGTCTCTGTGTCGTCTCTGTGTCGTCGTCTCTGTGTCGTCTCTGTGTCGTCTCTGTGCCGTCTCTGTGCCGTCTCTGTGTCGTCTCTGTGTCGTCTCTGTGTCGTCTCTGTGTCGTCTCTCTGTGTCGTCTCTGTGTCGTCTCTGTGTCGTCGTCTCTGTGTCGTCTCTGTGTCGTCTCTGTGCGTCTCTGTGTCGTCTCTGTGTCGTCTCTGTGCGTCTCTGTGTCGTCTCTGTGTCGTCTCTGTGTCGTCGCTCAGAGTCGTCTCTGTGTCGTCTCTGTGTCGTCTCTGTGTCTGTGTCGTCTCTGTGTCGTCTCTGTGTCGTCTCTGTGTCGTCTCTGTGTCGTCTCTGTGTCGTCTCTGTGTCGTCTCTGTGTCGTCTCTGTGTCGTCTCTCTGTGTCGTCTCTGTGTCGACACAGAGACGACACAGAGACGACACGAGACGACACAGAGTCGTCTTGTGTCGTCTCTGTGTCTGTGTCGTCTCTGTGTCGTCTCTGTGTCGTCTCTGTGCCTTCTCTGTGTCGTCTCTGTGTCGTCTCTGTGTCGTCTCTCTGTCGTCTCTCTGTGTCGTCTCTGTGTCGACACAGAGACGACACAGAGACGACACAGAGACGCAAAGTCGTCTTTGTGTCGTCTCTGTGTCTGTGTCGTCTCTGTGTCGTCTCTGTGTCGTCTCTGTCACGTCTCTGTCTCTGTGTCGTCTCTGTGTCGTCTCTGTGTCGTCTCTGTGTCGTCTCTGTGTCGTCTCTGTGTCGTCGTCTCTGTGTCGTCTCTGTGTCGTCTCTGTGCGTCTCTGTGTCGTCTCTGTGTCGTCTCTGTGTCGTCTCTCTGTGTCGTCTCTGTGTCGACACAGAGACGACACAGAGTCGTCTCTGTGTCGTCTCTGTGTCTGTGTCGTCTCTGTGTTCGTCTCTGTGTCGTCTCTGTGCCGTCTCTGTGTCGTCTCTGTGTCGTCTCTGTGTCGTCTCTGTGTCTCTCTCTGTGTCGTCTCTGTGTCGTCTCTGTGTCGACACAGAGACGACACAGAGACGACACAGAGTCGTCTCTGTTTCGTCTCTGTGTCTGTGTCGTCTCTGTGTCTGTGTCGTCTCTGTGTCGTCTCTGTGTCGTCTCTGTGTCGTCGTCTCTGTGTCGTCTCTGTGTCGTCTCTGTGCCGTCTCTGTGTCGTCTCTGTGTCGTCTCTGTGTCGTCTCTGTGTCGTCTCTCTTGTCGTCTCTGTGTCGACACAGAGACGACACAGAGTCGTCTCTGTGTCGTCTCTGTGTCTGTGTCGTCTCTGTGTCGTCTCTGTGTCGTCTCTGTGTCGTCTCTGTGTCGTCTCTGTGTCGTCTCTGTGTCGTCGTCTCTGTGTCGTCTCTGTGCCGTCTCTGTGTCGTCTCTGTGTCGTCTCTGTGTCGTCTCTGTGTCGTCTCTCTGTGTCGTCTCTGTGTCGACACAGAGACGACACAGAGACGACACAGAGTCGTCTCTGTGTCGTCTCTGTGTCTGTGTCGTCTCTGTGTCGTCTCTGTGTCGTCTCTGTGTCGTCGTCTCTGTGTCGTCTCTGTGTCGTCTCTGTGCCGTCTCTGTGCCGTCTCTGTGTCGTCTCTGTGTCGTCTCTGTGTCGTCTTCTGTGTCGTCACTGTGTCTGTGTCGTCTCTGTGTCGTCTCTGGTCGTCGTCTCTGTGTCGTCTCTGTGTCGTCTCTGTGTCGTCTCTGTGTCGTCTCTCTGTGTCGTCTCTGTGTCGTCTCTGTGTCGTCTCTCTGTGTCGTCTCTGTGTCGTCTCTGTGCCGTCTCTGTGTCGTCTCTGTGTCGTCTCTGTGTCGTCTCTGTGTCGTCTCTCTGTTTCGTCTCTGTGTCGACACAGAGACGACACAGAGACGACACAGAGCCGTCTCTGTGTCGTGTCTGTGTCTGTGTCGTCTCTGTGTCTGTGTCGTCTCTGTGTCTGTGTCGTCTCTGTGTCTGTGTCGTCTCTGTCTCTGTGTCGTCTCTGTGTCGTCTCTGTGTGTCTCTGTGTCGTCTCTGTGTCGTCATCTCTGTGTCGTCTCTGTGTCGTCTCTGTGCCGTCTCTGTGTCGTCTCTGTGTCGACTCTGTGTCTTCTCTGTGTCGTCTCTGTGTCGTCTCTCTGTGTCGTCTCTGTGTCGACACAGAGACGACACAGAGTCGTCTCTGTATCTTCTCTGTGTCTGTGTCGTCTCTGTGTCTGTGTCGTCTCTGTGTCGTCTCTGTGTCGTCTCTGTGTCGTCTCTGTGTCGTCGTCTCTGTGTCGTCTCTGTGTCGTCTCTGTGTCGTCTCTGTGTCGTCTCTGTGTCGTCTCTGTGTCGTCTCTCTGTGTCGTCTCTGTGTCGTCTCTCTGTGTCGTCTCTGTGTAGACACAGAGACGACACAGAGTCGTCTCTGTGTCGTCTCTGTGTCGTCTCTGTGCCGTCTCTGTGTCGTCTCTGTGTCGTCTCTGTGTCGTCTCTCTTTGTGACTCTGTGTCGACACAGAGTCTGTGTCTCTGTGTTTTCTCTGTGTCTGTGTCGTCTTTGTGTCGTCTCTGTGTCGTCTCTGTGTCGTCTCTGTGTCGTCTCTGTGTCGTCTCTGTGTCGTCTCTGTGTCTTCTCTGTGTCGTCTCTGTGTCGTCTCTCTGTGTCGTCCTGTGTCGACACAGAGACGACACAGAGTCGTCTCTGTGTCGTCTCTGTGTCTGTGTCGTCTCTGTGTCGTCTCTGTGTCGTCTCTGTGTCTGTGTCGTCTCTGTGTCGTCTCTGTGTCTGTGTCGTCTCTGTGTCGTCTCTGTGTCGTCTCTGTGTCGTCTCTGTGTCGTCTCTGTGTCGTCTCTGTGTCGTCTCTGTGTCGTCTCTGTGTCGTCTCTCTGTGTCGTCTCTGTGTCGACACAGAGACGACACAGAGACGACACAGAGTCGTCTCTGTGTCGTTCTGTGTCTGTGTCGTCTCTGTGTCGTCTCTGTGTCGTCGTCTTGTGTCGTCTCTGTGTCGTCTCTGTGTCGTCTCTGTGTCGTCTCTGTGTCGTCTCTGTGTCGTCTCTGTGTCGTGTCGTCTCTGTGTCGTCTCTGTGTCGACACAGAGACGACACAGAGTCGTCTCTGTGTCGTCTCTGTGTCTGTGTCGTCTCTGTGTCGTCTCTGTGTCGTCTCTGTGTCTGTGTCGTCTCTGTGTCGTCTCTGTGTCGTCTCTGTGTCGTCTCTGTGTCGTCTCTGTGCCGTCTCTGTGTCGTCTCTGTGTCGTCTCTGTGTCGTCTCTCTGTGTCGTCTCTGTGTCGTCTCTGTGTCGTCGTCTCTGTGTCGTCTCTGTGCCGTCTCTGTTCGTCTCTGTGTCGTCTCTGTGTCGTCTCTGTGTCGTCTCTCTGTGTCGTCTCTGTGTCGACACAGAGACGACACAGAGACACACAGAGTCGTCTCTGTGTCGTCTCTGTGTCGTCTCTGTGTCGTCTCTGTGTCACAGAGACGACACAGAGACGACACAGAGTCGTCTCTGTGTCGTCTCTGTGTCTGTGTCGTCTCTGTGTCGTCTCTGTGTCGTCTCTGTGTCGTCTCTGTGTTCGTCTCTGTGTCGTCTCTGTGTCGTCTCTGTGTCTGTGTCGTCTCTGTGTCGTCTCTGTGTCGTCTCTGTGTCGGTCGTCTCTGTGTCGTCTCTGTGTCGTCTCTGTGTCGTCTCTGTGTCGTCTCTGTGTCGTCTCTGTGTCGTCTCTGTGTCGTCTCTGTGCGTCTCTGTGTCGTCTCTGTGTCGTCTCTGTGTCGTCTCTGTGTCGTCTCTCTGTGTCGTCTCTGTGTCGACACAGAGACGACACAGAGACGACACAGAGACGACACAGAGTCGTCTCTGTGTCGTCTCTGTGTCTGTGTCGTCTCTGTGTCGTCTCTGTGTCGTCGTCTCTGTGTCGTCTCTGTGTCGTCTCTGTGTCGTCTCTGTGTCGTCTCTCGTGTCGTCTCTGTGTCGTCTCTGTGTCGTCTCTGTGTCGTCTCTGTGTCGTCTCTTGTGTCGTCTCTGTGTCGTCTCTGTGTCGTCTCTGTGTCGTGTCGTCTCTGTGTCGTCTCTGTGTCTGTGTCGTCTCTGTGTCGTCTCTGTGTCGTCTCTGTGTCGTCTCTGTGTCTCGTCTCTGTGTCGTCTCTGTGTCGTCTCTGTGCCGTCTCTGTGTCGTCTCTGTGTCGTCTCTGTGTCGTCTCTGTGTCGTCTCTCTGTGTCGTCTCTGTGTCGACACAGAGACGACACAGAGACGACACAGAGACGACACAGAGTCGTCTCTGTGTCGTCTCTGTGTCTGTGTCGTCTCTGTGTCGTCTCTGTGTCGTCTCTGTGTCGTCGTCTCTGTGTCGTCTCTGTGTCGTCTCTGTGTCGTCTCTGTGTCGTCTCTGTGCCGTCTCTGTGTCGTCTCTGTGTCGTCTCTGTGTCGTCTCTGTGTCGTCTCTCTGTGTCGTCTCTGTGTCGACACAGAGACGACACAGAGACGACACAGAGAGTCGTCTCTGTGTCGTCTCTGTGTCTGTGTCGTCTCTGTGTCTGTGTCGTCTCTGTGTCGTCTCTGTGTCGTCTCTGTGTCGTCTCTGTGTCGTCTCTGTGTCGTCTCTGTGCCGTCTCTGTGTCGTCTCTGTGTCGTCTCTGTGTCGTCTCTGTGTCGTCTCTCTGTGTCGTCTCTGTGTCGACACAGAGACGACACAGAGACGACACAGAGTCGTCTCTGTGTCGTCTCTGTGTCTGTGTCGTCTCTGTGTCGTCTCTGTGTCGTCTCTGTGTCGTCTCTGTGTCGTCTCTGTTCGTCGTCTCTGTGTCGTCTCTGTGTCGTCTCTGTGTCGTCTCTGTGTCGTCTCTGTGTCGTCTCTGTGTCGTCTCTCTGTGTCGTCTCTGTGTCGCGGTCGTCTCTGTGTGTCTGTCGTCTGTGTCGTCTCTGTGTCGTCTCTGTGTCGTCTCTGTGTCGTCTCTGTGTCGTCTCTGTGTCGTCTCTGTGTCGTCTCTGTGTACGGACACAGAGACGACACAGAGAGTCGTCTCTGTGTCGTCTCTGTGTCTGTGTCGTCTCTGTGTCGTCTCTGTGTCGTCTCTGTGTCGACCGAGTCGTCTCTGTGTCGTCTCTGTGTCTGTGTCGTCTCTGTGTCGTCTCTGTGTCGTCTCTGTGTCGTCTCTGTGTCGTCGTCTCTGTGTCGTCTCTGTGTCGTCTCTGTGTCGTGTCGTCTCTGTGTCGTCTCTGTGTCTGTGTCGTCTCTGTGTCGTCTCTGTGTCGTCTCTGTGTCGTCTCTGTGTCGTCGTCTCTGTGTCGTCTCTGTGTCGTCTCTGTGCCGTCTCTGTGTCGTCTCTGTGTCGTCTCTGTGCTCGTCTCTGTGTCGTCTCTCTGTGTCGTCTCTGTGTCGACACAGAGACACAGACGCACAGAGCGACACGTGTCGTCTCTGTGTCGTCTCTGTGTCTGTGTCGTCTCTGTGTCGTCTCTGTGTCGGTCGTCTCTGTGTCGTCTCTGTGTCGTCGTCTCTGTGTCGTCTCTGTGTCGTCTCTGTGCCGTCTCTGTGTCGTCTCTGTGTCGTCTCTGTGTCGTCTCTGTGTCGTCTCTGTGTCGTCTCTGTGTCGCACAGAGACGACAGAGACGACACAGAGACGACACAGAGTCGTCTCTGTGTCGTCTCTGTGTCGTCTCTGTGTCGTCTCTGTGTCGGTCGTCTCTGTGTCGTCTCTGTGTCGTCTCTGTGTCGTCGTCTCGTGTCGTCTCTGTGTCGTCTCTGTGCGTCTCTGTGTCGTCTCTGTGTCGTCTCTGTGTCGTCTCTGTGTCGTCTCTCTGTGTCGTCTCTGTGTCGACACAGAGACGACACAGAGACGACACAGAGTCGTCTCTGTCGTCTCTGTGTCGTCTCTGTGTCGTCTCTGTGTCTCGTGTCGTCTCTGTGTCGTCTCTGTGTCGTCTCTGTGTCGTCTCTGTGTCGTCTCTGTGTCGTCTCTGTGTCGTCTCTGTGTCGTCTCTGTGTCGTCTCTGTGTCGTCGTCTCTGTGTCGTCTCTGTGTCGTCTCTGTGTCGTCTCTGTGTCGTCTCTGTGTCGTCTCTGTGTCGTCTCTGTGTCGTCTCTGTGTCGTCTCTGTGTCACAGAGACGACACAGAGACGACACAGAGTCGTCTCTGTGTCGTCTCTGTGTCTGTGTCGTCTCTGTGTCGTCTCTGTGTCGTCTCTGTGTCGTCGTCTCTGTGTCGTCTCTGTGTCGTCTCTGTGTCGTCTCTGTGTCGTCTCTGTGTCGTCTGTGCTCTGTGTCGTCTCTGTGTCGTCTCTGTGTCGTCTCTCTGTGTCGTCTCTGTGTCTGTGTCGTCTCTGTGTCGTCTCTGTGTCGTCTCTGTGTCGTCGTCTCTGTGTCGTCTCTGTGTCGTCTCTGTGCCGTCTCTGTGCGTCTCTGTGTCGTCTCTGTGTCGTCTCTGTGTCGTCTCTCTGTGTCGTCTCTGTGTCGATACAGAGACGACACAGAGACGACACAGAGTCGTCTCTGTGTCTCTGTGTCGTCTCTGTGTCGTCTCTGTGTCGTCTCTCTGTGTCGTCTCTGTGTCTGTGTCGTCTCTGTGTCGTCTCTGTGTCGTCTCTGTGTCGTCGTCTCTGTGTCGTCTCTGTGTCTGTGTCGTCTCTGTGTCGTCTCTCTGTGTCGTCTCTGTGTCGACACAGAGACGACACAGAGACGACACAGAGTCGTCTCTGTGTCGTCTCTGTGTCTGTGTCGTCTCTGTGTCGTCTCTGTGTCGTCTCTGTGTCGTCGTCTCTGTGTCGTCTCTGTGTCGTCTCTGTGCGTCTCTGTGTCGTCTCTGTGTCGTCTCTGTGTCGTCTCTGTGTCGTCTCTCTGTGTCGTCTCTGTGTCGACACAGAGACGACACAGAGACGACACGAGACGACACAGAGTCGTCTCTGTGTCGTCTCTGTCGTCTCTGTGTCTGTGTCGTCTCTGTGTCGTCTCTGTGTCGTCTCTGTGTCGTCGTCTCTGTGTCGTCTCTGTGTCGTCTCTGTGCGTCTCTGTGTCGTCTCTGTGTCGTCTCTGTGTCGTCTCTGTGTCGTCTCTCTGTGTCGTCTCTGTGTCGACACAGAGACAACAGAGACGACACAGAGACGACAAGAGTCGTCTCTGTGTCGTCTCTGTGTCTGTGTCGTCTCTGTGTCGTCCTGTGTCGTCTCTGTCGTCTCTGTGTCGTTCGTCCTGTGTCGTCTCTGTTCGTCTCTGTGTCGTCTCTGTGTCGTCTCTGTGTCGTCGTCTCTGTGTCGTCTCTGTGTCGTCTCGTGTCTCTGTGTCGTCTCTGTGTCGTCTCTCTGTGTCGTCTCTGTGTCGACACAGAGTCGTCTCTGTGTCGTCTCTGTGTCTGTGTCGTCTCTGTGTGTCTCTGTGTCGTCTCTGTGCCGTCTCTGTGTCGTCTCTGTGTCGTCTCTGTGTCGTCTCTGTGTCTCTCTGTGTCGTCTCTGTGTCGACACAGAGACACACAGAGACGACACAGAGTCGTCTCTGTGTCTGTGTCGTCTCTGTGTCGTCTCTGTGTCAAGAGACGACACAGAGACGACACAGAGAGTCGTCTCTGTGTCGTCTCTGTGTCTGTGTCGTCTCTGTGTCGTCTCTGTGTCGTCTCTGTGTCGTCTCTGTGTCGTCTCTGTGTCGTCTCTGTGTCGTCTCTGTGTCGTCTCTGTGTCGTCTTGTGCGTCTCTGTTCGTCTCTGTGTCGTCTCTGTGTCGTCTCTCTCTGTCGTCTCTGTGTCGACACAGAGACAACACAGAGTCGTCTCTGTGTCGTCTCTGTGTCTGTGTCGTCTCTGTGTCGTCTCTGTGTCGTCTCTGTGTCGTCGTCTCTGTGTCGTCTCTGTGTCGTCTCTGTGCCGTCTCTGTGCTCTCTGTGTCGTCTCTGTGTCGTCTCTCTGTGTCGTCTCTGTGTCGATACAGAGACGACACAGAGTCGTCTCTGTGCGTCTCTGTGTCGTCTCTGTGTCGTCTCTGTGTCGTCTCTCTGTGTCGTCTCTGTGTCGATACAGAGACGACACAGAGACGACACAGAGTCGTCTCTGTGTCGTCTCTGTGTCTGTGTCGTCTCTGTGTCGTCTCTGTGTCGTCTCTGTGTCTGTGTCGTCTCTGTGTCGTCTCTGTATCGTCTCTGTATCTGTGTCGTCTCTGTGTCGTCTCTTTGTCGTCTCTGTGTTGTCTCTATGTCGTCTCTGTGTCGTCGTCTCTGTGTCGTCTCTGTGTCGTCTCTGTGTCGTCTCTGTGTCGTCTCTCTGTGTCGTCTCTCTGTGTCGTCTCTGTGTCGTCTCTGTGTCGTCTCTGTGTCGTCTCTGTGTCGTCTCTGTGCCGTCTCTGTGTCGTCTCTGTGTCGTCTCTGTGTCGTCTCTCTGTGTCGTCTCTGTGTCGACACAGAGACGACACAGAGTCGTGTCTGTGTCTTCTCTGTGTCTTTGTCGTCTCTGTGTCGTCTCTGTGTCGAGCGCACAGAGACGACACAGAGACGACACAGAGTCGTCTCTGTGTCGTCTCTGTGTCTGTGTCGTCTCTGTGTCGTCTCTGTGTCGTCTCTGTGTCGTCTCTGTGTCGTCTCTGTGCCGTCTCTGTGTCGTCTCTGTGTCGTCTCGTGTCGTCTCTCTGTGTCGTCTCTGTGTCGACACAGAGACGACACAGAGACGACACAGAGTCGTCTCTGTGTCGTCTCTGTGTCTGTGTCGTCTCTGTGTCGTCTCTGTGTCTGTGTCGTCTCTGTGTCGTCTCTGTGTCTCTCTGTGTCGTCTCTGTGTCGTCGTCTCTGTGTCGTCTCTGTGTCGTCTCTGTGCCGTCTCTGTGTCGTCTCTGTATCGTCTCTGTGTCGTCTCTGTGTCGTCTCTCTGTGTCGTCTCTGTGTCGACACAGAGACGACACAGAGACGACAAAGAGTCGTCTCTGTGTCGTCTCTGTGTCTGTGTCGTCTCTGTGTCGTCTCTGTGCCATCTCTGTGTCGTCTCTGTGTCGTCTCTGTGTCGTCTCTGTGTCGTCTCTGTGTCTGTGTCGTCTCTGTGTCGTCTCTGTGTCTGTGTCGTCTCTGTGTCGTCTCTGTGTCTGTGTCGTCTCTGTGTCGTCTCTGTGTCGTCATCTCTGTGTTGTCTCTGTGTCGTCTCTGTGCCGTCTCTGTGTCGTCTCTGTGTCGTCTCTGTGTCGTCTCGGTTTCGTCTCTCTGTGTCGTCTCTGTGTCGATACAGAGACGACACAGAGACGACACAGAGTCGTCTCTGTATCGTCTCTGTGTCTGTGTCGTCTCTGTGTCGTCTCTGTGTCGTCTCTGTGTCGTCTCTGTGTCGTCTCTGTGTCGTCGTCTCTTGTCGTTCTGTGTCGTCTCTGTGCCGTCTCTGTGTCGTCTCTGTGTCGTCTCTGTGTCGTCTCTCTGTGTCGTCTCTGTGTCGACACAGAGACGACACAGAGACGACAAAGAGTCGTCTCTGTGTCGTCTCTGTGTCTGTGTCGTCTCTGTGTCGTCTCTGTGTCTGTGTCGTCTCTGTGTCGTCTCTCTGTCGTCTCTGTGTCGTTTCTGTGTCATCGTCTCTTTGTCGTCTCTGTGTCGTCTCTGTGCCGTCTCTGTGTCGTCTCTGTGTCGTCTCTGTGTCGTCTCTTGTCGTCTCTCTGTGTTGTCTCTGTGTCGACACAGGGACGACACAGAGAAGACACAGAGTCGTCTCTGTATCGTCTCTGTGTCGTCTCTGTGTCGTCTCTGTGTCGTCGTCTCTGTGTCGTCTCTGTGTCGTCTCTGTGCCGTCTCTGTGTCGTCTCTGTGTCGTCTCTCTGTGTCGTCTCTGTGTCGACACAGAGACGACACAGAGACGACACAGAGTCGTCTCTGTGTCGTCTCTGTGTCTGTGCCGTCTCTGTGTCGTCTCTGTGTCGTCTCTGTGTCGTCTCTGTGTCTGTGTCGTCTCTGTGTCGTCTCTATGTCATCTCTGTGTCGTCTCTGTGTCGTCGTCTCTGTGTCGTCTCTGTGTCTTCTCTGTGCTGTCTCTGTGTCGTCACTGCGTCGTCTCTGTGTCGTCTCTGTGTCGTCTCTCTGTGTCGTCTCTGTGTCGACACAGAGACGACACAGAGACGACACAGGGACGACACAGAGACGACACAGAGTCGTCTCTGTGTCGTCTCTGTGTCTGTGTCGTCTCTGTGTCGTCTCTGTGTCGTCTCTGTCAGTCTCTGTGTCTGTTTCGTCTCTGTGTCGTCTCTGTGTCGTCTCTGTGTCTTCTCTGTGTCGTCGTCTCTGTGTCGTCTCTGTGTCGTCTCTGTGCGTCTCTGTGCGTCTCTGTCATCTCTGTGTCGTCTCTGTGTCGTCTCTCTGTGTCGTCTCTGTGTCGACACAGAGACGACACAGAGACGACACAGAGACGACACAGAGTCGTCTCTGTGTCGTCTCTGTGTCTGTGTCGTCTTGTGTCGTCTCTGTGTCGTCTCTGTGCGTCTCTGTGTCGTCTCTGTGTCGTCTCTGTGTCGTCTCTGTGTCGTCTCTGTGTCTTCTCTCTGTGTCGTCTCTGTGTCGAAACAGAGACGACATAGAGACGACACAGAGACGACACAGAGTCGTCTCTGTGTCGTCTCTGTGTCTGTGTCGTCTCTGTGTCGTCGTCTCTGTGTCGTCTCTGTGTCGTCTCTGTGCCGTCTCTGCGTCGTCTCTATGTTGTCTCTGTGTCGTCTCTGTGTCTACAGAGAGACGACACAGAGACGACACAGAGACGAGACAGAGTCGTCTCTGTGTCGGTTCTGTGTCTGTGTCGTCTCTGTGTCGTCTCTGTGTCGTCGTCTTTGTGTCGTCTCTGTGTCGTCTCTGTGCCGTCTCTGTGTCATCTCTGTGTCGTCTCTGTGTCGTCTCTGTGTCGTCTCTCTGTGTCGTCTCTTTGTCGACACAGAGACGACACAGAGACGACACAGAGTCGTCTCTGTGTCTTCTCTGTGTCTGTGTCGTCTCTGTGTCGTCTCTGTGTCGTGTCTGTGTCGTCTCTGTGTCGCCGTCTCTGTGTCGTCTCTGTGCCGTCTCTGTGTCGTCTCTGTGTCGTCTCTGTGTCGTCTCTGTGTCGTCTCTCTGTGTCGTCTCTGTGTTGTCTCTGTGTCGTCGTCTCTGTGTCGTCTCTGTGTCGTCTCTGTGCCGTCTCTGTGTCGTCTCTGTGTCGTCTCTGTGTCGTCTCTGTTCGTCTCTGTGAAGTCTCTCTGTGTCGTCTCTGTGTCGACACAGAGACGACACAGAGACAACACAGAGTCGTCTCTGTGTCTGTGTCATCTCTGTGTCGTCGTCTCTGTGTCGTCTCTGTGTCAACTCTGTGCGGTCTCTGTGTCGTCTCTGTGTCGTCTCTGTGTCGTCTCTCTGTGTCGTCTCTGTCTCGACACAGAGACGACACAGAGACGACAAAGTGTCGTCTCTGTGTCGTCTCTCTGTGTCGTCTCTGTCGTCGACACAGAGACGACACAGAGACGACACAGAGTCGTCTCTGTGTCGTTCTCTGTGTCTGTGTCGTCTCTGTGTCGTCTCTGTGTCATCTCTGTGTCGTCTCTATGTCGTCGTCCTGTGTCATCTCTGTGTCGTCTCTCTGTGTCGTCTCTGTGTCGTCTCTGTGCCGTCTCTGTGTCGTCTCTATGTCGTCTTTGTGTCATCTCTGTGTCGTCTCTGTGTCGACACAGAGACGACACAGAGTCGTCTCTGTGTCGTCTCTGTGTCTGTGTCGTCTCTGTGTCGTCTCTTTGTCACAGAGACGACACAGAGAGTCGTCTCTGTGTCGTCTCTGTGTCTGTGTCGTCTCTGTGTCGTCTCTGTGTCGTCTCTGTGTCGTCGTTCTGTGTCGTCTCTGTGTCGTCTCTGTGTCGTCTCTGTGTCGTCTCTCTGTGTCGTCTCTGTGTCGTCTCTTTGTCGTCTATGTGTCGTCTCTGTGTCGACACAGAGACGACACAGGGACGACGACACAGAGACGACACAGAGACGACGTCTGTCTCTGTGTCGTCTCTGTGTCGTCTCTGTGTCGTCTCTGTGTCGTCTCTGTGTCGTCATCTCTGTGTTGTCTCTGTGTCGTCTCTGTGCCGTCTCTGTGTCGTCTCTGTGTCGTCTCTGTGTCGTCTCTGTGTCGTCTCTCTGTGTCGTCTCTGTGTCGATACAGAGACGACACAGAGACGACACAGAGTCGTCTCTGTATCGTCTCTGTGTCTGTGTCGTCTCTGTGTCGTCTCTGTGTCGTCTCTGTGTCGTCTCTGTGTCGTCTCTGTGTCGCGTCTCTGTGTCGTCTCTGTGTCGTCTCTGTGTCGTCTCTGTGTCGTCTCTGTGTCGTCTCTGTGTCGTCTCTCTGTGTCGTCTCTGTGTCGACACAGAGACGACACAGAGACGACAAAGAGTCGTCTCTGTGTCGTCTCTGTGTCTGTGTCGTCTCTGTGTCGTCTCTGTGTCTGTGTCGTCTCTGTGTCGTCTCTCTGTCGTCTCTGTGTTGTTTCTGTGTCATCGTCTCTTTGTCGTCTCTGTGTCGTACTCTGTGCCGTCTCTGTGTCGTCTCTGTGTCGTCTCTGTGTCGTCTCTATGTCGTCTCTCTGTGTTGTCTCTGTGTCGACACAGGGACGACACAGAGACGACACAGAGTCGTCTCTGTATCGTCTCTGTGTCGTCTCTGTGTCGTCTCTGTGTCGTCGTCTCTGTGTCGTCTCTGTGTCGTCTCTGTGCCGTCTCTGTGTCGTCTCTGTGTCGTCTCTCTGTGTCGTCTCTGTGTCGACACAGAGACGACACAGAGACGACACAGAGTCGTCTCTGTGTCGTCTCTGTGTCTGTGCCGTCTCTGTGTCGTCTCTGTGTCGTCTCTGTGTCGTCTCTGTGTCTGTGTCGTCTCTGTGTCGTCTCTATGTCATCTCTGTGTCGTCTCTGTGTCGTCGTCTCTGTGTCGTCTCTGTGTCTTCTCTGTGCTGTCTCTGTGTCGTCACTGCGTCGTCTCTGTGTCGTCTCTGTGTCGTCTCTCTGTGTCGTCTCTGTGTCGACACAGAGACGACACAGAGACGACACAGGACGACACAGAGACGACACAGAGTCGTCTCTGTGTCGTTCTGTGTCTGTGTCGTCTCTGTGTCGTCTCTGTGTCGTCTCTGTCACGTCTCTGTGTCTGTTTCGTCTCTGTGTCGTCTCTGTGTCGTCTCTGTGTCTTCTCTGTGTCGTCGTCTCTGTGTCGTCTCTGTGTCGTCTCTGTGTCGTCTCTGTGCCGTCTCTGTGTCGTCTCTGTGTCGTCTCTGTGTCGTCTCTCTGTGTCGTCTCTGTGTCGACACAGAGACGACACAGAGACGACACAGAGACGACACAGAGTCGTCTCTGTGTCGTCTCTGTGTCTGTGTCGTCTTTGTGTCGTCTCTGTGTCGTCTCTGTGCCGTCTCTGTGTCGTCTCTGTGTCGTCTCTGTGTCGTCTCTGTGTCGTCTCTGTGTCTTCTCTCTGTGTCGTCTCTGTGTCGAAACAGAGACGACATAGAGACGACACAGAGACGACACAGAGTCGTCTCTGTGTCGTCTCTGTGTCTGTGTCGTCTCTGTGTCGTCGTCTCTGTGTCGTCTCTGTGTCGTCTCTGTGCCGTCTCTGCGTCGTCTCTATGTTGTCTCTGTGTCGTCTCTGTGTCTACAGAGAGACGACACAGAGACGACACAGAGACGAGACAGAGTCGTCTCTGTGTCGTCTCTGTGTCTGTGTCGTCTCTGTGTCGTCTCTGTGTCGTCGTCTTTGTGTCGTCTCTGTGTCGTCTCTGTGCCGTCTCTGTGTCATCTCTGTGTCGTCTCTGTGTCGTCTCTGTGTCGTCTCTCTGTGTCGTCTCTTTGTCGACACAGAGACGACACAGAGACGACACAGAGTCGTCTCTGTGTCTTCTCTGTGTCTGTGTCGTCTCTGTGTCGTCTCTGTGTCGTGTCTGTGTCGTCTCTGTGTCGCCGTCTCTGTGTCGTCTCTGTGCCGTCTCTGTGTCATCTCTGTGTCGTCTCTGTGTCGTCTCTGTGTCGTCTCTCTGTGTCGTCTCTGTGTTGTCTCTGTGTCGTCGTCTCTGTGTCGTCTCTGTGTCGTCTCTGTGCGTCTCTGTGTCGTCTCTGTGTCGTCTCTGTGTCGTCTCTGTTTCGTCTCTGTGAAGTCTCTCTGTGTCGTCTCTGTGTCGACACAGAGACGACACAGAGACAACACAGAGTCGTCTCTGTGTCTGTGTCATCTCTGTGTCGTCGTCTCTGTGTCGTCTCTGTGTCATCTCTGTGCGGTCTCTGTGTCGTCTCTGTGTCGTCTCTGTGTCGTCTCTCTGTGTCGTCTCTGTCTCGACACAGAGACGACACAGAGACGACAAAGTGTCGTCTCTGTGTCGTCTCTCTGTGTCGTCTCTGTCTTGACATAGAGACGACACAGAGACGACACAGAGCCGTCTCTGTGTCGTTTCTGTGTCTGTGTCGTCTCTGTGTCGTCTCTGTGTCATCTCTGTGTCGTCTCTATGTCGTCGTCCCTGTGTCATCTCTGTGTCGTCTCTCTGTGTCGTCTCTGTGTCGTCTCTGTGCCGTCTCTATGTCGTCTCTATGTCGTCTTTGTGTCATCTCTGTGTCGTCTCTGTGTCGACACAGAGACGACACAGAGTCGTCTCTGTGTCGTCTCTGTGTCTGTGTCGTCTCTGTGTCGTCTCTTTGTCACAGAGACGACACAGAGAGTCGTCTCTGTGTCGTCTCTGTGTCTGTGTCGTCTCTATGTCGTCTCTGTGTCGTCTCTGTGTCGTCGTTTCTGTGTCGTCTCTGTGTCGACACTGTGTCGTCTCTGTGTCGTCTCTCTGTGTCGTCTCTGTGTCGTCTCTTTGTCGTCTATATGTGTCGTCTCTGTGTCGACACAGAGACGACACAGGGACGACGACACAGAGACGACACAGAGACGACGTTGTCTGTCTCTGTTTCGTCTCTGTGTCGTCTCTGTGTCGTCTCTGTGTCGTCTCTGTGTCTCTGTGTCGACACAGAGACGACAGAGAGACGACAAAGAGACGACACAGAGATGACTCTGTGTCGTCTCTGTGTCTGTGTCGTCTCTGTGTCGTCGTCTCTGCATCGTCTCTGTGTAGACAAAGAGACACAGAGACGACACAGAGACGACACAGAGACGACACAGAGACGATACAAAGACGACACACTGAGACGACACAGAGACGACACAGAGACGACACAGAGATGACTCTGTGTCATCGTCTTAGACGACACAGAGACGACAGAGACTCTGTGTCGTCTCTGTGTCGTCTCCACTGTGTCGTTTCTGTGTCGTCTCTGTGTCGTCTCTATGTCGTCTCTGTGTCGTCGACACTGTGTCGTCTGACACAGAGACGACACAGATACGACACAGAGACGACTCTGTGGTCGTCTCTGTGTCGTCTCTGTGTCGTCTCTGTGTCGTCGCTGTGTCGAGATGAGACGACATGAGACGACACAGAGATGACTCTGTGTCGTCGTCTTAGACGACACAGAGATTACAGAGACTCTGTGTCGTCTCTGTGTCGTCTCCACTGTGTCGTTTCTGTGTCGTCTCTGTGTCGTCCTCTGTGTCGACTCTGTGTCGTCTCTGTGTCGTCTCTGTGTCGTCTCTGTGTCGTCGACACTGTGTCGTCTGACACAGAGACGACGCAGATACGACACAGAGACGACTCTGTGTCGTCTCTGTGTCGTCGCTGTGTCGTCTCTTTGTCGTCTCTGTGTCGTCTCTGTGTCGTCTCTGTGTCGTCGCTGTGTCGTCTCTTTGTCGTCTCTGTGTCGTCTCTGTGTCGTCTCTGTGTCGTCTCTGTGTCGTCTCTGTGTCGTCTCTGTGTCGTCTCTGTATCATCTCTGTGTCGTCTCTGTGTCGTCTCTGTGTCGTCTCTGTGTCGTCTCAGTGTCGTCTCTGTGTCGTCTCTGTGTCGACTCTGTGCCGTCTCTGTGTCAACGAAAAGACACAGAGACGACACAGAGACGACACAGAGACGACAAAGAGACGACACAGTTTGTGTCGTCTCTGTGTCTCTGTGTCGACACAGAGACACAGATGACACAGAGAGACGACACAGAGACGACACAGAGACGACACAGAGACGACACAGACACAGAGACGACACAGACACAGAGACGACACAGAGACGACTCTCTGTGTCGTCTCTGTGTCGTCTCTGTGTCGACACAGAGATGAAACAGAGAGATGACACAGAGACGACACAGAGACGACACAGGGACGACACAGAGACGACACAGAGACGGCATAGAGACAACACAGAGACGACACAGAGACGACGACACAGAGACGACACAGAGACGACACAGAGACGACATAGACACAGAGACGACACAGAGACGACAGAGAGACGACACAGAGACGACACAGAGACGACTCTGTGTCGTCTCTGTGTCTGTGTCGTCTCTGTGTCGTCTCTGTGTCGTCGTCTCTGCGTCGTCTCTGTGTAGACAAAGAGAAACAGAGACGACACAGAGATGACACAGAGACGACACAGAGACGATACAGAGACGAGATGAGACGACACAGAGATGACTCTGTGTCGTCGTCTTAGACGACACAGAGACGACAGAGACTCTGTGTCGTCTCTGTGTCGTCTCCACTGTGTCGTTTCTGTGTCGTCTCTGTGTCGTCTCTGTGTCGACTCTGTGTCGTCTCTGTTTCGTCTCTGTGTCGTCTCTGTGTCGTCGACACTGTGTCGTCTCAGAGACGACACAGAGACGACACAGAGACGACAAAGAGACGACTCTGTGTCGTCGTCTCTGTGACGACACAGAGACGACAGAGACACAGAGACGACACAGAGAGATGACACAGACACGACTCCATGTCTCAGTGTCGTCTCTGTGTCGACAAAGAGACACAGAGACGACACAGAGACGACACAGAGACGACACAGAGACGACACAGAGACGACACAGAGACGACACAGAGACGACACAGAGATGACACAGAGACGACACAGAGACGACACAGAGACACTGAGACTCTGACACTGAGTCTCTGTGACTGTCGTCTCTGTGACACTGAGACGACACAGAGACGATACAAAGACGACACAGAGACGACACAGAGACGAAACACAGAGACGACACAGAGACGACACAGAGAAGACACAGAGATGACACAGGGACGACACAGAGACGACACAGTTTGTGTCGTCTCTGTGTCTCTGTATCGACACAGAGACGACACAGAGAGACGACACAGAGACGTCTCTCTGTGTCATCTCTGTGTCGTCTCTCTGTGTCGTCTCTGTGTCGACACAGAGACACAGAGACGACACAAACTGTGTCGTCTCTTTGTCGTCTCTGTGTCGACTCTGTGCCGTCTCTGTGTCAACGAAGAGACAAAGAGACGACACAGAGACGACACAGAGACGACACAGAGACGACAAAGAGACGACACAGTTTGTGTCGTCTCTGTGTCTCTGTGTCGACACAGAGACGACACAGAGAGACGACACAGAGATGACACAGAGACGGCATAGAGAAGACACAGAGACGACGACACAGAGACGACACAGAGACGACACAGAAACGACACAGACACAGAGACGACACAGACACAGAGACGACACAGAGACGACTCTCTGTGTCGTCTCTGTGTCGTCCCTGTGTCGTCTCTGTGTCGACACAGAGATGAAACAGAGAGATGACACAGAGACGACACAGAGACGACACAGGGACGACACAGAGACGACACAGAGACGGCACAGAGACAACACAGAGACGACACAGAGACGACGACACAGAGACGACACAGAGACGACACAGAGACGACATAGACACAGAGACGACACAGAGACGACAGAGAGACGACACAGAGACGACACAGAGACGACTCTGTGTCGTCTCTGTGTCTGTGTCGTCTCTGTGTCGTCTCTGTGTCGTCGTCTCTGCGTCGTCTCTGTGTAGACAAAGAGACACAGAGACGACACAGAGACGACACAGAGACGACACAGAGACGATACAGAGACGAGATGAGACGACACAGAGATGACTCTGTGTCGTCGTCTTAGACGACACAGAGACGACAGAGACTCTGTGTCGTCTCTGTGTCGTCTCCACTGTGTCGTTTCTGTGTCGTCTCTGTGTCGTCTCTGTGTCGACTCTGTGTCGTCTCTGTGTCGTCTCTGTGTCGTCTCTGTGTCGTCGACACTGTGTCGTCTGACACAGAGACGACACAGATACGACACAGAGACGACTCTGTGTCGTCTCTGTGTCGTCTCTGTGTCGTCGCTGTGTCGTCTCTGTGTCGTCTCTGTGTCGTTTCTGTGTCGTCTCTGTGTCGTCGCTGTGTCGTCTCTTTGTCGTCTCTGTGTCGTCTCTGTGTCGTCTCTGTGTCGTTTCTGTGTCGTCTCTGTGTCGTCTCTGTGTCGTCTCTGTGTCGTCTCTGTGTCGTCTCTGTGTCGTCTCTGTGTCGTCTCTGTGTCGACTCTGTACCGTCTCTGTGTCGTCTCTGTGTCGTCTCTGTGTCGTCTCTGTGTCGTCTCTCTGTGTCGACTCTGTGTCGAAACAGAGACGACACAGAGACGACACAGAGTCATCTCTGTGTTGTCTCTGTATCTGTGTCGTCTCTGTGTCGTCTCTGTGTCGTCGTCTCTGTGTTGTCTCTGTGTCGTCTCTGTCCCGTCTCTGTGTCGTCTCTGTGTCGTCTCTGTGTCGTCTCTGTGTCGTCTCTCTGTGTCGACTCTGTGTCGAAACAGAGACGACACAGAGACGACACAGAGTCATCTCTGTGTGTCTCTGTATCTGTGTCGTCTCTGTGTCGTCTCTGTGTCGTCGTCTCTGTGTCGTCTCTGTGTCGTCTCTGTGCCGTCTCTGTGTCGTCTCTGTGTCGTCTCTATGTCGTCTCTGTGTCGTCTCTCTGTGTCGTCTCTGTGTCGAAACAGAGACGACACAGAGACGACACAGAGACGACACAGAGTCGTCTCTGTGTCGTCTCTGTGTCTGTGTCGTCTCTGTGTCGTCTCTGTGTCATCTCTATGTCATCTCTGTGTCGTCTCTGTGTCGTCGTCTCTGTGTCGTCTCTGTGTCTTCTCTATGCTGTCTCTGTGTCGTCACTGTGTCGTCTCTGTGTCGTTCTCTGTGTCGTCTCTGTGCCGTCTCTGTGTCGTCTCTATGTCGTCTTTGTGTCGTCTCTGTGTCGTCTCTGTGTCGACACAGAGACGACACAGAGACGACACAGAGACGACTCTGTGTCGTCTCTGTGTCACCAGAGACGAAACAGAGAGACACAGAGAGAAGACACAGTGCGACTCAGATACGACACAGAGACGGCACAGAGACAACACAGAGACGACACAGACACAGAGACGACACAGAGCGACTCTGTGTCGTCTCTTGCGTCTCTGTGTCGTCTCTGTTTCGTCTCTGGTCGTCTCTGTGTCGTCCTCTGTGTCGTCTCTGTGTCGTCGTCTCTGTGTCGTCTCTGTGTCGTCTCTGTGCCGTCTCTGTGTCGTCTCTGTGTCGTCTCTGTGTCGTCTCTGTGTCGTCTCTCTGTGTCGTCTCTGTGTCGTCTCTCTGTGTCGTCTCTGTGTCGACACAGAGACGACACAGAGACGACACAGAGTCGTCTCTGTGTCGTCTCTGTGTCGATCTGTGTCATCTCTGTCTCTTGTCGTCTCTGTGTCGTCTCTGTACGTCTCTGTGTCGTCTCTGTGTCGTCCTCTCTGTGTCGTCTCTGTGTCGTCTCTGTGCCGTCTCTGTGTCGTCTCAGTGTCGTCTCTGTGTCGTCTCTGTGTCACAGAGACGATTCGGAGACGACACAGAGAGTCGTCTCAGTGTCGTCTCTGACGACACAGAGTACGACACAGAGACGACACAGAGACGGCACAGAGACGACACAGAGACGATACAGAGACGACGACACAGAGACGACACAGAGAAGACACAGAGAAGACACTGCGTCGTCTCTATGTTGTCTCTGTGTCGTCTCTGTGTCTACAGAGAGACGACACAGAGACGACACAGAGACGAGACAGAGTCGTCTCTGTGTCGGTTCTGTGTCTGTGTCGTCTCTGTGTCGTCTCTGTGTCGTCGTCTTTGTGTCGTCTCTGTGTCGTCTCTGTGCCGTCTCTGTGTCATCTCTGTGTCGTCTCTGTGTCGTCTCTGTGTCGTCTCTCTGTGTCGTCTCTTTGTCGACACAGAGACGACACAGAGACGACACAGAGTCGTCTCTGTGTCTTCTCTGTGTCTGTGTCGTCTCTGTGTCGTCTCTGTGTCGTGTCTGTGTCGTCTCTGTGTCGCCGTCTCTGTGTCGTCTCTGTGCCGTCTCTGTGTCGTCTCTGTGTCGTCTCTGTGTCGTCTCTGTGTCGTCTCTGTGTCGTCTCTGTGTTGTCTCTGTGTCGTCGTCTCTGTGTCGTCTCTGTGTCGTCTCTGTGCCGTCTCTGTGTCGTCTCTGTGTCGTCTCTGTGTCGTCTCTGTTTCGTCTCTGTGAAGTCTCTCTGTGTCGTCTCTGTGTCGACACAGAGACGACACAGAGACAACACAGAGTCGTCTCTGTGTCTGTGTCATCTCTGTGTCGTCGTCTCTGTGTCGTCTCTGTGTCAACTCTGTGCGGTCTCTGTGTCGTCTCTGTGTCGTCTCTGTGTCGTCTCTCTGTGTCGTCTCTGTCTCGACACAGAGACGACACAGAGACGACAAAGTGTCGTCTCTGTGTCGTCTCTCTGTGTCGTCTCTGTCTTGACATAGAGACGACACAGAGACGACACAGAGCCGTCTCTGTGTCGTTTCTGTGTCTGTGTCGTCTCTGTGTCGTCTCTGTGTCATCTCTGTGTCGTCTCTATGTCGTCGTCCCTGTGTCGTCTCTGTGTCGTCTCTCTGTGTCGTCTCTGTGTCGTCTCTGTGCCGTCTCTATGTCGTCTCTATGTCGTCTTTGTGTCATCTCTGTGTCGTCTCTGTGTCGACACAGAGACGACACAGAGTCGTCTCTGTGTCGTCTCTGTGTCTGTGTCGTCTCTGTGTCGTCTCTTTGTCACAGAGACGACACAGAGAGTCGTCTCTGTGTCGTCTCTGTGTCTGTGTCGTCTCTATGTCGTCTCTGTGTCGTCTCTGTGTCGTCGTTTCTGTGTCGTCTCTGTGTCGTCTCTGTGTCGTCTCTGTGTCGTCTCTCTGTGTCGTCTCTGTGTCGTCTCTTTGTCGTCTATATGTGTCGTCTCTGTGTCGACACAGAGACGACACAGGGACGACGACACAGAGACGACACAGAGACGACGTTGTCTGTCTCTGTTTCGTCTCTGTGTCGTCTCTGTGTCGTCTCTGTGTCGTCTCTGTGTCTCTGTGTCGACACAGAGACGACAGAGAGACGACAAAGAGACGACACAGAGATGACTCTGTGTCGTCTCTGTGTCTGTGTCGTCTCTGTGTCGTCGTCTCTGCATCGTCTCTGTGTAGACAAAGAGACACAGAGACGACACAGAGACGACACAGAGACGACACAGAGACGATACAAAGACGACACACTGAGACGACACAGAGACGACACAGAGACGACACAGAGATGACTCTGTGTCATCGTCTTAGACGACACAGAGACGACAGAGACTCTGTGTCGTCTCTGTGTCGTCTCCACTGTGTCGTTTCTGTGTCGTCTCTGTGTCGTCTCTATGTCGTCTCTGTGTCGTCGACACTGTGTCGTCTGACACAGAGACGACACAGATACGACACAGAGACGACTCTGTGTCGTCTCTGTGTCGTCTCTGTGTCGTCTCTGTGTCGTCGCTGTGTCGAGATGAGACGACATGAGACGACACAGAGATGACTCTGTGTCGTCGTCTTAGACGACACAGAGATTACAGAGACTCTGTGTCGTCTCTGTGTCGTCTCCACTGTGTCGTTTCTGTGTCGTCTCTGTGTCGTCTCTGTGTCGACTCTGTGTCGTCTCTGTGTCGTCTCTGTGTCGTCTCTGTGTCGTCGACACTGTGTCGTCTGACACAGAGACGACGCAGATACGACACAGAGACGACTCTGTGTCGTCTCTGTGTCGTCGCTGTGTCGTCTCTTTGTCGTCTCTGTGTCGTCTCTGTGTCGTCTCTGTGTCGTCGCTGTGTCGTCTCTTTGTCGTCTCTGTGTCGTCTCTGTGTCGTCTCTGTGTCGTCTCTGTGTCGTCTCTGTGTCGTCTCTGTGTCGTCTCTGTATCATCTCTGTGTCGTCTCTGTGTCGTCCTCTGTGTCGTCTCTGTGTCGTCTCAGTGTCGTCTCTGTGTCGTCTCTGTGTCGACTCTGTGCCGTCTCTGTGTCAACGAAAAGACACAGAGACGACACAGAGACGACACAGAGACGACAAAGAGACGACACAGTTTGTGTCGTCTCTGTGTCTCTGTGTCGACACAGAGACACAGATGACACAGAGAGACGACACAGAGACGACACAGAGACGACACAGAGACGACACAGACACAGAGACGACACAGACACAGAGACGACACAGAGACGACTCTCTGTGTCGTCTCTGTGTCGTCTCTGTGTCGACACAGAGATGAAACAGAGAGATGACACAGAGACGACACAGAGACGACACAGGGACGACACAGAGACGACACAGAGACGGCACAGAGACAACACAGAGACGACACAGAGACGACGACACAGAGACGACACAGAGACGACACAGAGACGACATAGACACAGAGACGACACAGAGACGACAGAGAGACGACACAGAGACGACACAGAGACGACTCTGTGTCGTCTCTGTGTCTGTGTCGTCTCTGTGTCGTCTCTGTGTCGTCGTCTCTGCGTCGTCTCTGTGTAGACAAAGAGAACAGAGACGACACAGAGATGACACAGAGACGACACAGAGACGATACAGAGACGAGATGAGACGACACAGAGATGACTCTGTGTCGTCGTCTTAGACGACACAGAGACGACAGAGACTCTGTGTCGTCTCTGTGTCGTCTCCACTGTGTCGTTTCTGTGTCGTCTCTGTGTCGTCTCTGTGTCGACTCTGTGTCGTCTCTGTTTCGTCTCTGTGTCGTCTCTGTGTCGTCGCTGTGTCGTCTCAGAGACGACACAGAGACGACACAGAGACGACAAAGAGACGACTCTGTGTCGTCGTCTCTGTGACGACACAGAGACGACAGAGACACAGAGACGACACAGAGAGATGACACAGACACGACTCCATGTCTCAGTGTCGTCTCTGTGTCGACAAAGAGACACAGAGACGACACAGAGACGACACAGAGACGACACAGAGACGACACAGAGACGACACAGAGACGACACAGAGACGACACAGAGATGACACAGAGACGACACAGAGACGACACAGAGACACTGAGACTCTGACACTGAGTCTCTGTGACTGTCGTCTCTGTGACACTGAGACGACACAGAGACGATACAAAGACGACACAGAGACGACACAGAGACGAAACACAGAGACGACACAGAGACGACACAGAGAAGACACAGAGATGACACAGGGACGACACAGAGACGACACAGTTTGTGTCGTCTCTGTGTCTCTGTATCGACACAGAGACGACACAGAGAGACGACACAGAGACGTCTCTCTGTGTCATCTCTGTGTCGTCTCTCTGTGTCGTCTCTGTGTCGACACAGAGACACAGAGACGACACAACTGTGTCGTCTCTTTGTCGTCTCTGTGTCGACTCTGTGCCGTCTCTGTGTCAACGAAGAGACAAAGAGACGACACAGAGACGACACAGAGACGACACAGAGACGACAAAGAGACGACACAGTTTGTGTCGTCTCTGTGTCTCTGTGTCGACACAGAGACGACACAGAGAGACGACACAGAGATGACACAGAGACGGCATAGAGAAGACACAGAGACGACGACACAGAGACGACACAGAGACGACACAGAAACGACACAGACACAGAGACGACACAGACACAGAGACGACACAGAGACGACTCTCTGTGTCGTCTCTGTGTCGTCCCTGTGTCGTCTCTGTGTCGACACAGAGATGAAACAGAGAGATGACACAGAGACGACACAGAGACGACACAGGGACGACACAGAGACGACACAGAGACGGCACAGAGACAACACAGAGACGACACAGAGACGACGACACAGAGACGACACAGAGACGACACAGAGACGACATAGACACAGAGACGACACAGAGACGACAGAGAGACGACACAGAGACGACACAGAGACGACTCTGTGTCGTCTCTGTGTCTGTGTCGTCTCTGTGTCGTCTCTGTGTCGTCGTCTCTGCGTCGTCTCTGTGTAGACAAAGAGACACAGAGACGACACAGAGACGACACAGAGACGACACAGAGACGATACAGAGACGAGATGAGACGACACAGAGATGACTCTGTGTCGTCGTCTTAGACGACACAGAGACGACAGAGACTCTGTGTCGTCTCTGTGTCGTCTCCACTGTGTCGTTTCTGTGTCGTCTCTGTGTCGTCTCTGTGTCGACTCTGTGTCGTCTCTGTGTCGTCTCTATGTCGTCTCTGTGTCGTCGACACTGTGTCGTCTGACACAGAGACGACACAGATACGACACAGAGACGACTCTGTGTCGTCTCTGTGTCGTCTCTGTGTCGTCGCTGTGTCGTCTCTGTGTCGTCTCTGTGTCGTCTCTGTGTCGTCTCTGTGTCGTCGCTGTGTCGTCTCTTTGTCGTCTCTGTGTCGTCTCTGTGTCGTCTCTGTGTCGTCTCTGTGTCGTCTCTGTGTCGTCTCTGTGTCGTCTCTGTGTCGTCTCAGTGTCGTCTCTGTGTCGTCTCTGTGTCGTCTCTGTGTCGACTCTGTACCGTCTCTGTGTCGTCTCTGTGTCGTCTCTGTGTCGTCTCTGTGTCGTCTCTCTGTGTCGTCTCTGTGTCGAAACAGAGACGACACAGAGACGACACAGAGTCATCTCTGTGTCGTCTCTGTGTCTGTGTCGTCTCTGTGTCGTCTCTGTGTCGTCGTCTCTGTGTTGTCTCTGTGTCGTCTCTGTGCCGTCTCTGTGTCGTCTCTGTGTCGTCTCTGTGTCGTCTCTGTGTCGTCTCTCTGTGTCGACTCTGTGTCGAAACAGAGACGACACAGAGACGACACAGAGTCATCTCTGTGTTGTCTCTGTATCTGTGTCGTCTCTGTGTCGTCTCTGTGTCGTCGTCTCTGTGTCGTCTCTGTGTCGTCTCTGTGCGTCTCTGTGTCGTCTCTGTGTCGTCTCTATGTCGTCTCTGTGTCGTCTCTCTGTGTCGTCTCTGTGTCGAAACAGAGACGACACAGAGACGACACAGAGACGACACAGAGTCGTCTCTGTGTCGTCTCTGTGTCTGTGTCGTCTCTGTGTCGTCTCTATGTCATCTCTGTGTCGTCTCTGTGTCGTCGTCTCTGTGTCGTCTCTGTGTCTTCTCTGTGCTGTCTCTGTGTCGTCACTGTGTCGTCTCTGTGTCGTCTCTGTGTCGTCTCTCTGTGTCGTCTCTGTGCCATCTCTGTGTCGTCTCTGTGTCGTCTCTGTGTCGTCTCTGTGTCGTCTCTTGTCGTCGTCTCTGTGTCGTCTCTGTGCCATCTCTGTGTCGTCTCTGTGTCGTCTCTCTGTGTCGTCTCTGTGTCGAAACAGAGACGACACAGAGACGACTCGTCTCTGTGTCTGTGTCGTCTTTGTGTCGTCTCTGTGTCGTCTCTGTGCCGTCTCTGTGTCGTCTCTGTGTCGTCTCTGTGTCTTCTCTCTGTGTCGTCTCTGTGTCGACACAGAGACGACACAGAGACGACACAGAGTTGTCTCTGTGTCGTCTCTGTGTCTGTGTCGTCTCTGTGTCTGTGTCGTCTCTGTGTCGTTTCTCTGTCGTCGTCTCTGTGTCGTCTCTGTGCCGTCTCTGCGTCGTCTCTATGTCGTCTCTGTGTCGTCTCTGTGTCTACACAGAGACGACACAGAGACGAACAGAGACGACACAGAGTCGTCTCTGTGTCGGTTCTGTGTCTGTGTCGTCTCTGTGTCGTCTCTGTGTCGTCTCTGTGTCGTCGTCTTTCTGTCGTCTTGTGTCGTCTTTGTGTCATCTCTGTGTCGACACAGAGACGACACAGAGACGACACAGAGACGACACAGAGAGTCGTCTCTATGTCGTCTCTGTGTCTGTGTCGTCTCTGTGTCGTCTCTGTGTCGTCGTCTCTGTGTCGTCTCTGTGTCTTCTCTGTGCTGTCTCTGTGTCGTCACTGTGTCGTCTCTGTGTCGTCCCTGTGTCGTCTCTGTGTCGTCTCTGTGTTATCTCTCTGTGTCATCTCTGTGTCGACACAGAGACGACACAGAGACGACACAGAGACGACACAGAGAGTCGTCTCTGTGTCTTTGTCGTCTCTGTGTCGTCTCTGTGTCGTCGTCTCTGTGTCGTCTCTGTGTCTTCTCTGTGCTGTCTCTGTGTCGTCACTGTGTCGTCTCTGTGTCGTCCCTGTGTCGTCTCTGTGTCATCTCTGTGTTATCTCTCTGTGTCATCTCTGTGTCGACACAGAGACGACACAGAGACGACACAGAGACGACACAAAGAGTCGTCTCTGTGTCGTATCTGTGTCTGTGTCGTCTCTGTGTCGTCTCTGTGTCGTCTCTGTGTCGTCGTCTCTGTGTCTTCTCTGTGCTGTCTCTGTGTCGTCACTGTGTCGTCTCTGTGTCGTCCCTGTGTCGTCTCTGTGTCGTCTCTGTGTTATCTCTCTGTGTCATCTCTGTGTCGACACAGAGACGACACAGAGACGACACAGAGACGACACAGAGAGTCGTCTCTGTGTCGTCTCTGTGTCTGTGTCGTCTCTATGTCATCTCTGTGTCGTCTCTGTGTCGTCGTCTCTGTGTCGTCTCTGTGTCTTCTCTATGCTGTCTCTGTGTCGTCACTGTGTCGTCTCTGTGTCGTTTCTGTGTCGTCTCTGTGCCGTCTCTGTGTCGTCTCTATGTCGTCTTTGTGTCATCTCTGTGTCGTCTCTGTGTCGACACAGAGACGACACAGAGACGACACAGAGACGACTCTGTGTCGTCTCTGTGTCAACACAGAGACGAAACAGAGAAGACACAGAGAGAAGACACAGAGACGACACAGATACGACACAGAGACGGCACAGAGACAACACAGAGACGACACAGACACAGAGACGACACAGAGACGACTCTGTGTCGTCTCCTTGCCGTCTCTGTGTCGTCTCTGTTTCGTCTCTGCGTCGTCTCTGTGTCGTCTCTCTGTGTCGTCTCTGTGTCGTCGTCTCTGTGTCGTCTCTGTGTCGTCTCTGTGCCGTCTCTGGTCGTCTCGTGTCGTCTCTGTGTCGTCTCTGTGTCGTCTCTCTGTGTCGTCTCTGTGTCGTCTCTCTGTGTCGTCTCTGTGTCGACACAGAGACGACATAGAGACGACACAGAGTCGTCTCTGTGTCGTCTCTGTGTCGACTCTGTGTCATCTCTGTCTCTTTGTCGTCTCTGTGTCGTCTCTGTACCGTCTCTGTGTCGTCTCTGTGTCGTCCTCTCTGTGTCGTCTCTGTGTCGTCTCTGTGCCGTCTCTGTGTCGTCTCAGTGTCGTCTCTGTGTCGTCTCTGTGTCACAGAGACGATTCGGAGACGACACAGAGAGTCGTCTCAGTGTCGTCTCTCTGACGACACAGAGACTACGACACAGAGACGACACAGAGACGGCACAGAGACGACACAGAGACGATACAGAGACGACGACACAGAGACGACACAGAGAAGACACAGAGAGACGACACAGAGACGACACAGAGACGACATAGAGACGACACAGAGATGGCACAGAGACGGCACAGAGACGACACAGAGACGACGACACAGAGACGACACAGAGACGACATAGAGACGACACAGAGACGACACAGACACAGAGACGACACAGAGACGACTCTCTGTGTCGTCTCTGTATCGTCTCTGTGACACAGAGACGACACAGAGACGACACTGAGACGACACAGAGAGACGACACAGACCCGACACAGAGACGACACAGAGACGACACAGAGACGGCACAGAGACGACACAGAGACGGCACAGAGACGACACAGAGACGACACAGAGACGACGACACAGAGACGACACAGAGACGACACAGACACAGAGACGACACAGACACAGAGACGACACAGAGACGACACAGAGACGACACAGAGACGACACAGAGACGGCACAGAGACGACACAGAGACGACACAGAGACGACGACACAGAGACGACACAGAGAGGACACAGAGACGACACAGAGACGACACAGACACAGAGACGACACAGAGACGACACAGACACAGAGACGATACAGAGACGACTCTGTGTCGTCTCTGTGTCGACACAGAGACGACACAGAGAGACGACACAGAGACGACACAGAGAGACACAGAGACGACACAGAGACGACACAGAGAAGACACAGAGAGAAGACACAGAGACGACACAGAGACGACACAGAGACGGCACAGAGACGACACAGAGACAACACAGAGACGACACAGACACAGAGACGACACAGAGACGACTCTGTGTCGTCTCCTTGCCGTCTCTGTGTCGTCTCTGTTTCGTCTCTGTGTCGTCTCTGTGTCGTCTCTCTGTGTCGTCTCTGTGTCGTCGTCTCTGTGTCGTCTCTGTGTCGTCTCTGTGCCGTCTCTGTGTCGTCTCTGTGTCGTCTCTGTGTCGTCTCTGTGTCGTCTCTCTGTGTCGTCTCTGTGTCGTCTCTCTGTGTCGTCTCTGTGTCGACACAGAGACGACATAGAGACGACACAGAGTCGTCTCTGTGTCGTCTCTGTGTCGTCTCTGTGTCATCTCTGTCTCTGTGTCGTCTCTGTGTCGTCTCTGTACCGTCTCTGTGTCGTCTCTGTGTCGTCGTCTCTGTGTCGTCTCTGTGTCGTCTCTGTGCCGTCTCTGTGTCGTCTCTGTGTCGTCTCTGTGTCGTCTCTGTGTCGTCTCTCTGTGTCGTCTCTGTGTCGAAACAGAGACGACACAGAGACGACTCTGTGTCGTCTCAGTGTCGTCTCTGTGTCGTCTCTGTGTCACAGAGACGATTCGGAGACGACACAGAGAGTCGTCTCTGTGTCGTCTCTCTGACGACACAGAGACTACGACACAGAGACGACACAGAGACGGCACAGAGACGACACAGAGACGATACAGAGACGACGACACAGAGACGACACAGACACAGAGACGACACAGAGACGACTCTGTGTCGTCTCTGTGTCGTCTCTGTGTCAACACAGACGACACAGAGACGACACAGAGAAGACACAGAGAGACGACACAGAGACGACACAGAGACGACATAGAGACGACACAGAGATGGCACAGAGACGGCACAGAGACGACACAGAGACGACGACACAGAGACGACACAGAGACGACATAGAGACGACACAGAGACGACACAGAGACGACACAGACACAGAGACGACACAGAGACGACTCTCTGTGTCGTCTCTGTATCGTCTCTGTGACACAGAGACGACACAGAGACGACACTGAGACGACACAGAGAGACGACACAGACCCGACACAGAGACGACACAGAGACGACACAGAGACGGCACAGAGACGACACAGAGACGACACAGAGACGACGACACAGAGACGACACAGACACAGAGACGACACAGAGACGACACAGAGAGACGACACAGAGACGACACAGAGACGACACCGAGAGACGTCACAGAGACGACACAGAGACGACACAGAGACGACACAGAGACGGCACAGAGACGACACAGAGACGACACAAGACGACGACACAGAGACGACACAGAGACAACACAGAGACGACACAGAGACGACACAGAGACGAAACAGACACAGAGACGTAACAGAGACGACACAGAGACGACACAGACACAGAGACGACACAAAGACGACTCTGTGTCGTCTCTGTGTCGTCTCTGTGTCGACACAGAGACGACACAGAGAGACGACACAGAGACGACACAGAGACGACACAGAGACGGCACAGAGACGACACAGAGACGACACAGAGACGACGACACAGAGACGACACGGAGACGACACAGAGACGACACAGACACAGAGACGACACAGAAACGACACAGAGATGACTCTGAGAGATGACACAGAGACGACATAGAGATGACACAGAGACGACACAGAGACGGCACAGAGACGGCACAGAGACGACACAGAGACGGCACAGAGACGGCACAGAGACGACACAGAGACGACACTGAGACGACACAGAGACGACACAGAGACGACACAGAGACGACACAGAGAGACTGACACAGAGATGACACAGAGACGACGACACAGAGACGACACAGAGACGACACAGACACAGAGACGACACAGTCGTCTCTGTGTCGACACAGAGACGACACAGAGAGACGACACAGAGACGACACAGAGACGACACAGAGACGACACAGAGACGGCACAGAGACGACACAGAGACGACACAGAGATGACGACACAAAGACGACACAGAGACGACACAGAGACGACACAGACACAGAGACGACTCTCTGTGTCATCTCTGTGTCGTCTCTGTGTCGTCTCTGTGACACAGAGACGACACAGAGACGACACAGACACAGAGACGACACAGAGTCGCGCCGGCGACACAGAGACGACACAGAGACGACACAGAGGCGCACAGAGACGACCCAGAGACGACGACACAGATACGACACAGAGACGACACAGAGACGACACAGACACAGAGACGACACAAAGACAACACAGAGACGACACAGACACAGAGACGACACAGAGAGACGACACAGAGACGACACAGAGACGGCACAGAGACGACAGAGAGATGACACAGAGACGACGACACAGAGACGACACAGAGACGACTCTGTCTCGTCTTTGTGTCGTCTCTGTGTCGACACAGAGACGACACAGAGAGACGACACAGAGACGACACAGAGACGACACAGAGACGGCACAGAGACGACACAGAGACGACACAGAGACGACGACACAGAGACGACACAGAGACGACACAAAGACTACACAGAGACAGAGATGACACAGAGATACACAGAGACGACACAGAGACGACTCTGTGTCGTCTCTATGTCGTCTCTGTGTCGACACAGAGACGACACAGAGAGACGACACAGAGAGACGACACAGAGACGACACAGAGACGACACAGAGACGACACAGAGACGGCACAGAGACGACACAGAGACGACACAGAGATGACGACACAGAGACGACACAGAGACGACACAGACACAGAGACGACACAGAGACGACTCTGTGTCGTCTCTGTGTCGTCTCTGTGTCAACACAGACGACACAGAGACGACACAGAGAAGACACAGAGAGACGACACAGAGACGACACAGAGACGACATAGAGACGACACAGAGATGGCACAGAGACGACACAGAGACGACACAGAGACGACGACACAGAGACGACACAGAGACGACATAGAGACGACACAGAGACGACACAGAGACGACACAGACACAGAGACGACACAGAGACGACTCTCTGTGTCGTCTCTGTATCGTCTCTGTGACACAGAGACGACACAGAGACGACACTGAGAGACACAGAGAGACGACACAGACCCGACACAGAGACGACACAGAGACGACACAGAGACGGCACAGAGACGACACAGAGACGACACAGAGACGACGACACAGAGACGACACAGACACAGAGACGACACAGAGACGACACAGAGAGACGACACAGAGACGACACAGAGACGACACCGAGAGACGACACAGAGACGACACAGAGACGACACAGAGACGACACAGAGACGGCACAGAGACGACACAGAGACGACACAGAGACGACGACACAGAGACGACACAGAGACAACACAGAGACGACACAGAGACGAAACAGACACAGAGACGTGACAGAGACGACACAGAGACGACACAGACACAGAGACGACACAAAGACGACTCTGTGTCGTCTCTGTGTCGTCTCTGTGTCGTCTCTGTGTCGACACAGAGACGACACAGAGAGACGACACAGAGACGACACAGAGACGACACAGAGACGACACAGAGACGGCACAGAGACGACACAGAGACGACGACACAGAGACGACACGGAGACGACACAGAGACGACACAGACACAGAGATGACACAGAAACGACACAGAGATGACTCTGAGAGATGACACAGAGACGACATAGAGATGACACAGAGACGACACAGAGACGGCACAGAGACGACACAGAGACGACACAGAGACGGCACAGAGACGACACAGAGACGACACTGAGACGACGACACAGAGACGACACAGAGACGACACAGACACAGAGACGACACAGAGAGATGACACAGAGATGACACAGAGACGACACAGAGACGACACAGAGTCGGCACAGAGACGACACAGAGACGACACAGAGACGACGACACAGAGACGACACAGAGACGACACAGACACAGAGACGACACAGTCGTCTCTGTGTCGACACAGAGACGACACAGAGAGACGACACAGAGACGACACAGAGACGACACAGAGACGACACAGAGACGGCACAGAGACGACACAGAGACGACACAGAGATGACGACACAAAGACGACACAGAGACGACACAGAGACGACACAGACACAGAGACGACTCTCTGTGTCATCTCTGTGTCGTCTCTGTGTCGTCTCTGTGACACAGAGACGACACAGAGACGACAGACACAGAGACGACACAGACACAGAGACGACACAGACACAGAGACGACACAGAGATTACTCTGTGTCGTCTCTGTGTCGACACAGAGACGACACAGAGACGACACAGAGGCGGCACAGAGACGACCCAGAGACGACGACACAGATACGACACAGAGACGACACAGAGACGACACAGACACAGAGACGACACAAAGACAACACAGAGACGACACAGACACAGAGACGACACAGAGAGACGACACAGAGACGACACAGAGACGGCACAGAGACGACAGAGAGATGACACAGAGACGACGACACAGAGACGACACAGAGACGACACAGACACAGAGACGACACAGAGACGACTCTGTCTCGTCTTTGTGTCGTCTCTGTGTCGACACAGAGACGACACAGAGAGACGACACAGAGACGACACAGAGACGGCACAGAGACGACACAGAGACGACACAGAGACGACGACACAGAGACGACACAGAGACGACACAAAGACTACACAGAGACAGAGATGACACAGAGACGACACAGAGACGACTCTGTGTCGTCTCTATGTCGTCTCTGTGTCGACACAGAGAGACGACACAGAGAGACGACACAGAGACGACACAGAGAGAGACGACACAGAGACGGCACAGAGACGACACAGAGACGACACAGAGATGACGACACAGAGACGACACAGAGACGACACAGACACAGAGACGACACAGAGACGACTCTGTGTCGTCTCTGTGTCGTCTCTGTGTCAACACAGAGACGACACAGAGAAGACACAGAGAGAAGACACAGAGACGACACAGAGACGACACAGAGACGGCACAGAGACGACACAGAGACAACACAGAGACGACACAGACACAGAGACGACACAGAGACGACTCTGTGTCGTCTCCTTGCCGTCTCTGTGTCGTCTCTGTTTCGTCTCTGTGTCGTCTCTGTGTCGTCTCTCTGTGTCGTCTCTGTGTCGTCGTCTCTGTGTCGTCTCTGTGTCGTCTCTGTGCCGTCTCTGTGTCGTCTCTGTGTCGTCTCTGTGTCGTCTCTGTGTCGTCTCTCTGTGTCGTCTCTGTGTCGTCTCTCTGTGTCGTCTCTGTGTCGACACAGAGACGACATAGAGACGACACAGAGTCGTCTCTGTGTCGTCTCTGTGTCGTCTCTGTGTCATCTCTGTCTCTGTGTCGTCTCTGTGTCGTCTCTGTACCGTCTCTGTGTCGTCTCTGTGTCGTCGTCTCTGTGTCGTCTCTGTGTCGTCTCTGTGCCGTCTCTGTGTCGTCTCTGTGTCGTCTCTGTGTCGTCTCTGCGTCGTCTCTGTGTCGCTCTCTGTGTCGTCTCTGTGTCGAAACAGAGACGACACAGAGACGACTCTGTGTCGTCTCAGTGTCGTCTCTGTGTCGTCTCTGTGTCACAGAGACGATTCGGAGACGACACAGAGAGTCGTCTCTGTGTCGTCTCTCTGACGACACAGAGACTACGACACAGAGACGACACAGAGACGGCCAGAGACGACACAGAGACGATACAGAGACGACGACACAGAGACGACACAGACACAGAGACGACACAGAGACGACTCTGTGTCGTCTCTGTGTCGTCTCTGTGTCAACACAGACGACACAGAGACGACACAGAGAAGACACAGAGAGACGACACAGAGACGACACAGAGACGACATAGAGACACACAGAGATGGCACAGAGACGGCACAGAGACGACACAGAGACGACGACACAGAGACGACACAGAGACGACATAGAGACGACACAGAGACGACACAGAGACGACACAGACACAGAGACGACACAGAGACGACTCTCTGTGTCGTCTCTGTATCGTCTCTGTGACACAGAGACGACACAGAGACGACACTGAGACGACACAGAGAGACGACACAGACCCGACACAGAGACGACACAGAGACGACACAGAGACGGCACAGAGACGACACAGAGACGACACAGAGACGACGACACAGAGACGACACAGACACAGAGACGACACAGAGACGACACAGAGAGACGACACAGAGACGACACAGAGACGACACCGAGAGACGTCACAGAGACGACACAGAGACGACACAGAGACGACACAGAGACGGCACAGAGACGACACAGAGACGACACATAGACGACGACACAGAGACGACACAGAGACAACACAGAGACGACACAGAGACGACACAGAGACGAAACAGACACAGAGACGTAACAGAGACGACACAGAGACGACACAGACACAGAGACGACACAAAGACGACTCTGTGTCGTCTCTGTGTCGTCTCTGTGTCGTCTCTGTGTCGACACAGAGGCGACACAGAGAGACGACACAGAGACGACACAGAGACGACACAGAGACGACACAGAGACGGCACAGAGACGACACAGAGACGACACAGAGACGACGACACAGAGACGACACGGAGACGACACAGAGACGACACAGACACAGAGACGACACAGAAACGACACAGAGATGACTCTGAGAGATGACACAGAGACGACATAGAGACGACACAGAGACGACACAGAGACGGCACAGAGACGACACAGAGACGACACAGAGACGGCACAGAGACGACACAGAGACGACACTGAGACGACGACACAGAGACGACACAGAGACGACACAGACACAGAGACGACACAGAGAGATGACACAGAGATGACACAGAGACGACACAGAGACGACACAGAGTCGGCACAGAGACGACACAGAGACGACACAGAGACGACGACACAGAGACGACACAGAGACGACACAGACACAGAGACGACACAAAGACAACACAGAGACGACACAGACACAGAGACGACACAGAGAGACGACACAGAGACGACACAGAGACGGCACAGAGACGACAGAGAGATGACACTGAGACGACGACACAGAGACGACACAGAGACGACACAGACACAGAGACGACACAGAGACGACTCTGTCTCGTCTTTGTGTCGTCTCTGTGTCGACACAGAGACGCACAGAGAGACGACACAGAGACGACACAGAGACGACACAGAGACGGCACAGAGACGACACAGAGACGACACAGAGACGACGACACAGAGACGACACAGAGACGACACAAAGACTACACATAGACAGAGATGACACAGAGACGACACAGAGACGACTCTGTGTCGTCTCTATGTCGTCTCTGTGTCGACACAGAGACGGCACAGAGAGACGACACAGAGACGACACAGAGACGACACAGAGACGGCACAGAGACGACACAGAGACAACACAGAGACGGCACAGAGACGACACAGAGACGACACAGAGATGACGACACAGAGACGACACAGAGACGACACAGACACAGAGACGACACAGAGACGACTCTGTGTCGTCTCTGTGTCGTCTCTGTGTCAACACAGAGACGACACAGAGAAGACACAGAGAGAAGACACAGAGACGACACAGAGACGACACAGAGACGGCACAGAGACGACACAGAGACAACACAGAGACGACACAGACACAGAGACGACACAGAGACGACTCTGTGTCGTCTCCTTGCCGTCTCTGTGTCGTCTCTGTTTCGTCTCTGTGTCGTCTCTGTGTCGTCTCTCTGTGTCGTCTCTGTGTCGTCGTCTCTGTGTCGTCTCTGTGTCGTCTCTGTGCCGTCTCTGTGTCGTCTCTGTGTCGTCTCTGTGTCGTCTCTGTGTCGTCTCTCTGTGTCGTCTCTGTGTCGTCTCTCTGTGTCGTCTCTGTGTCGACACAGAGACGACATAGAGACGACACAGAGTCGTCTCTGTGTCGTCTCTGTGTCGTCTCTGTGTCATCTCTGTCTCTGTGTCGTCTCTGTGTCGTCTCTGTACCGTCTCTGTGTCGTCTCTGTGTCGTCGTCTCTGTGTCGTCTCTGTGTCGTCTCTGTGCCGTCTCTGTGTCGTCTCTGTGTCGTCTCTGTGTCGTCTCTGTGTCGTCTCTGTGTCGTCTCTCTGTGTCGTCTCTGTGTCGAAACAGAGACGACACAGTGACGACTCTGTGTCGTCTCAGTGTCGTCTCTGTGTCGTCTCTGTGTCACAGAGACGATTCGGAGACGACACAGAGAGTCGTCTCTGTGTCGTCTCTCTGACGACACAGAGACTACGACACAGAGACGACACAGAGACGGCCAGAGACGACACAGAGACGATACAGAGACGACGACACAGAGACGACACAGACACAGAGACGACACAGAGACGACTCTGTGTCGTCTCTGTGTCGTCTCTGTGTCAACACAGACGACACAGAGACGACACAGAGAAGACACAGAGACGACACAGAGACGACACAGAGACGACATAGAGACGACACAGAGATGGCACAGAGACGGCACAGAGACGACACAGAGACGACGACACAGAGACGACACAGAGACGACATAGAGACGACACAGAGACGACACAGAGACGACACAGACACAGAGACGACACAGAGACGACTCTCTGTGTCGTCTCTGTATCGTCTCTGTGACACAGAGACGACACAGAGACGACACTGAGAGACACAGAGAGACGACACAGACCCGACACAGAGACGACACAGAGACGACACAGAGACGGCACAGAGACGACACAGAGACGACACAGAGACGACGACACAGAGACGACACAGACACAGAGACGACACAGAGACGACACAGAGAGACGACACAGAGACGACACAGAGACGACACCGAGAGACGTCACAGAGACGACACAGAGACGACACAGAGACGACACAGAGACGGCACAGAGACGACACAGAGACGACACAGAGACGACGACACAGAGACGACACAGAGACGACACAGAGACGACACAGAGACGACACAGAGACGAAACAGACACAGAGACGTAACAGAGACGACACAGAGACGACACAGACACAGAGACGACACAAAGACGACTCTGTGTCGTCTCTGTGTCGTCTCTGTGTCGTCTCTGTGTCGACACAGAGACGACACAGAGAGACAACACAGAGACGACACAGAGACGACACAGAGACGACACAGAGACGGCACAGAGACGACACAGAGACGACACAGAGACGACGACACAGAGACGACACAGAGACGACACAGAGACGACACAGACACAGAGACGACACAGAAACGACACAGAGATGACTCTGAGAGATGACACAGAGACGACATAGAGATGACACAGAGACGACACAGAGACGGCACAGAGACGACACAGAGACGACACAGAGACGGCACAGAGACGACACAGAGACGACACTGAGACGACGACACAGAGACGACACAGAGACGACACAGACACAGAGACGACACAGAGAGATGACACAGAGATGACACAGAGACGACACAGAGACGACACAGAGTCGGCACAGAGACGACACAGAGACGACACAGAGACGACGACACAGAGACGACACAGAGACGACAAAGACACAGAGACGACACAGTCGTCTCTGTGTCGACACAGAGACGACACAGAGAGACGACACAGAGACGACACAGAGACGACACAGAGACGACACAGAGACGGCACAGAGACGACACAGAGACGACACAGAGATGACGACACAAAGACGACACAGAGACGACACAGAGACGACACAGACACAGAGACGACTCTCTGTGTCATCTCTGTGTCGTCTCTGTGTCATCTCTGTGACACAGAGACGACACAGAGACGACACAGACACAGAGACGACACAGACACAGAGACGACACAGAGATTACTCTGTGTCGTCTCTGTGTCGACACAGAGACGACACAGAGACGACACAGAGGCGGCACAGAGACGACACAGAGACGACGACACAGATACGACACAGAGACGACACAGAGACGACACAGACACAGAGACGACACAGAGACAACACAGAGACGACACAGACACAGAGACGACACAGAGAGACGACACAGAGACGACACAGAGACGGCAAAGAGACGACAGAGAGATGACACAGAGACGACGACACAGAGACGACACAGAGACGACTCTGTGTCGTCTTTGTGTCGTCTCTGTGTCGACACAGAGACGACACAGAGAGACGACACAGAGACGACACAGAGACGACACAGAGACGGCACAGAGACGACACAGAGACGACACAGAGACGACGACAGAGAGACGACACAGAGACGACACAAAGACTACACATAGACAGAGATGACACAGAGATTACACAGAGACGACACAGAGACGACTCTGTGTCGTCTCTATGTCGTCTCTGTGTCGACACAGAGACGACACAGAGAGACGACACAGAGACGACACAGAGAGACGACACAGAGACGACACAGAGACGACACAGAGACGACACAGAGACGGCACAGAGACGACACAGAGACGACACAGAGACGACGACACAGAGACGACACAGAGACGACACAGACACAGAGACGACACAGAGACGACTCTCTGTGTCGTCTCTGTGTCGTCTCTGTGTCAACACAGACGACACAGAGACGACACAGAGAAGACACAGAGAGACGACACAGAGACGACACAGAGACGACATAGAGACGACACAGAGATGGCACAGAGACGGCACAGAGACGACACAGAGACGACGACACAGAGACGACACAGAGACGACATAGAGACGACACAGAGACGACACAGAGACGACACAGACACAGAGACGACACAGAGACGACTCTCTGTGTCGTCTCTGTATCGTCTCTGTGACACAGAGACGACACAGAGACGACACTGAGATGACACAGAGAGACGACACAGACCCGACACAGAGACGACACAGAGACGACACAGAGACGGCACAGAGACGACACAGAGACGACACAGAGACGACGACACAGAGACGACACAGACACAGAGACGACACAGAGACGACACAGAGAGACGACACAGAGACGACACAGAGACGACACCGAGAGACGTCACAGAGACGACACAGAGACGACACAGAGACGACACAGAGACGGCACAGAGACGACACAGAGACGACACATAGACGACGACACAGAGACGACACAGAGACAACACAGAGACGACACAGAGACGACACAGAGACGAAACAGACACAGAGACGTGACAGAGACGACACAGAGACGACACAGACACAGAGACGACACAAAGACGACTCTGTGTCGTCTCTGTGTCGTCTCTGTGTCGTCTCTGTGTCGACACAGAGACGACACAGAGAGACGACACAGAGACGACACAGAGACGACACAGAGACGACACAGAGACGGCACAGAGACGACACAGAGACGACGACACAGAGACGACACGGAGACGACACAGAGACGACACAGACACAGAGAGACACAGAAACGACACAGAGATGACTCTGAGAGATGACACAGAGACGACATAGAGATGACACAGAGACGACACAGAGACGGCACAGAGACGACACAGAGACGACACAGAGACGGCACAGAGACGACACAGAGACGACACTGAGACGACGACACAGAGACGACACAGAGACGACACAGACACAGAGACGACACAGAGAGATGACACAGAGATGACACAGAGACGACACAGAGACGACACAGAGTCGGCACAGAGACGACACAGAGACGACACAGAGACGACGACACAGAGACGACACAGAGACGACACAGACACAGAGACGACACAGTCGTCTCTGTGTCGACACAGAGACGACACAGAGAGACGACACTGAGACGACACAGAGACGACACAGAGACGGCACAGAGACGACACAGAGACGACACAGAGATGACGACACAAAGACGACACAGAGACGACACAGAGACGACACAGACACAGAGACGACTCTCTGTGTCATCTCTGTGTCGTCTCTGTGTCGTCTCTGTGACACAGAGACGACACAGAGACGACACAGACACAGAGACGACACAGACACAGAGACGACACAGAGATGACTCTGTGTCGTCTCTGTGTCGACACAGAGACGACACAGAGACGACACAGAGGCGGCACAGAGACGACCAGAGACGACGACACAGATACGACACAGAGACGACACAGAGACGACACAGACACAGAGACGACACAAAGACAACACAGAGACGACGCAGACACAGAGACGACACAGAGAGACGACACAGAGACGACACAGAGACGGCAAAGAGACGACAGAGAGATGACACAGAGACGACGACACAGAGACGACACAGAGACGACACAGACACAGAGATGACACAGAGACGACTCTGTGTCGTCTTTGTGTCGTCTCTGTGTCGACACAGAGACGACACAGAGAGACGACACAGAGACGACACAGAGACGACACAGAGACGGCACAGAGACGACACAGAGACGACACAGAGACGACGACACAGAGACGACACAGAGACGACACAAAGACTACACATAGACAGAGATGACACAGAGACGACACAGAGACGACTCTGTGTCGTCTCTATGTCGTCTCTGTGTCGACTCTGTGACGACACAGAGAGACGACACAGAGACGACACAGAGAGACGACACAGAGACGACACAGAGACGACACAGAGACGACACAGAGACGGCACAGAGACGACACAGAGACGACACAGAGATGACGACACAGAGACGACACAGAGACGACACAGACACAGAGACGACACAGAGACGACTCTGTGTCGTCTCTGTGTCGTCTCTGTGTCGACACAGAGACGACACAGAGAAGACACAGAGAGAAGACACAGAGACGACACAGAGACGACACAGAGACGGCATAGAGACGACACAGAGACAACACAGAGACGACACAGACACAGAGACGACACAGAGACGACTCTGTGTCGTCTCCTTGCCGTCTCTGTGTCGTCTCTGTTTCGTCTCTGTGTCGTCTCTGTGTCATCTCTCTGTGTCGTCTCTGTGTCGTCGTCTCTGTGTCGTCTCTGTGTCGTCTCTGTGCCGTCTCTGTGTCGTCTCTGTGTCGTCTCTGTGTCGTCTCTGTGTCGTCTCTCTGTGTCGTCTCTGTGTCGTCTCTCTGTGTCGTCTCTGTGTTGACACAGAGACGACATAGAGACTACACAGAGTCGTCTCTGTGTCGTCTCTGTGTCATCTCTGTGTCATCTCTGTCTCTGTGTCGTCTCTGTGTCGTCTCTGTACCGTCTCTGTGTCGTCTCTGTGTCGTCGTCTCTGTGTCGTCTCTGTGTCGTCTCTGTGCCGTCTCTGTGTCGTCTCTGTGTCGTCTCTGTGTCGTCTCTGTGTCGTCTCTGTGTCGTCTCTCTGTGTCGTCTCTGTGTCGTCTCTGTGTCACAGAGACGATTCGGAGACGACACAGAGAGTCGTCTCTGTGTCGTCTCTGTGTCTGTGTCGTATCTGTGTCATCTCTGTGTCGTCTCTGTGTCACAGAGACGACACAGAGACGACACAGAGAGTCGTCTCTGTGTCGTCTCTGTGTCTGTGTCGTCTCTGTGTCGTCTCTGTGTCGTCTCTGTGTCGTCGTCTCTGTGTCGCCTCTATGTCGTATCTGTGTCGTCGTCTCTGGTCGTCTCTGTGTCGTCACACAGAGACGACACGCAAACAGAGACGACACACACACAGATACGACAAACACAGAGACGACACACACACAGAGACGACAGACACACACAGAAGACACAAAAACAGAGAAAAGACACAAACAGAGACGAAACACACACATAGACGACCCAAACACAGAACCGACACAAAGACAGAGACGACAAACACACAGAGACGACACAAACACAGAGACGACACTCACACAGAGACGACACACACACAGAGACGACACAAACACAGAGACGACACACAAACAGAGACGACACACAAACACAGACGACACAAACACAGAGACGACAAAAACACAGAGAAAACACACAGACACAGACGAAACAAACACAGACACGACACACACACAGAGACGAAACACACAGAGAGACGACACACATAGAGACGACAAACACACAGAGATTACACACACACAGAGACAATAAACACACAGAGACGACACAATCGCAGAGACGACACACACACAGAGACGACACAAACACAGAGACGACACACACACAGAGACGACACACACACAGAGACGACACTAACACAGAGACGACACACACACATAGACGACACACACACAGAGACGACACACACACAGAGACGACCTAAACACAGAACCAACACAAACACAGAAAAAACACACACAGAGACGACACAAACAAAGAGGCGACACAGAGAGACGACACACACAGAGAGACGACACAAACACAGACGATACACACACAAAGACGACACACACACAGAATCGACACACACAAAGAGACGACACACACACAGAGACGACACACACACACATACGACAAACACACAGAGACAACACACACACACAGAAGACACACACACAGAGACGATACACATACAGAGACGACACACACACAGAGACGACACACAAACAGAGACGACACACACACAGAGACGACACAACCAGAGAGACGACACACACACAGAGACGACACACACACACAGACGACACAAACACAGAGACGACACAAACACAGAGACGACACACACACACTGACGACACAAACACAGACACGACACACACACAGAGAAGAAACACACAGAGAGACGACACACACATAGAGACGACAAACACACAGAGATGACACACACACAGAGACGACACACACACAGAGACAAAAAACACACAGAGACGACACAATCACAGAGACGACACACACACAGAGACGACACAAACACAGAGACAACACACACACACAGACGACACACACACACAGACGACACAAACACAGAGACGACACACACACAGAGAAGAAACACACACAGAGACGACACACACACAGAGACGACACGCACACAGAGACGACACACACAAAGAAACGACAAACACACAGAGACGACAAACATACAGCGACGACATACAAATAGAGACAAGACACACAGAGAGACGACACACACACAGAGACGACCCAAACACAGAACCGACACAAACACAGAGACAACACACGCAGAGAGACGACACAAACAAAGAGACGACACACACACAGAGACGACACACACAAAGAGACAACACACAAACAGAGACGACACACACACAGAGACGACAAACACACAGAGACGACACAAACACAGAGACGACACAAACACAGAGACGACACACACAGAGACGAAACACACAGAGAGACGAAACACACATAGAGACGAAACTCACACACAGACGACACACACAGAGACGACACACACATAGAAACGACACACACACAGAGACAAGACACACATAGAGACTACAGATACAAAAAGACGAGAGACACACAAAGGCGACACACACACAGAGGTGACACACAAACAGAGACGACACATACACAGAGACGACAAACACACAGAGACGACACACACACAGAGACGACACACACAGAGAGACGACACACACATAGAGACAAAACTCACACACAGACGACACACACAGAGACGACACACACATAGAAAAGCCACACACACACACAGACTACACACACAGAGAGACAAGACACACATAGAGACTACAGATACAAAAAGACGATACACACACAAAGACGACACAAATACAGAGACGACACACACACAGAAACGACACACACACACACAGAGACGATACACACACAGAGACGACACACAATCAGAGACGAAACACACATAGAGACGATAGACACAAAGAGACGACACACACACAGAGACGACACACACACAGAGACGACACAAACACAGAGACGACACAAACACAGAGAAGACACAAACACAGACACGACAAACACACAGTACGACAAACACACAGAGACGACACACACACAGAAACGATACACACACAGAGACGAGACACATACAGAGACGACAAAAACAAAGCGACGACACACACACAGAGACGACACACACACAGAAACGACACAAACAGAAGACGACACACACACAGAGATGACACATACACAGAGACGACACACACACAGAGAGGACACACACACAGAGACGACACACAAACAGAGACGAGACAAACACAGAGACGACACACACACAGAGACGACCCAAACACAGAACAAACACAAAACAGAGATGACGCACGCACAGATACGACACAAACACAGAAACGAAACACACAGAGACGACACAAACACAGAGACGACACACACAGAGACGAAACACACAGAGAGACGAAACACACATAGAGACGAAACTCACACACAGACGACACACACAGAGACGACACACACATAGAAACGACACACACAAAGAGACAAGACACACATAGAGACTACAGATACAAAAAGACGAGAGACACACAAAGGCGACACACACACAGAGGTGACACACAAACAGAGACGACACACACACAGAGACGACAAACACACAGAGACGACACACACACAGAGACGACACACACAGAGAGACGAAACACACATAGAGACAAAACTCACACACAGACGACACACACAGAGACGACACACACATAGAAAAGCCACACACACACAGAGTACACACACAGAGAGACAAGACACATATAGAGACTACAGATACAAAAAGACGATACACACACAAAGACGACACAAATACAGAGACGACACACACACAGAAACGACACACACACACAGAGACGATACACACACAGAGACGACACACAATCAGAGACGAAACACACATAGAGACGATAGACACAAAGAGACGACACAAACACAGAGACGACACAAACACAGAGACGACACAAACACAGAGACGATACAAACACAGAGAAGACACAAACACAGACACGACAAACACACAGTACGACAAACACACAGAGACGACACACACACAGAAACGATACACACACAGAGACGAGACACATACAGAGACGACAAAAACAAAGCGACGACACACACACAGAGACGACACACACACAGAAACGACACACACAGGAAGACGACACACACACAGAGATGACACATACAGAGAGACGACACACACAGAGAAAGGAAACACACACAGAGACGACACACAAACAGAGACGAGACAAACACAGAGACGACACACACACAGAGACGACCCAAACACAGAACAAACACAAAAACAGAGATGACGCACGCACAGATACGACACAAACACAGAAACGAAACACACAGAGACGACACACACACAGAGACGATACACACAAAGAGACGACACACACACAAAGACGACACACAAAGAGTGAAGACACAAACAGAGGTGACAAACACACAGAGATGAGACACACACAGAGACGACACACACAAAGAGACGACAAACAAACAGAGACGATACACACAGAGACAACACACAAACAGTGAGGACACACACACACAGATGACACACACACAGAGACGACACACACACAGAGACGACACACACACACAGAGACAATAAACACACAGAGACGACATAATCACAGAGACGACACACACACAGACGACACACACACAGAGAAAACACAAACAAAGAGACGACACACACACAGAGACGACACACAAACACAGACGATACAAACACAGAGACGACAAAAACACAGAGACGACACACACACACAGACGAAACAAACACAGACACGACACACACACAGAGACGAAACACACAGAGAGACGACACACACATAGAGACGACAAAGACACAGAGATTACACACACACAGAGACAATAACACACAGAGACGACACAATCGCAGAGACGACACACACACAGAGACGACACAAACACAGAGACGACACACACACAGAGACGACACACACACAGAGACGACACAAACACAGAGACGACACACACACACAGAGACGACACACACACAGAGACGACACACACACAGAGACGACACACACACAGAGACGACCTAAACACAGAACCAACACAAACAAGGAGAAAACACACACAGAGACGACACAAACAAAGAGGCGACAAAGAAAGACGACACACACAGAGAGACGACACACATACAGAGACGACACACAAAGAGAGACAACACAAACACAGACGATACACACACAAAGACGACACACACACAGAATCGACACACACAAAGAGACGACACACACACAGAGACGACACAGACACACATACGACAAACACACAGAGACAACACACACACACAGAAGACACACACACAGAGACGATACACATACAGAGACGACACACACACAGAGACGACACAAACACAGAGAAGACACACAAACAGAGACGACACACACACAGAGACGACACAACCAGAGAGACGACACACACACAGAGACGACACACACACAGAGACGACACAAACACAGAGACGACACAAACACAGAGACGACACACACACACACAGACGACACAAACACAGACACGACACACACACAGAGAAGAAACACACAGAGAGACGACACACACATAGAGACGACAAACACACAGAGATGACAAACACACAGAGACGACACACACACAGAGACAAAAAACACACAGAAACGACAAAATCACAGAGACGACACACACACAGAGACGACACACACACAGAGACAACACACACAGAGAGACGACACACACACAGAGACGACACAAACACAGAAACGACACACACACAGAGAAGAAACACACACAGAGAAGACACACACAAACAGAGACGACACGCACACAGAGACGACACACACAAGAAACGACAAACACACAGAGACGACAAACATACAGTGACGACATACAAATAGAGACAAGACACACAGAGAGACGACACACACACAGAGACGACCCAAACACAGAACCGACACAAACACAGAGACAACACACGCAGAGAGACGACACAAACAAAGAGACGACACACACACAGAGACGACACACACAAAGAGACAACACACAAACAGAGACGACACACACACAGAGACGACAAACACACAGAGACGACACAAACACAGAGACGACACAAACACAGACGACAACACACACAGAGACGACACACACAGAGAGACGAAACACACATAGAGACAAAACTCACACACAGACGACACACACAGAGACGACACACACATAGAAACGACACACACACAGAGACTACACACACACAGAGACAAGACACACATAGAGACTACAGATACAAAAAGACGAGAAACACACAAAGGCGACACACACACAGAGGTGACACACAAACAGAGACGACACATACACACAGAGACGACAAACACACAGAGACGACACAAACACAGAGACGACACAAACACAGAGACGACACACACAGAGACGACACACACAGAGAGACGAAACACACATAGAGACAAAACTCACACACAGACGACACACACAGAGACGACACACACATAGAAAAGACACACACACACAGACTACACACACACAGACACAAGACACACATAGAGACCACAGTTACAAAAAGACGATACACACACAAAGATGACACAAATACAGAGACGACACTACACAGAAACGACACACACACAGAGACGATACACACACAGAGACGACACACAATCAGAGACGAAACACACATAGAGACGATATACACAAAGAGACGACACAAACACAGAGACGACACAAACACAGAGACGACACAAACACAGAGACGACACAAACACAGAGAAGACACAAACACAGACACGACAAACACACAGTACGAAAAACACACAGAGACGACACACACACAGAAACGATACACACACAGAGACGAGACACATACAGAGACGAAACACACACAGAGACGACAAAAACAAAGCGACGACACACACACAGAGACGACACACACACGGAAACGACACACACAGGAAGACGACACACACACAGAGATGACACACACACAGAGACGACACACACAGAGAAAGGACACACACAGAGAGACGACACACAAACAGAGACGAGACAAACACAGAGACGACACACACACAGAGACGAAACACACAGAGACGACACACACACAGAGACGATACACACACAGAGACGACACACACACAAAGACGACACACAAAGAGTGAAGACACAAACAGAGGTGACAAACACACAGAGATGAGACACACACAGAGACGACACACACACAGAGACGACAAACAAACAGAGACGACACACACACAGATAACACACAAACAGTGAGGACACACACACACAGATGACACACACACAGAGACGACACACACAAAGAGACGACAAACACACACAGAGACAATAAACACACAGAGACGACATAATCACAGAAGACGACACACACACAGAGACGACACAAACACAGAGATGACAAACACACAGAGATGACACACACACAGAGACGACAACAAAAAGAGAAGAAACACACATAGAGACAATAGACACACAGAGACGACACACACACAGAGACGACACAAACACAGAGACGACAAAAACACAGAGACGACACACACACAGAGACGACACAAACACAGACACGACACACACACAGAGACGAAACACACAGAGAGACGACACACACATAGAGACGACAAACACACAGAGATGATACGCACACAGAGACGACAACAACAAGAGAAGAAACACACATAGAGACAATAAACACACAGAGACGACACAAACACAAAGACGACACACAAAAAGAGAAGAAACACACATAGAGACGATAGAAACACAGATATGACACAAACACAGAGATGATACACACACAGAAATGATACACAAACAGAGACGACACACACACACAGACGATAAACACACAGAGACGACAGACACACAGAGACGACACACATACACAGACGACAAACACACAGAGACGAAACACACAGAGAGGCGACACACACAGAGAGACGACACAAACATAGAGACGACAAACACGCAGAAACGACACACACAGAGAGACGACACGCACACATACACGACATAAACACAGAGACGACAAACACAAGGAGACGACACAGACGCAGAGACGACACACACAGAGAGACGTCAAACACACAGAGACGAGACACACACAGAGAATACACAAACACAGAGACGACACACACACAGAGACAACAAACACACTGTGACAAAACACACACAGAGACGACACGCACACAGAGACGACACACACCCAGATACGACAAACACAGAGACGACGCACACACAGAGACGACAGACATACACAGACGAAACACAAACAGAGATGAGACACAAACAGAGACGAAAAACACACATAGACGACCCAAACATAGAACCGACACAAAGACAGAGACGACAAACAAACAGAGACGACACAAACACAGAGACGACACACACACAGAGACGACACACACACAGAGACGACACAAACAAAGAGACGACACATACACAGAGACGACACACGAACACAGACGACACAAACACAGAGACGACAAAAACAAAGAGACGACACACACACACAGACGACACAAACACAGACACGACATACACACAGAGACGAAACACACAGAGAGACGACACACACATAGAGACGACACACACACAGAGACGAGACACAAACAGAGACGACACAAACACAGAGATGACACACACACAGAGACGACACACAATCAGAGACGAAACACACATAGAGACGATTGACACAAAGAGACGACACGAACACAGAGACGACACAAACACAGGGACAACACAAACACAGAGAAGACACAAACACAGAAACGACAAACACACAGTACGACAAACACACAGAGACGACACACACACAGAACGATACACACACAGAGACAAGACACATACAGAGACGAAACACACATAGAGACGACAAACACAAAGCGGCGACACACACACAGAGACAACACACACACAGAAACGACAAACACACAGAAACGACACACACAGAAAGACGACACACACAGAGAGACGACACACACACAGAGACGACAAACACACAGAGAGGACAAATACACAGAGACGACACAGAAACAGAGACGAGACAAACACACAGACGACACACACACAGAGTTGACCCAAACACAGAACAAACACAGAGACGACGCACACACAGATACGACACAAACACAGAGACGACACACACAGAGACGACACAAACACAGAGACGATACACACAAGGAGATGACACACACACAAAGACGACATACAAAGAGTGAAGATACAAACAGAGGTGACAAACACAAAGAGATGAGACACACACAGAGACGAAACACACAAAGAGACGACACACAAACAGAGACGATACACACAGAGACAACACACACACAGAGACGACATACATACACAGACGACAAACACAGAGACACAACACAGAGAGCAAACACACAGAGAGACGACACAAACACAGAGACGACAAACACACAGAAACGACACACACACAGAGATGACACATACACAAAGACGACACAAACACAGAAACGACACACACAAAGAGACTACACACATACAGAGACGACACAAACACAGAGACAACACACACAGAGAGACGACACACACACAGAGACGACACAAACAGAGACGACACGAACAGAGACAACACAAACACAGAGACGACAAACACACAGAGACGACAAACACGCAGAGACGACACACACACAGAGACGACACACACACAGAGACGACGCACACACAGAGACGACACAAACACAGAGACGACACACACACAGAGACGACAAACCCGCTTAGATGAAACACACAGAGAGATGACCCACACACACAGACGACACACAAACAGAGACGAGACACAAACAGAGACGACACACACACAGAAACGACCCAAACACAGAATCGACACAAACACAGAGACGACAAATACACAGAGACGACAAAAACACAGATACGACACACAAACAGAGACGACTCACACACAGAGACGACACAAACACACAGACGACAAACACACAGAGACAACACACACACTGAGACGACACACACACAGAAACGGAACACATATACAAAGACGACACACACACAGAGACGACGCACACACACACAGACGACCCACACACAGAGACACCACACAAACAGAATTTAGACTACAGACGCAAAAAGACTAGAGACACACAAAGGCGACAGACACACAGAGATGCCACACAAACAGAGATGACACATGCACAGAGACGACAAACACACAGAGACGACAAACACACAGAGACGACACACAAACAGAGACGACACACACACAGAGACGACACAAACACAGAGACGACACAAACACAGACACGACAAACACACAGAGACGACAAACACACATAGACGACAAACACACAGAGACGACACACACACAGATACGACACACACACAGAGACGGCACACAAACAGAGAAGAAACACACACACAGACGACAAACACACAGAGACGACACACAAACAGAGACGACACACACACAGAGACGACACACACACACACACAGACGACACAAACACAGAGACGACACAAACACAGACACGACAAACACACAGAGACGACAAACACACAGAGACGACAAACACACAGAGACGACACACACACAGAGACGACACACACACAGAAACGACACACAAACAGAGAAGAGACACACAGAGAGACGACACACACACATACAGAGACGACCCAAACACAGAACCAACACAAACACAGAGACGTTACACACACAAAGACGACACAAACACAGAGACGACAAACACAGAGAGAGGCCACACACACAGAGACGACACTCACACAGATACGACACTCACACAGATACGACACGCACACAGAGACGACACACACTTAGAAACGACAAACACTGACGACAAACACACAGAGACGACACACAAACAGAGGCGACACACACACAGAGACGATAAACACACAGAGACGAAACACATAGAGAGACAACACACACACAGAGACGAAACACACACAGAGACGAAACACACAAAGAGACAACACACAAGCAAAGATGACACACACACACACAGAGACGACAAACACACAGAGGACGACACAAACATAGAGACTACAGACCCAAACAGACGAGAGACACACAAAAGTGACACACACACAGAGATGACACACAAACAGAGACGACACACACACAGAGACGACACACAAACAGTGAAGACACGCCCAGAGACGAAATCATACAGAGATGACAAACACACACAGACGACAAACACAAAGAGACGACACACAAACAGAGACGATACACACACAGAGACGACACACATACAAAGACGAAACACACACAGATGACACACACAGAGAGACGACACACACACAGAGACGACACACAAGCAGAGACGAAACACACATAGAGACGATAGACAAACAGAGAAACACAAACACAGAGATGATAAACAGAAAGAGACGACACACACACACAGACAACACACACACAGAGACGACACACAAGTAGAGACGAAACACACATAGAGACAATAGACACACAGAGAAGACACAAACACAGAGATGATAAACACAAAGAAACGACACACACACAAAGACGAAACACACACTGAGAAGACACACACACAGAGACGACAAACACACAGAGACGACACACACACAGAGACAACACACACAGAGACGATACACACAGAGACGACACACACGCAGAGACGACACACACACAGAGATGATACACACACACAGAGACGACACGCACATAGAGAAGAAACACACACAGAGACGACAAACACACAGAGACGACAAACACACAGAGACGACACACAAACAGAGAGGAGACACACACAAAGAAGACACACATACAGAGAAGACCCAAACACAGAACCGACACAAACACAGAGACGAAACACACACAGAGACAACACACAAACAAAGACGACACACACACAGAGACGACACACACATAGAGATGACACACACACAGAGACGACACGCACACAGAGACGAAACATACACAGAGACGACAAACACACAGAGACGACACACACACAAAGACGACACACAAACAGAGACAAGACACACACAAAGACGACACACACACAGAGACGACCCAAACACAGAACCGACACAAACACAGAGACAAAACGCACACAAAGACGACACACAAATAGAGACTACACACACACAGAGACGCGACACACACAAAGATGACAGAGACACAGAGACGACACGCACACAGAGATGACACACACACAGAGACGACAAACACACAGAGACGACAAACACACAGAGACGACACACAAACAGAGACGAGACACACGCAAAGACGAGACTCACACAGAGACGACCCAAACACAGAACCGACACAAACACAGAGACGACACACACATAGAGACGACACAAACAAGAGACGACACACACACAGAGACGACACACACAAAGAGACAACGCACACACAGAGACGACACACAAACAGAGACGACAAACACACAGAGACGACAAAAACACAGAGACGACACACAAACAGAGACGACTACACACACAGAGACGACACAAACACACAGACGACAAACACACAGAGACAACACACACACTGAGACGACACACATACAGAACGGCACACAATACAAAGACGACACACACACAGAGACGACACACACACAGACGACCCAAACACAGAGACACCACACACACAGAATTACACACACAGAGACGACACACACATAGAGACTACAGACGCAAAAAGACTAGAGACACACAAAGGCGACAGACACACAGAGATGCCACACAAACAGAGATGACACACGCACAGAGACGACACACACACAGAGACGACACACAAATAGTGAAGACACACACAGAGAGACGACACACACACAGAGACGACAAACACACAGAGATGACACACAAACAGAGACGACACACACACAGAGACGACACAAACACAGAGACGACACAAACACAGACACGACAAACACAGAGACGACAAACACACATGGACGACAACACACAGACGCGACACACACACAGAGACGACACACACACAGAGACGGCACACAAACAGAGACGAAACACACACACAGACGACAACACACAGAGACGGAACACATATACAAAGACGACACACACACAGAGACGACACACACACACACAGACGACCCAAACACAGAGACGACACAAACACAGACACGACAAACGCACAGAGACGACAAACACACAGAGACGACAAACACACAGAGACGACACACACACAGAGACGACACACACACAGAAACGACACACAAACAGAGAAGAGACACACATAGAGACGACACACACACATAAAGAGACGACCGAAACACAGAACCAACACAAACACAGAGACGTTACACACACAAAGACGACACAAACACAGAGACGACACACACAGAGAGAGGCCACACACACAGAGACGACACTCACACAGAGACGACACTCACAGAGAGACGACACGCACACAGAGACGACACACACTAGAAACGACAAACACTGACGACAAACAGACAGAGACGACACACAAACAGAGGCGACACAAACACAGAGATGATAAACACACAGAGACGAAACACACAGAGAGACAACACACACACAGAGACGAAACACACACAGAGACGAAACACACAAGAGACGACGCACAAGCAAAGATGACACACACACACACACACACACACACACAGAGAGACGTCAAACACACAGAGAGACGACACAAACATAGAGACTACAGAACCAAACTGACGAGAGACACACAAAGGTGACACACACACAGAGATGACACACAAACAGAGACGACACACACACAGAGACGACACACAAACAGTGAAGACACGCCCAGAGACGAAAACATACAGAGATGACAAACACACACAGACGACAAACACAAAGAGACGACACACAAACAGAGACGATACACACACAGAGACGACACACATACAAAGACGACACACACACACAGATGACACACACAGAGAGACGATACAACACAGGGACGACACACACACAGAGACGACACACAAGCAGAGACGAAACACACATAGAGACGATAGACAAACAGAGACGACACAAACACAGAGATGATAAACAGAAAGAGACGACACACAGACACACAGACAACACACACACAGAGACGACACACAAGTAGAGACGAAACACATAGAGACAATAGACACACAGAGAAGACACAAACACAGAGATGATAAACACAAAGAGACGACACACACACAAAGACGAAACACACACTGAGAATACACACACACACAGAGAGATGACAAACACACAGAGACGACACACACACAGTACGACACACACAGAGACGATACACACGCAGAGACGACACACACGCAGAGACGACACACAAACAGATATGACACACACACAGAGACGACACGCACACAGAGAAGACACACACACAGAGACGACAAACACACAGAGACGACAAACACACAGAGACGACACACAAACAGAGACGAGACACACACAGAGAAGACACACATACAGAGAAGACCCAAACACAGAACCGACACAAACACAGAGACGAAACACACACAGAGACGACACACAAACAAAGACGACACACACACAGAGACGACACAGACACAGAGATGATAAACACAAAGAGACGACAAACACACAGAGACGAAACACACACAGAGACGACACACAAACAGAGACGACACACAAACAGAGACGACACACACACAGAGACGACACACACACAGAGATGACAACACACAGAGACGACACACACACAGAGACGACACACACACAGAGACGACACAGACACAGAGACGACACAAACACAGAGACGACACACACACAGAGATGACACACACACAGAGAGACGACACGCACACAGAGACGACACACACACAGAGACGACAAACACACAGAGACGACACACAAACAGAGACGAGACACACACAGAGACGACACACACACAGAGACGACCCAAACACAGAACCGACACAAACACAGAAACAAACGCACACAAAGACGACACACAAAGAGACGACACACACACAGAGACGACACACACACAGAGATGACAGAGACACAGAGACGACACGCACACAGAGATGACACAAACACAGAGACGACAAACACACAGAGACGACACACAAACACAGAGACGACACACAAACAGAGACGAGACACACACAAAGACGAGACCACACAGAGACGACCAAACACAGAACGACACAAACACAGAGACAACACACACATAGAGACGACACAAACAAAGAGACGACACACACACAGAGACGACACACACAAAGAGACAACACACACACAGAGACGACACACACACAGAGACGACAAACACACAGAGACGACACAAACACAGAGACGACACAAAAACATAGACGGCACACACAAAGAGACGACACAAACACAGAGACGACCACAAAGACAGACAACACAGAAACAGACGACACATACAGAGAGACGACACACACATAAAGACTACAGACACAAAAAGACGAGAGACACACAAAGGCGACACACACAGAGATGACACACAAACAGAGACGACACACGCACAGAGACGACACACACTTAGAGACGACGCACGCAAAGAGACGACACATAAACAGTGAAAACACACAAAGAGAGAAGTTACACACACATAGACGACAAGCACACAGAGACGACACACACACAGAGACGACACACACACACAGAGATGACACAAACACAGAGACGACACAAACACAGAAACGACAAACACACAGAGACAACAAACACACAGAGACGACACACACACAGAGACGACACACACACAGAGACGACACACACACAGAGAAGATACACAAACAGAGACGACAAACACACAGAGACGACACACACAAAGACGACAAACAAACAGAGACGACACACACACAGAGAGGACACACACGCAGAGACGAGACACACACAGAGACGACACAAACACAGAGACGATACACACACAGAGACGGTACACACACAGAGACGAAACACACAAAGAGACACGTACACAACAGAGACGACACACAGACGACAAACAGAGACGACACACACACAGAGAGGACACACACGCAGAGACGAGACACACACAGAGACGACACAAACACAGAGACGATACACACACAGAGACGGTACAAACACAGAGACGAAACACACACAGAGACGTACACAAGAAAAGATGACACACACACAAAGAGACGACAAACACACAGAGAACGACACAAACATAGAGACTACAGACACAAACAGACGAGAGACACACAAAAGTGACACACACAGAGATGACACAAAAACAGAGACGACACACACACAGAGACGACACACAAACATGAAGACACGTCCAGAGACGAAAACATACAGAGATGACAAACACACACAGACGACAAACACAAAGAGACGACACACAAACAGAGACGATACACACACAGAGACGACACACATACAAAGACGTGACACACAGATGACAAACACACAGAGACGACACACACACAGAGACGACACACACACAGAGACGACACACACATAGAGACGACACACACACAGAGACTACACACACACAGAGACAACACACACATAGAGACTACAGACACAAAAAGACGAGAGATACACAAAGGCGACACACACACAGTGGTGACACACAAAAAGAGACGATAAAGAACAGACACGACAGATACTTAGAGACGACACACACACAGAGAAGACATACAAACAGTGAACACACAGACGACAAACACACAGAGACTACAAACACAGAGAGGCAAAACACATAGAGAGACGACAAATACACAGAGACGACAAACACACAGAGACGACACACACACAGAGATGACACACACACACAAAGACGACACAAACACAGAAACGACACACACAAAGAGACGACACACAAACAGAGACGACACAAACACAGAGACAACACACACAGAGAGACGACACACACACAGAGACGACACACACAGAAACGAAACGCACAGAGACGACACAAACACAGAGACGACAAACACACAGAGACGACACACACACAGAGACGACACACACACAGAGACGACACACACACAGAAATGAGACACACACAGAGACGACACACACACAGAGACGACACACACACAGAGACGACAAACACGCTAGATGAAACACACAGAGAGACGACACACACACACAGACGACACATAAACAGAGACGAGACACAAACAGAGACGACACACACACAGAAACGACCCAAACACAGAACGACACAAACACAGAGACGACAAACACACAGAGACGTAAAAACACAGAGACGACACACAAACAGAGACGACTCACACACACAGACGACACAACACACAGACGACAAACACACAGAGACAACACACACACGAGACGACACACACACAGAAACGGCACACATATACAAAGACGAGACACACACAGAGACGAAATACACACACAGAAGACCCACACACAGAGACACCACACACACAGAATTACACACACAGAGACGACACACACATAGAGACTACAGACCAAAAAGACTAGAGACACACAAAGGCGACAGACACACAGAGATGCCACAAAAACAGAGATGACACACGCACAGAGACGACACACACACAGAGACGACACACAAACAGTGAAGACACACACAGAGAGACGACACACACACAGAGACGACAAACACACAGAAACGAAACACAACAGAGACGACACACACACAGAGACGACACAAACACAGAGACGACACAAACACAGACACGACAAACACACAGAGACGACAAAACACAGAGACGACAAACACACAGAGACGACACACACACAGAGACGACACACACACAGAGACGACACACAAACAGAGACGACACACACACAGAGACGACAAACACACAGAGACGACACACAAAGAGAGACGACACACACACAGAGACGACACACACACAGACGACACAAACACAGAGACGACACAAACACAGACACGACAAACACACAGAGACGACACAACACACAGAGACGACAAACACACAGAGACGACACACACACAGAGACGACACACACACAGAAACGACAAACAAACAGAGAAGAGAAACACAGAGAGACGACACACACACATACAGAGACGACCCAACCACAGAACCACACAAACAAAGAGACGTTACACACACAAAGACGACACAAACACAGAGACGACACACACAGAGAGAGGCCACACACACAGAGACGACACTCACACAGATACGACACGCACACAGAGACGACACACACTAGAAACGACAAACACTGACGACAACACACAGAGACGACACACAACAGAAGCGACACAAACACAGAGATGATAAACACACAGAGACGAAACACAGAGAGAGACAACACACACACACAGAGACGAAACACACACAGAGACAAAACACACAAAGAGACGACACACAAGCAAAGATGACACACACACACAGAGACGACAAACACACAGAGAGACGACACAAACATAGAGACTACAGACACAAACAGACGAGAGACACACAAAGGTGACACACACACAGAGATGACACACAAAAAGAGACGACACACACACAGAGACGACACACAAACAGTGAAGACACGCACAGAGACGAAACCATACAGAGATGCAAACACACACAGACGACAAACACAAAGAGACGACACACAAACAGAGACGATACACACATTGAGACGACACACATACAAAGACGACACACACACACAGATGACACACACAGAGAGACGACACACACAGAGACGACACACACACAGAGACGACAAACAAGCAGAGACGAAACACACATAGAGACGATAGACAAACAGAGACGACACAAACACAGAGATGATAAACAGAAAGAGACGACACACACACACAGACAACACACACACACAGAGACGACACACAAGTAGAGACGAAACACACATAGAGACAATAGACAGACAGAGAAGACACAAACACAGAGATGATAAACACAAAGAGACAAAACACACACAGAGACGAAACACACACAGAGACGACACACACACAGAGACGACACACACACAGAGACGACACACACACAGAGACAACACACACAGAGACGATACACATGCAGAGACGACACACACGCAGACACGACAAACACACAGAGATGACACACACACAGAGACGACACGCACACAGAGAAGACACACACACAGAGACGACAAACACACAGAGACGACAAACACACAGAGACGACACACAAACAGAGACGAGACACACACAGAGAAGACACACATACAGAGACGACCCAAACACAGAACCGACACAAACACAGAGACGAAACACACACAGAGACGACAAACAAACAAAGACGACACACACAGAGACGACACACACACAGAGACGAAACACACACAGAGACAACACACAAACAGAGACGACACACAAACAGAGACGACAGACACACAGAGAGGACACACAAATAGAGATGACAAACACACAGAGACGACACACACACAGAGACGACACACACACAGAGACGACACACACACAGAGACGACACACACACAGAGACGACACACACACAGAGATGACACACACACAGAGACGACACGCATACAGAGACGAAACACACACAGAGACGACAAACACACAGAGACGACACACACACAAAGACGACACACAAACAGAGACGAGACACACACACACAGACGACCCAAACACAGAACCGACACAAACACAGAGACAAAACACACAAAGACGACACACAAATAGAGACGACACACACACAGAGACGACAAACACACAGAGTGACAGAGACACAGAGACGACACGCACACAGAGATGACACAAACACAGAGACGAAAAACACACAGAGACGACACACACACAGAGACGACACACAAACAGAGACCAGACACACACAAACACGACACTCACACAGAGACGACCCAAACACAGAACCGATACAAACACAGAGACAACACACACATAGAGACGACACAAACAAAGAGACGACACACACACAGAGACGACACACACAAAGAGACAACGCACACACAGAGACGACACACACACAGAGACGACAAACACACAGAGACGACACACACACAGAGACGAAACACACACAGAGACGACACAAACACAGAGACGACACACACACAGAGATGACACACACACAGAGACGACACGCACACAGAGACGAAACAAACACAGAGACGAAAAACACACAGAGACGACACGCACACAGAGACGACACACAAACAGAGACGAGACACACACAGAGACGACACACAAACAGAGACGACCCAAACACAGAACCGACACAAACACAGAGACAAAACGCACACAAAGACGACACACAAATAGAGACGACACACACACAGAGATGACACACACACAGAGATGACACGCACACAGAGATGACACAAACACAGAGACGACAAACACACAGAGACGACACACACACAGAGACGACACACAAACAGAGACGAGACACACACAAGACGACACTCACACAGAGACGACCCAAACACAGAACCGACACAAACACAGAGACAACACACACATAGAGACGACACAAACAAAGAGACGACACACACACAGAGACGACACACACAAAGAGACAACGCACACACAGAGACGACACACACACAGAGACGACAAACACACAGAGACGACACAAACACAGAGACGACACAAAAACAGAGACGACACACACAAAGAGACGACACAAACACAGAGACGACCCACAAAGACAGACAACACACACACACAAGACACATACACAGAGACGACACACACATAAAGACTACAGACACAAAAATACGAGAGACACACAAAGGCGACACACACAGAGATGACACACAAACAGAGACGACAACACAGCACAGAGACGACGCACGCAAAGAGACGACACATAAAAAGTGAAAACACACAAAGAGAGACGTTACACACACATAGACGACAAGCACACAGAGACGACACACACACAGAGACGACACAAACACACTGAGATGACACAAACACAGAGACGAAACAAACACAGAAACGACAAACACAGAGAGACAACAAACACAAAGAGACGACACACACACAGAGACGATACACACAAAGAGACGACAAACACACAAAGACGACACAAAAAGAGAAACGACAGACACACAGAGACAACACAAACACAGAGACGACACCTCTGTCATCTCTGTGTGTGTATTGTCTCCGTGTGTGTGTCGTCTCTGTGTGTGTGTCGTCTCTAAATGTGCGTCGTCTCTATGTCTGTGTTGTCTCCGTTTGTGTGTCGTCTCTGTGTGTATATCATCTCTTTGTGTCTGTCGTCTTTGTGTTTGTGTCGCCTCTGTGTGTGTGTGTCGTCGATATGTGTGTGTTGTCTGTGTGTGTGTTTTCATCTCTCTGTGTGAGTCGTCTCTGTGTGTGTGTCGTGTTGTGTTTGTCGTCTCTGTGTGTGTTGTCTCTATGTGTGTGTCGTCTCTATGTGTTGTTTTTATTCGTCTCTGTGTGTTTGTCATCTCTGTGTGTGTGTCGTCTCTGAGTGTTTGTCGTCTCTGTGTGCGTATCGTCTCTTTGCATGTTTCGTCTTTATGTTTTTGTCCTCTCTGTGTGTGTGTCGTCTCTGTGTTTGTGTCATCTCTATGTCTGTGTCGCCTCTGTTTGTGTGCCGTCTGTGTGTGTGTGTCATCTCTGTGCGTGTGTCATCTCTGTGTGTGTATTGTCTCCGTGTGTGTGTCGTCTCTGTGTGTGTGTCGTCTCTAAATGTGCGTCGTCTCTGTGTCTGTGTTGTCTCCGTGTGTGTGTCGTCTCTGTGTGTATGTCATCTCTTTGTGTCTGTCGTCTTTGTGTTTGTGTCGTCTCTGTGTGTGTGTCGTCGATATGTGTGTGTTGTCTGTGTGTGTGTTTCATCTCTCTGTGTGAGTCGTCTCTGTGTGTGTGTCGTCTTTGAGTGTTTGAAGTCTCTGTGTGTGTGTTGTCTCTATGTGTGTGTCGTCTCTATGATTTATTCGTCTCTGTTTGTGTGTCATCTCTGTGTGTGTGTCGTCTCTGTGTGTGTGTCGTCTCTGTGTGCGTATCGTCTCTTTGCATGTGTCGTTTTTATGTTTTTTTCCTCTCTGTGTGTGTCTCGTCTCTGTGTTTGTGTCATCTCTATGTCTGTGTCACCTCTGTTTGTGTGCCGTCTGTGTTTGTGTGTCGTCTCTTTGTGTATGTCATCTTTGTATGTGTTTCGTCTCTGTGTGTGTGTTTTGTCTCTATGTGTGTGCCGTCTCTGTGTGTGTGTCGTCTCTGTGTTTGTGTCCTCTCTGTGTTTTTGTCGTCTCTGTGTTTATGACGTCTCTGTGTGTTTGTCGTCTCTATGTCTGTGTTGTCTCTGTGTGTGTGTCATCTCTGTGTGTGTGTCGTCTCTGTGCGTATGTCGTCTCTGTGTGTGTGTCCTCTGTGTGTGTGTGTCATCTCTGTGTGTTGTCGTCTCTGTGTGTGTGTCGTCTCTATATGTGTGTCGTTAATGTGCGAATGTCGTCTCTGTGTGTGTGTCGTCTCTATGTGTGTGTCGTCTCTGTGCGTGTGTCGTCTCTATGTGTTTGTCGTCTCTGTGCGGTGTGTGTCGTCTCTGTGCTGTGTGTCGTCTCTGTGTGTGTTGTCTCGTCTCTTGTGTGTGTCGTCTCTATGTGTTTGTCGTCTCTGTGTATGTGTCATCTCTGTGTGTGTGTCGTCTCTATGCTTATGTCGTCTTTGTGGGTTTTGTCTCTGTGTGTGTGTGTCATATCTGTGTGTGTATAGTCTCTGTGTCTGTGTCCTCTCTGTGTTTGTGTCGTCTCTATGTTTTTCATCTGTGTGTGTGTGTGTGTCGTCTCTGTGTGTGTGGCGTTTCTGTGTTTTAGTTATCTCTGTGTATTTGTCGTCTCTGTGTGTATGTCATCTCTGTGTGTCTGTCGTCTCTTTTTGTTTGTCGTCTTTGTGTGTGTGTCGTCTCTTTGTGTGTTGTCTCTGTGTGTTTGTCGTCTCTGTGTGTGTTGTCTGTGTGTATGTGTCTTCTCTGTATTTGTGTCGTCTCTGTGTGTGTTTCGTCTCTGTGTGTGTGTCGTCTCTATTTGTGTGTCGACTCTGTGTTTGTGTCATGTCCGTGAGTGTGTCGTCTCTATGTTAGTGTCGTCTCTGTGTGTCTCGTCTCTGTGTGTTTGTCGTCTCTGTGTGTCTGTCGTCTCTGTTTGTCTGTCGCCTTTTTGTGTGTGTTGTCTCTGTGTGTTTGGTCTTTGTGTGTTAGTCGTCTCTGTGTGTGTCGTCTCTGTGTGTATGTGTCTTCTCTGTGTTTGTGTCGTCTCTGTGTGTGTTTTGTCTCTGTGTGTGTGTCGTCTCTATGTGTTTGTCCTCTCTTTGTTTGTGTCGTCTCTGTTAGTGTGTCGTCTCTTTGTTAGTGTCGTCTCTGTGTGGGTCGTCTCTGTGTGTTAGTCGTCTCTGTTTTTGTGTCGTCTCTATGAGTGTGTCGTCTCCGTTTGTGTGTCGTCTCTGTGTGTGTGTCGTCTCTGTGTGTCTGTCGTCTCTGTGAGTGTGTCCTCTCTACGTAATTGTCGTCTCTGTGTGTGTATCGTCTCTGTGTTTGTGTCATCTCTGTGTGTGTTTCGTCTCTGTGTGTGTCTCGTCTCTGTGTGTGTGTTGTCTCTGTGTTTGTGTCATCAGTGTCTGTGTTTCGTCTCTGGTGTTTCGTCTCTTTGTGTATGTCGTCTCTGTGTTTGTGTCGTCTCTGTATGGGTGTCGTCACTGTGTTTGTGTCGTCTCTGTATGTGTCGTCTCTGTGTGAGTGTCGTCTCTGTATGTGTGTTGTCTATGTGTTTGTGTCGTCTCTGTGTGTGTGTTGTCTCTATGTCTGTGTCGTTTCTGTATGTGGGTTGTCTCTGTGTGTGTGTCGTCTCTCTGCGTGTGTTGTCTCTATGTGTGTGTCGTCTTTATGTGTGTGTCGTCTCTGTGTGTGTGTCATCTCTGTTTGTGTGTCGTCTGTGTGTGTGTGTGTCGTGTCTGTGTGTGCGTGTCGTCTTTGTGTTTGTGTCGTTTCTGTGTGTGTGTCGTCTGTGTGTGTGTTGTCTCTGTATGTTTGTCGGCTCTATGTGTGTGTCATGTCTGTGTTTGTATCGTCCCTATGTTTCTGTTGACTCTGTGTGTGTTTCGTCTCTGTGTGTGTGTCGTCTCTATGTGTGTGTCGTCTCTGTGTGTGTGTGTCGTCTCTGTTTGTGTGTCGTCTGTGTGTGTGTGTAATCTGTGTGTGTGTGTCGTGTCTATGTGTGCGTGTCGTCTCTGTGTTTGTGTCGTCTCTGTGTGTGTGTCGTCTGTCTATGTGTGTTGTCTCTGTGCGTGTATCGGCTCTATGTGTGTGTCGTCTCTGTGTTTGTATCGTCTCTGTGTTTGTCTCGTCTCTGTGTGTGTTTCGTCTCTGTGTTTGTGTCGTCTGTGTTTGTTTGTCGTCTCTCCGTGTGTGTCGTCTTTGTTTGTGTATCGTCTATGTGGGTGTCGTCTCTGTGTGGGTGTCGTCTCTGTTTGTGTGTCGTCTCTGTGTGTGTTTTGTCTCTGTTTGTATCGTCTCTGTGTGTGCGTCGTCTCTGTTTGTTAGTCGTCTCTGTGTTTGTGTCGTCTCTGTGTTTGTGTCGTCTTGTGTGTGTGTGTCATCTTTGTTTTTTAGTTGTCTCTGTGTGTTTGTCATCTCTGTGTGTGTGTCGTCTCATTGTTTGTTTCGTCTCTGTGTGTGTGTCAGCTCTGTCCGTATGTGGTCTCTATTTGCGTGTGGTTTCTGTGTGTTAGTCGTCTCTGTGTGTGTGTCGTCTCTGTGTGTGTATCTTCTCTCTGTGTATGTCTTCTCTGTGGGTGTGTCGTCTCTCTGTGTGTGTCGTCTGTGTGTGTGTCGTCTCTCTGTGTGTGTCGTCTCTGTGCGTGTGTCGTCTCTGTGCGTGTGTCGTCTCTGTGCGTGTGTATGTCTTCTCTGTGTGTGTGTCGTCTCTGTGTGTGTGTCGTCTCTGTGTGTGTGTCGTCTCTTTGTGTGTGTCGTCTCTCTGAGTTTGTCGTCTCTGTGGGTGTCGTCTCTGTGTTTGTGTCGTCTGTTTTGTGTGTCGTCTCTGTGTGTGTGTCGTCTCTGTGTGTGTTTCATCTCTGTGTGTTTGTCGTCTTTGTGTGTGTGTCGTCTGTGTGTGTGTCGTTTGTGTGTGTGTCGTCTGTGTGTGTGTCATGTCTGTGTGTTTTGTGTCGTATCTGTGTTTGTGTCGTCTCTGTGTGTGTGTCGTCTCTGTGTGTGTCATCTGTGTGTGTGTCATGTCTGTGTGTGTTGTGTCGTATCTGTGTTTGTGTCGTCTCTGTGTGTGTGTCTTCTCTGTGTCTGTGTGTGTCATCTCTGTGTGTTGTGTCCTCTGTGTGTGTGTGTCGTCTATGTGTGTGTATCGTCTCTGTGTTTGTGTCGTCTCTGTGCGTGTGTCGTCTCTATTTTTTTGTCGTCTCTGTGTGTATGTTGTCTCTGTATTTGTGTCGTCTCTGTGTGTATGTCGTTTCTATGTGTTTGTCGTCTCTGTATGTGTGTCATCTCTCTGTGTGTGTCGTCTCTCTGTGAGTGTCGTCTTTGTGTGTGTGTCGTCTGTGTGTGTGTGTCATCTCTGTGTGTGTATCGTCTCTATTTGGTGTCATCTCTGGGTGTGTTTCGTCTCTATGTGTGTGTCGTCTGTGTGTGTGTGTCGTCTCTGTGTTTGTGTCTTCTCTGTGCCTTTGTCATCTCTATGTGTGTGTCGTCTCTGTGTGTGTCGTCTCTGTGTTTGTGTCATCTCTATGTGTGTGTCGTCTCTGTGTGTGTTGTCTCTGTGTGTGTGTCGTCTGTGTGTGTGTGTCATCTCAATGTGTGTTTGTCGTCTCTGTGTGTGTGTCGTCTCTATGTGTGTGTCGTCTCTGTGTGTGTGTCGTCTCTGTGTGTGTGTCGTCTCTGTGTGTGTGTCGTCTCTGTTTGTGTGTCGTCTGTGTGTGTGTATCGTCTGTGTGTGTGTCTAGTCTGTTTGTGCGTGTTGTCTCTGTGTTTATGTCGTCTCTATGTGTGCGTCGTCTGTGTGCGTGTGTCGTCTCTGTGCGTGTGTCGTCTCTATGTGTATGTTGTCTCTGTGTTTGTGTCGTCTCTGTTTGTATGTCGTCTCTAAGTGTGTGTCGTCTCTGTGTGTGTGTCGTCTCTGTGCGTGTGTCGTCTCTGTGCGTGTGTCGTCTCTATTTTTTTGTCGTCTCTGTGTGTATGTTGTCTCTGTATTTGTGTCGTCTCTGTGTGTATGTCGTCTCTATGTGTGTGTCGTCTCTGTGTGTGTGTCGTCTCTGTGTGTGTGTCCTCTTTGCGTGTGTGCCGTCTCTGTGTGTTGTCATCTCTTTGTGTGTGTCGTCTCTTTGTGAGTGTCGTCTTTGTGTTTGTGTCGTCTCTGTGTGTGTGTCGTCTCTGTGCATGTATCTTCTGTATTTGGTGTCGTCTCTGGGTGTGCGTCGTCTCTATGTGTGTGTCGTCTGTGTGTGTGTGTGCCGTCTCTGTATTTGTGTCGTCTCTGTGCCTTTGTCGTCTCTATGTGTGTGTCGTGTCTGTGTGTGTGTCGTCTCTGTGTTTGTGTCATCTCTGTGTGTGTGTCGTCTCTGTGTGTGTCGTCTCTGTGTGTGTTTCGTCTCTGTGTGTGTGTCGTCTCTGTGCGTGTGTCGTCTCTATGTGTGTGTCGTCTCTATGTGTTTGTCGTCTCTGTGTATGTGTCATCTCTGTGTGTGTGTCGTCTCTATGCGTATGTCGTCTTTGTGGGTTTCGTCTCTGTGTGTGTGTGTCATATCTGTGTGTGTATAGTCTCTGTGTCTGTGTCGTCTCTGTGTTTGTGTCGTCTCTATGTGTTTTTCATCTGTGTGTGTGTGTGTCGTCTCTGTGTGTGTGTCGTTTCTGTTTGTATGTCATCTCTTTGTGTCTGTCGTCTTTGTGTCTGTGTCGTCTCTGTGTTTGTGTCGTCTCTGTGTGTGTCGTCTTGTGCGTTTGTCGTCTCTATTTGTATGTCATCTCTGTGTTAGTGTTGTCTCTATGTGTGTGTCGTCTGTGTGTGTGTGTTGTCTCTGTGCGTGTATCGTCTCTGAGTTTGTGTCGTCTCTGTGCTAGAGTCGTCTCTATGTGTGTGTCGTCTGTGTGTGTCTGTCGTATCTGTGCGTATGTCGTCTCTGTGTGTGTGTCGTCTCTGTGTTTTAGCTATCTCTGTGTATTTGTCGTCTCTGTGTGTATGTCGTCTCTGTGTGTCTGTCGTCTCTTTGTGTTTGTCGTCTTTGTGTGTGTGTGTCATCTCTTTGTGTGTTGTCTCTGTGTGTTTGTCGTCTCTGTGTGTCTGTCGTCTCTGTTTGTCTGTCGTCTTTGTGTGTGTGTTGTCTCTGTGTGTTTGGTCTTTGTGTGTTAGTCGTCTCTGTGTGTGTCGTCTATGTGTGTATGTGTCTTCTCTGTGTGTGTGTCGTCTCTGTGTGTGTTTTCTCTGTGTGTGTGTCGTCTCTATGTGTTTATCCTCTCTTTGTTTGTGTTGTCTCTGTTAGTGTGCCGTCTCTTTGTTAGTGTCGTCTCTGTGTGTGTCGTCTCTGTGTGTTAGTCGTCTCTGTGTTTGTGTCGTCTCTATGAGTGTGTCGTCTCAGTTTGTGTGTCGTCTCTGTGTGTGTGTCGTCTCTGTGTGTGTGTCGTCTCTGTGTGTTGTCTCTTGTGTGTGTCGTCTCTGTATGTATTGTCTGTGTGTGTGTGTCGTCTCTGTGTGTGTGTCGTCTCTGTGCGTGTGTCCTCTTATGTAATTGTCGTCTCTGTGTGTGTATCGTCTCTGTGTTTGTGTCGTCTCTGTGTGTGTTTCGTCTCTGTGTGTGTGTGACTTCTGTGTGTGTGTGTCATCTCTGTGTGTATGTCGTCTCTGTGTGTGTGTCGTCTCTGTGTGAGTGTCGTCTCTGTATGTTTGTTGTCTATGTGTTTGTGTCGTCTCTGTGTGTGTGTTGTCTCTATGTCTGTGTCGTTTCTGTATGTGGGTTGTCTCTGTGTATGTGTCGTCTCTCTGCGTGTGTTGTCTCTATGTGTGTGTCGTCTTTATGTGTGTGTCGTCTATGTGTGTGTGTTGTCTCTTTGTGTGTGTCGTCTTTGTGTGTGTGTTGTCTCTGTGTGTTAGTTGTCGCTGTGTGTGTCGTCTCTGTGTGTGTATCTTCTCTCTGTGTGTGTCTTCTCTGTGGGTGTGTCGTCTCTCTGTGTGTGTCGTCTCTGTGTGTGTATCTTCACTCTGTGTGTGTTCTTCTCTGTGTGTGTCGTCTCTGTGTGTGTGTCGTCTCTGTATTTTAGTTGTCTCTGTGTGTTTGTCGTCTCTGTGTGTGTGTCGCCTCTGTGTGTCTGTCGTCTCTGTTTTGTCTGTCGTCTTTGTGTGTGTGTCGTCTGTGTGTGTGTGTTGTCTCTGTGTTTTTGTCGTCTGTGTGTGTGTGTCGTCTGAGTGTATGTGTCTTCTCTGTGTCTGTGTCGTCTCTGTGCGTGTTTCGTCTGTGTGTGTCTGTCGTCTCTAGTTGTGTGTCGTCTCTGTGAGTTTGTCGTCTCTTTGTTAGTGTCGTCTCTGTTTAGTGTCGTCTCTGTGTGTTAGTCGTCTTTGTGTGTCTTTCGTCTCTGTGTTTGTGTCGTCTTTGTGTGTGTATCTGTCTGTGTGTGTGTCGTCTCTGTGTGTGTGTCGTCTCTGTTTTTGCGTCATCTCTGTGAGTGTTTTGTCTCTGTGCGTGTATCCTTTTATGTGTGTGTCCTCTCTGTTTGTGTGTCGTCTCTGTGTGTTGTCGTCTCTGTGTGTGTGTCGTCTCTATGTGGGTGTCGTTTGTGTGTGTGTCGTCTCTCTGTGTGTGTCGTCTCTGTGCGTGTGTCGTCTCTATTTGGTGTCGTCTCTGGGTGTGTGTCGTCTGTGTGTGTGTCGTCTCTGTGTGTGTGTCGTCGCTGTGCGTGTGTCCTCTCTCTGTTTGTGTGTCGTCTCTGTGTGTGTCTCTGTGTGTTATCGTCTCTGTGTGTATGTCGTCTCTATGTGGGTGTCGTCTGTGTGTGTATCGTCTCTGTGTGTGTGTCGTCTCTGTGTGTGTGTCGTCTCTCTGTGTGTGTCGTCTCTGTGTGTGTCGTCTCTGTGTGTGTGTGTCGTCTGTGTGTGTGTCGTCTCTGTGTGTGTGTCGTCTTGTGCGTGTGTTGTGTCTATGTTTTAGTCGTCTCTGTGTGTGTGTCGTTTCTGTGTTTGTGTCGTCTCTGTGTGTGTGTCGTCTCTATGTGTGTGTGTTCGTCTCTGTTTGTGTGTCGTCTCTGTGTGTGTGTCGTCTCTGTGTGTGTTGTCGTCTCTATGTGTGTGTCGTCTCTGTGTGTGTGTCGTCTCTCTGTGAGTGTCGGCTTTGTGTGTGTGTCGTCTGTGTGTGTGTGTCATCTCTGTGTGTGTATCGTCTCTATTTGGTGTCATCTCTGGTGTGTTTCGTCTCTATGTGTGTGTCGTCTGTGTGTGTGTCGTCTCTGTGTTTGTGTCTTCTCTGTGCCTTTGTCATCTCTATGTGTGTGTCGTCTCTGTGTGTGTCGTCTCTGTGTTTGTGTCATCTCTGTGTGTGTGTCGTCTCTGTGTGTGTTGTCTCTGTGTGTGTGTCGTCTGTGTGTGTGTCATCTCAATGTGTGTTTGTCGTCTCTGTGTGTGTGTCGTCTAAATGTGTGTGTCGTCTCTGTGTGTGTGTCGTCTCTGTGTGTGTGTCGTCTCTGTGTGTGTGTCGTCTCTGTTTGTGTGTCGTCTGTGTGTGTGTATCGTCTGTGTGTGTGTCTAGTCTGTTTGTGCGTGTTGTCTCTGTGTTTATGTCGTCTCTATGTGTGCGTCGTCTGTGTGCGTGTGTCGTCTCTGTGCGTGTGTCGTCTCTATGTGTATGTTGTCTCTGTGTTTGTGTCGTCTCTGTTTGTATGTCGTCTCTAAGTGTGTGTCGTCTCTGTGTGTGTGTCGTCTCTGTGCGTGTGTCGTCTCTGTGCGTGTGTCGTCTCTATTTTTTGTCGTCTCTGTGTGTATGTTGTCTCTGTATTTGTGTCGTCTCTGTGTGTATGTCGTCTCTATGTGTGTGTCGTCTCTGTGTGTGTGTCGTCTCTGTGTGTGTGTCCTCTTTGCGTGTGTGCCGTCTCTGTGTGTTGTCATCTCTTTGTGTTTGTCGTCTCTTTGTGAGTGTCGTCTTTGTGTTTGTGTCGTCTCTGTGTGTGTGTCGTCTCTGTGCATGTATCTTCTGTATTTGGTGTCGTCTCTGGGTGTGCGTCGTCTCTATGTGTGTGTCGTCTGTGTGTGTGTGTGCTGTCTCTGTATTTGTGTCGTCTCTGTGCCTTTGTCGTCTCTATGTGTGTGTCGTGTCTGTGTGTGTGTCGTCTCTGTGTTTGTGTCATCTCTGTGTGTGTGTCGTCTCTGTGTGTGTGTTGTCTCTGTATGTGTGTGTCGTCTCTGTGTGTATGTTGTCTCTGTGTTTGTGTCGTTTCCGTGTGTGTGTGTCGTCTCTGTGTGTGTGTCGTCTCTGTGTGTGTTGTCTCTGTGTTTGTGTCGTCTCTGTTTGTATGTCGTCTCTATGTGTGTGTCGTCTCTGTGTGTGTTTCGTCTCTGTGTGTGTGTCGTCTCTGTGTGTGTGTCGTCTCTGTGCGTGTGTCGTCTCTATGTGTGTGTCGTCTCTATGTGTTTGTCGTCTCTGTGTATGTGTCATCTCTGTGTGTGTGTCGTCTCTATGCGTATGTCGTCTTTGTGGGTTTCGTCTCTGTGTGTGTGTGTCATATCTGTGTGTGTATAGTCTCTGTGTCTGTGTCGTCTCTGTGTTTGTGTCGTCTCTATGTGTTTTTCATCTGTGTGTGTGTGTGTCGTCTCTGTGTGTGTGTCGTTTCTGTTTGTATGTCATCTCTTTGTGTCTGTCGTCTTTGTGTCTGTGTCGTCTCTGTGTTTGTGTCGTCTCTGTGTGTGTCGTCTTGTGCGTTTGTCGTCTCTATTTGTATGTCATCTCTGTGTTAGTGTTGTCTCTATGTGTGTGTCGTCTGTGTGTGTGTGTTGTCTCTGTGCGTGTATCGTCTCTGAGTTTGTGTCGTCTCTGTGCTAGAGTCGTCTCTATGTGTGTGTCGTCTGTGTGTGTCTGTCGTATCTGTGCGTATGTCGTCTCTGTGTGTGTGTCGTCTCTGTGTTTTAGCTATCTCTGTGTATTTGTCGTCTCTGTGTGTATGTCGTCTCTGTGTGTCTGTCGTCTCTTTGTGTTTGTCGTCTTTGTGTGTGTGTGTCATCTCTTTGTGTGTTGTCTCTGTGTGTTTGTCGTCTCTGTGTGTCTTTCGTCTCTGTTTGTCTGTCGTCTTTGTGTGTGTGTTGTCTCTGTGTGTTTGGTCTTTGTGTGTTAGTCGTCTCTGTGTGTGTCGTCTATGTGTGTATGTGTCTCTTGTGTGTGTCGCTCTGTGTGTGTTTCTCTGTGTGTGTGTCGTCTCTATGTGTTTATCCTCTCTTTGTTTGTGTGTGTCGTCTGTTAGTGTGCGTCTCTTTGTTAGTGTCGTCTCTGTGTGTGTCGTCTCTGTGTGTTAGTCGTCTCTGTGTTTGTGTCTCTGTGTTGTCGTCTATGTGTGTGTCGTCTCTGTGTGTGTGTCGTCTCTGTGTGTGTGTCGTCTCTGTGTGTTGTCTCTGTGTGTGTGTCGTCTCTGTATGTATTGTCTGTGTGTGTGTGTCGTCTCTGTGTGTGTGTCGTCTCTGTGCGTGTGTCCTCTCTATGTAATTGTCGTCTCTGTGTGTGTATCGTCTCTGTGTTTGTGTCGTCTCTGTGTGTGTTTCGTCTCTGTGTGTGTGTGACTTCTGTGTGTGTGTGTCATCTCTGTGTGTATGTCGTCTCTGTGTGTGTGTCGTCTCTGTGTGAGTGTCGTCTCTGTATGTATGTTGTCTATGTGTTTGTGTCGTCTCTGTGTGTGTGTTGTCTCTATGTCTGTGTCGTTTCTGTATGTGGGTTGTCTCTGTGTATGTGTCGTCTCTCTGCGTGTGTTGTCTCTATGTGTGTGTCGTCTTTATGTGTGTGTCGTCTCTGTGTGTGTGTCATCTCTGTTTGTGTGTCGTCTGTGTGTGTGTCGTGTCTGTGTGTGCGTGTCGTCTCTGTGTCTGTGTCGTTTCTGTGTGTGTGTCGTCTGCGTGTGTGTTGTCTCTGTATGTGTGTCGACTCTATGTGTGTGTCATGTCTGTGTTTGTATCGTCCCTATGTTTCTGTTGACTCTGTGTGTGTTTCTTCTCTGTGTGTGTTTCATCTCTGTGTGTGTGTCGTCTCTGTGTGTGTGTCGTCTCTGTTTGTGTGTCGTCTGTGTGTGTGTGTAATCTGTGTGTGTGTCTCGTGTCTATGTGTGCGTGTCGTCTCTGTGTTTGTGTCGTCTCTGTGTGTGTGTCGTCTGTCTGTGTGTGTTGTCGGCTCTATGTCGGCTCTATGTGTGTGTCGGCTCTATGTGTGTGTCGGCTCTATGTGTGTGTCGTCTCTGTGTTTGTGTCGTCTCTGTGTTTGTATCGTCTCTGTGTTTGTCTCGTCTCTGTGTGTGTTTCGTCTCTGTGTTTGTGTCGTCTGTGTTTGTTTGTCGTCTCTCCGTGTGTGTCGTCTTTGTGTGTGTATCGTCTATGTGTGTGTCGTCTCTGTGTGGGTGTCGTCTCTGTTTTTGTGTCGTCTCTGTGTGTGTTTTGTCTCTGTTTGCATCGTCTCTGTGTGTGCGTCGTCTCTGTTTGTTAGTCGTCTCTGTGTTTGTGCCGTCTCTGTGTTTGTGTCGTCTTGCGTGTGTGTCGTCTTTGTGTTTTAGTTGTCTCTGTGTGTTTGTCATCTCTGTGTGTGTGTCGTCTCATTGTTTGTGTCGTCTCTGTGTGTGTGTCACCTCTGTCCGTATGTGGTCTCTATTTGTGTGTGGTTTCTCTGTGTTAGTCATCTCTGTGTGTGTGTCGTCTCTGTGTGTGTGTCGTCTATGTGTGTGTGTTGTCTCTTTGTGTGTGTCGTCTTTGTGTGTGTGTTGTCTCTGTGTGTTAGTTGTCGCTGTGTGTGTCGTCTCTGTGTGTGTATCTTCTCTCTGTGTGTGTCTTCTCTGTGGGTGTGTCGTCTCTCTGTGTGTGTCGTCTCTTGTGTGTGTATCTTCACTCTGTGTGTGTCTTCTCTGTGTGTGTCGTCTCTGTGTATGTGTCGTCTCTGTATTTTAGTTGTCTCTGTGTGTTTGTCGTCTCTGTGTGTGTGTCGCCTCTGTGTGTCTGTCGTCTCTTTTTGTCTGTCGTCTTTGTGTGTGTGTCGTCTGTGTGTGTGTGTTGTCTCTGTGTTTTTGTCGTCTGTGTGTGTGTGTCGTCTGAGTGTATGTGTCTTCTCTGTGTCTGTGTTGTCTCTGTGCGTGTTTCGTCTGTGTGTGTCTGTCGTCTCTATTTGTGTGTCGTCTCTGTGAGTTTGTCGTCTCTTTATTAGTGTCGTCTCTGTTAGTGTCGTCTCTGTGTGTTAGTCGTCTTTGTGTGTCTTTCGTCTCTGTGTTTGTGTCGTCTTTGTGTGTGTATCTTCTGTGTGAGTGTGTCGTCTCTATGTGGGTGTCATCTCTGTTTTTGCGTCATCTCTGTGAGTGTTTTGTCTCTGTGCGTGTATCCTTTTATGTGTGTGTCCTCTCTGTTTGTGTGTCGTCTCTGTGTGTTGTCGTCTCTGTGTGTGTGTCGTCTCTTTGTGGGTGTCGTTTGTGTGTGTGTCGTCTCTCTGTGTGTGTCGTCTCTGTGCGTGTGTCGTCTCTATTTGGTGTCGTCTCTGGGTGTGTGTCGTCTGTGTGTGTGTCGTCTCTGTGTGTGTGTCGTCGCTGTGCGTGTGTCCTCTCTCTGTTTGTGTGTCGTCTCTGTGTGTTATCGTCTCTGTGTGTTATCGTCTCTGTGTGTATGTCGTCTCTATGTGGGTGTCGTCTGTGTGTGTATCGTCTCTGTGTGTGTGTCGTCTCTGTGTGTGTGTCGTCTCTATTTGGTGTCGTCTCTGGGTGCGTGTCGTCTCTATGTGTGTGTCGTCTGTGTGTGTGTCGTCTCTGTGTCTGTGTCGTCTTTGTGCGTGTGTTGTGTCTATGTGTTAGTCATCTCTGTGTGTGTGTCGTTTCTGTGTTTGTGTCATCTCTGTGTGTGTCTCGTCTATGTGTGTGTGTTATCTCTTTGTGTGTGTCGTCTCTGTTTGTATGTCTTCTCTGTGTGTGTGTCGTCTCTGTGTGTGTGTCGTCTCTGTGTGTGTGTCGTCTCTTTGTGTGTGTCGTCTCTCTGAGTTTGTCGTCTCTGTAGGTGTCGTCTTTGTGTTAAAGTCGTCTGTTTTTGTGTGTCATCTCTGTGTGTGTGTCGTCTCTGTGTGTGTGTCATCTCTGTGTGTTTGTCGTCTTTGTGTGTGTGTCGTCTGTGTGTGTTTCGTTGTGTGTGTGTGTCGTCTGTGTGTGTGTCATGTCTGTGTGCGTTGTGTCGTCTCTGTGTGTGTTTCGTCTCTGTGCGTGTGTCGTCTCTATGTGTGTGTCGTCTCTATGTGTTTGTCGTCTCTGTGTATGTGTCATCTCTGTGTGTGTGTCGTCTCTATGCGTATGTCGTCTTTGTGGGTTTCGTCTCTGTGTGTGTGTGTCATATCTGTGTGTGTATAGTCTCTGTGTCTGTGTCGTCTCTGTGTTTGTGTCGTCTCTATGTGTTTTTCATCTGTGTGTGTGTGTGTCGTCTCTGTGTGTGTGTCGTTTCTGTGTTTTAGTTATCTCTGTGTATTTGTCGTCTCTGTGTGTATGTCGTCTCTGTGTGTCTGTCGTCTCTTTCTGTTTGTCGTCTTTGTGTGTGTGTGTCGTCTCTTTGTGTGTTGTCTCTGTGTGTTTGTCGTCTCTGTGTGTGTTGTCTGTGTGTATGTGTCTTCTCTGTATTTGTGTCGTCTCTGTGTGTGTTTCGTCTCTGTGTGTGTGTCGTCTCTATTTGTGTGTTTACTCTGTGTTTGTGTCGTGTCCGTGAGTGTGTCGTCTCTATGTTAGTGTCGTCTCTCTGTGTCTCGTCTCTGTGTGTTTGTCGTCTCTGTGTGTCTGTCGTCTCTGTTTGTCTGTCGCCTTTTTGTGTGTGTTGTCTCTGTGTGTTTGGTCTTTGTGTGTTAGTCGTCTCTGTGTGTGTCGTCTCTGTGTGTATGTGTCTTCTCTGTGTTTGTGTCGTCTCTGTGTGTGTTTTGTCTCTGTGTGTGTGTCGTCTCTATGTGTTTGTCCTCTCTTTATTTGTGTTGTCTCTGTTAGTGTGTCGTCTCTTTGTTAGTGTCGTCTCTGTGTGTGTCGTCTCTGTGTGTTTGTCGTCTCTGTTTTTGTGTCGTCTCTGTGAGGGTGTCGTCTCGGTTTGTGTGTCGTCTCTGTGTGTGTGTCGTCTCTGTGTGTGTGTCGTCTCTGTGCGTGTGTCCTCTCTATGTAATTGTCGTCTCTGTGTGTGTATCGTCTCTGTGTTTGTGTCGTCTCTGTGTGTGTTTAGTCTCTGTGTGTGTGTGACTTCTCTGTGTGTGTGTGTCTGTGTGTATGTGTCTTCTCTGTATTTGTGTCGTCTCTGTGTGTGTTTCGTCTCTGTGTGTGTGTCGTCTCTATTTGTGTGTTTACTCTGTGTTTGTGTCGTGTCCCTGAGTGTGTCGTCTCTATGTTAGTGTCGTCTTTATGTGTGTGTCGTCTCTGTGTGTGTGTGTCATCTCTGTTTGTGTGTCGTCTGTGAGTGTGTGTGTCGTGTCTGTGTGTGCGTGTCGTCTCTGTGTTTGTGTCGTTTCTGTGTGTGTGTCGTCTGTGTGTGTGTTGTCTCTGTATGTGTGTCAGCTCTATGTGTGTGTCATGTCTGTGTTTGTATCGTCCCTATGTTTCTGTTGACTCTGTGTGTGTTTCGTCTCTGTGTGTGTGTCGTCTCTATGTGTGTGTCGTCTCTTTGTGTGTGTGTCGTCTCTGTTTGTGTGTCGTCTGTGTGTGTGTGTAATCTGTGTGTGTGTGTCGTGTCTATGTGTGCGTGTCGTCTCTGTGTTTGTGTCGTCTCTGTGTGTGTGTCGTCTGTCTATGTGTGTTGTCTCTGTGCGTGTGTCGGCTCTATGTGTGTGTCGTCTCTGTGTTTGTATCGTCTCTGTGTTTGTCTCGTCTCTGTGTGTGTTTCGTCTCTGTGTTGTGTCGTCTGTGTTTGTGTGTCGTCTCTCGTGTGTGTCGTCTTTGTTTGTGTATCGTCTATGTGTTTGTTAGTCGTCTCTGTGTTCGTGTCGTCTCTGTGTTTGTGTCGTCTTGTGTGTGTGTCGTCTTGTGTTTTAGTTGTCTCTGTGTGTTTGTCATCTCTGTGTGTGTGTCGTCTCATTGTTTGTTTCGTCTCTGTGTGTGTGTCACCTCTGTCCGTATGTGGTCTCTATTTGTGTGTGGTTTCTGTGTGTTAGTCGTCTCTGTGTGTGTGTCGTCTCTGTGTGTGTATCTTCTCTCTGTGTATGTCTTCTCTGTGGGTGTGTCGTCTCTCTGTGTGTGTCGTCTGTGTGTGTGTGTCGTCTCTCTGTGTGTGTCGTCTCTGTGCGTGTGTCGTCTCTGTGCGTGTGTCGTCTCTGTGCGTGTGTATGTCTTCTCTGTGTGTGTGTCGTCTCTGTGAGTGTGTCGTCTCTGTGTGTGTGTCGTCTCTTTGTGTGTGTCGTCTCTCTGAGTTTGTCGTCTCTGTGGGTGTCGTCTCTGTGTTTGTGTCGTCTGTTTTTGTGTGTCGTCTCTGTGTGTGTGTCGTCTCTGTGTGTGTCATCTCTGTGTGTTTGTCGTCTCTGTGTGTGTGTCGTCTGTGTGTGTGTCGTTTGTGTGTGTGTCGCCTGTGTGTGTGTCATGTCTGTGTGTGTGTGTCGTATCTGTGTTTGTGTCGTCTCTGTGTGTGTGTCGTCTCTGTGTGTGTGTCGTCTCTGTGTGTGTGTCGTCTCTGTGTGTGTGTCGTCTCTGTGTGTGTGTCGTCTCTTTGTGTGTGTCGTCTCTCTGTGTTTGTCGTCTCTGTGAGTGTCGTCTCTGTGTTTGTGTCGTCCTGTTTTGTGTGTCGTCTCTGTGTGTGTGTCGTCTCTGTGTGTGTGTGTCATCTCTGTGTGTTTGTCGTCTTTGTGTGTGTGTCGTCTGTGTGTGTGTCGTCTGTGTGTGTGTCGTCTGTGTGTGTGTCATGTCTGTGTGTGTTGTGTCGTATCTGTGTTTGTATCGTCTCTGTGTGTGTGTCGTCTCTGTGCGTGTGTCGTCTCAGTGCGTGTGTCGTCTCTGTGTGTGTGTCCTCTGTGTGTGTGTGTCGTCTATGTGTGTGTATCGTCTCTGTGTTTGTGTCGTCTCTGTGCGTGTGTCGTCTCTATTTTTTTGTCGTCTCTGTGTGTATGTTGTCTCTGTATTTGTGTCGTCTCTGTGTGTATGTCGTCTCTATGTGAGTGTCGTCTCTGTTTTTGTGTCGTCTCTGTGTGTGTGTCCTCTCTGTGTGTTTGTCGTCTCTGTATGTTGTCATCTCTTTGTGTGTGTCGTCTCTCTGTGAGTGTCGTCTTTGTGTGTGTGTCGTCTGTATGTTTGTGTCATCTCTGTGTGTGTATCGTCTCTATTTGGTGTCATCTCTGGGTGTGTTTCGTCTCTATTTGTGTGTCGTCTGTGTGTGTGTGTCGTCTCTGTGTTTGTGTCGTCTCTGGGCCTTTGTCATCTCTATGTGTGTGTCGTCTCTGTGTGTGTGTCGTCTCTGTGTTTGTGTCATCTCTGTGTGTGTGTCGTCTTTGTGTGTGTTGTCTCTGTGTGTGTGTCGTCTGTGTGTGTGTGTCATCTCAATGTGTGTTTGTCGTCTGTGTGTGTGTGTCGTCTCAATGTGTGTGTGTCGTCTCTGTGTGTGTGTCGTCTCTGTGTGTGTGTCGTCTCTGTGTGTGTGTCGTCTCTGTGTGTGTCGTCTCTGCGTGTGTTTCATCTCTGTGTGTGTGTCGTCTCTGTGTGTGTGTCGTCTCAATGTGTGTGTGTCGTCTCTGTGTGTGTGTCGTCTCTGTTTGTGTCGTCTCTGCGTGTGTTTCATCTCTGTGTGTGTGTCGTCTCTGTGTGTGTGTCGTCTCATGTGTTTGTGTCATCTCTGTGTGTGTGTCGTCTCTGTTTGTGTGTTGTCTCTCTATGTGTTTCGTCTCTGCGTGTGTGTCTTCATGTGTCGTCTCGGTGTTTGTGTCGTCTCTGTGTGTGTTTCGTCTCTGTGTGTGTGTCGTCTCTGTGTGTGTTGTCTATGTATTTGTGTCGTCTCTTTGTGTGAGTCGTCTCTATGTGTTTGTCGTCTCTGTGTGTGTGTCATCTCAATGTGTGTGTGTCGTCTCTGTGTGTGTGTCGTCTCTGTGTGTGTGTCGTCTCTGTGTGTGTGTCGTCTCTGTGTGTGTCGTCTCTGCGTGTGTTTCATCTCTGTGTGTGTGTCGTCTCTGTGTGTGTGTCGTCTCAATGTGTTTGTGTCATCTCTGTGTGTGTGTCGTCTCTGTGTGTGTGTTGTCTCTCTATGTGTTTCGTCTCTGCGTGTGTGTCTTCTCAATGTGTCGTCTCGGTGTTTGTGTCGTCTCTGTGTGTGTTTCGTCTCTGTGTGTGTGTCGTCTCTGTGTGTGTTGTCTATGTGTTTGTGTCGTCTCTTTGTGTGAGTCGTCTCTATGTGTTTGTCGTCTCTGTGTGTGTGTCGTCTCTCTGTGTGTATCGCCTCTGTGTGTTTGTCGTCTCTGTGCGTGTTTTGTCTCTATGTGTGTGTCGTCTCTATGTTTTTATCGTCTCTGTGTGTGTGTCGTCTCTATGTGTGTGTCGTCTCTGTTTGTGTGTCGTCTGTGTGTGTGTGTCGTCTGTGAGTGTGTGTGTCGTGTCTGTGTGTGCGTGTTGTCTATGTGTTTGTGTCGTCTCTCTGTGTGTGTCGTCTCTATGTGTTTGTCGTCTCTGTTTGTGTGTCGGCTGTGTGTGTATCGTCTGTGTGTGTGTCTAGTCTGTTTGTGCGTGTCGTCTCTGTGTTTATGTCGTCTCTATGTGTGCGTCGTCTGTGTGTGTGTGTCGTCTCTGTGCGTGTGTCGTCTCTATGTGTATGTTGTCTCTGTGTTTGTGTCGTCCCTGTGTGTATGTCGTCTCTAAGTGTGTGTCGTCTCTGTGTGTGTGTCGTCTTTGTGCGTGTGTTGTCTCTGTGCGTGTGTCGTCTCTATTTTTTTGTCGTCTTTGTGTGTATGTTGTCTCTGTATTTGTGTCGTCTCTCTGTGTGTGTCGTCTCTATGTGTGTGTCGTCTCTGTGTGTGTGTCGTCTCTGTGTGTGTGTCCTCTTTGTGTGTGTGCCGTCTCTGTGTGTTGTCGTCTCTTTGTGTGTGTCGTCTCTCTGTGAGTGTCGTCTTTGTGTTTGTGTCGTCTCTGTGTGTGTGTCGTCTCTGTGCATGTATCGTCTCTATTTGGTGTCGTCTCTGGGTGTGTGTCGTCTCTATGTGTGTGTCGTCTGTGTGTGTGTGCCGTCTCTGTATTTGTGTCGTCCCTGTGCCTTTGTCGTCTCTATGTGTGTGTCGTGTCTGTGTGTGTGTCGTCTCTGTGCTTGTGTCATCTCTGTGTGTGTGTCGTCTCTGTGTGTGTCGTCTCTCTGTGTGTGTCGTCTCTGTGTGTGTGTCGTCTCTGTGCGTGTGTCGTCTCTGTGTGTGTGTCGTCTCTGTGTGTTTGTCGTCTCTGTGTATGTGTCATCTCTGTGTGTGTGTGTCGTCTCTTTGCGTATGTCGTCTTTGTGGGTTTCGTCTCTGTGTGTGTGTGTGTCATATCTGTGTGTGTATAGTCTCTGTGTCTGTGTCGTCTCTGTGTTTGTTTCGTCTCTGTGTGTTTTTCATCTGTGTGTGTGTGTGTCGTCTCTGTGTGTTTGTCGTTTCTGTGTTTTAGTTATCTCTGTGTATTTGTCGTCTCTGTGTGTATGTCGTCTCTGTGTGTCTGTCGTCTCTTTTTGTTTGTCGTCTTTGTGTGTGTGTGTCGTCTCTTTGTGTGTTGTCTCTGTGTGTTTGTCGTCTCTGTGTGTGTTGTCTGTGTGTATGTGTCGTCTCTGTATTTGTGTCGTCTCTGTGTGTGTTTCGTCTCTGTTTGTGTGTTGTCTCTATTTGTGTGTCGACTCTGTGTTTGTGTCGTGTCCGTGAGTGTGTCGTCTCTATGTTAGTGTCGTCTCTGTGTGTCTCGTCTCTGTGTGTTTGTCGTCTCTGTGTGTCTTTCGTCTCTTTTTGTCTGTCGTCTTTGTGTGTGTGTTGTCTCTGTGTGTTTGGTCTTTGTGTGTTAGTCGTTTCTGTGTGTGTCGTCTCTGTGTGTATGTGTCTTCTCTGTGTTTGTGTCGTCTCTGTGTGTGTTTTGTCTCTGTGTGTGTGTCGTCTCTATGTGTTTGTCCTCTCTTTGTTTGTGTTGTCTCTGTTAGTGTGTCGTCTCTTTGTTAGTGTCGTCTCTGTGTGTGTCGTCTCTGTGTGTTAGTCGTCTCTGTGTTTGTGTCGTCTCTATGAGTGTATCGTCTTGGTTTGTGCGTCGTCTCTGTGTGTGTGTCGTCTCTGTGTGTGTGTCGGTGTCTCTGTGTGTGTGTCGTCTCTGTGTGTGTGTCGTCTCTGTGTGTGTGTCCTCTCTATGTAATTGTCGTCTCTGTGTGTGTATCGTCTCTGTGTTTTTGTCGTCTTTGTGTGTGTTTCGTCTCTGTGTGTGTGTGACTTCTCTGTGTGTGTGTCGTCTCTGTGTGTGTGTTGTCTCTGTGTTTGTGTCATCAGTGTCTGTGTTTCGTCTCTGGTGTTTCGTCTCTTTGTGTATGTCGTCTCTGTGTTTGTGTCGTCTCTGTATGGGTGTCGTCTCTGTGTTTGTGTCGTCTCTGTGTGTGTGTCGTCTCTGTGTGAGTGTCGTCTCTGTATGTGTGTTGTCTATGTGTTTGTGTCGTGTCTGTGTGTGTGTTGTCTCTATGTCTGTGTCGTTTCTGTATGTGGGTTTTCTCTGTGTGTGTGTCGTCTCTCTGCGTGTGTTGTCTCTATGTTTGTGTCGTCTTTATGTGTGTGTCGTCTCTGTGTGCGTGTCATCTCTGTTTGTGTGTCGTCTGTGTGTTTGTGTGTGTCGTGTCTGTGTGTGCGTGTCGTCTCTGTGTTTGTGTCGTTTCTGTGTGTGTGTCGTCTGTGTGTGTGTTGTCTCTGTATGTGTGTCGGCTCTATGTGTGTGTCATGTCTGTGTTTGTATCGTCCCTATGTTTCTGTTGACTCTTTGTGTGTTTCGTCTCTGTGTGTGTGTCGTCTCCGTGCGTGTGTTGTCTCTATGTGTGTGTCGTCTCTGTGTGTGTGTGTCGTCTCTGTTTGTGTGTCGTCTGTGTGTGTGTGTAATCTGTGTGTGTGTGTCGTGTCTATGTGTGCGTGTCGTCTCTGTGTTTGTGTCGTCTCTGTGTGTGTGTCGTCTGTCTGTGTGTGTTGTCTCTGTGCGTGTGTCGGCTCTATGTGTGTGTCGTCTCTGTGTTTGTATCGTCTCTGTGTTTGTCTCGTCTCTGTGTGTGTTTCGTCTCTGTGTTTGTTTCGTCTGTGTTTGTTTGTCGTCTCTCCGTGTGTGTTGTCTTTGTGTGTGTATCGTCTATGTGTCTGTCGTCTCTGTGTGGGTGTCATCTCTGTTTTTGTGTCGTCTCTGTGTGTGTTTTGTCTCTGTTTGCATCGTCTCTGTGTGTGCGTCACCTCTGTCCGTATGTGGTCTCTATTTGTGTGTGGTTTCTGTGTGTTAGTCGTCTCTGTGTGTGTGTCGTCTCTGTGTGTGTGTCGTCTATGTGTGTGTGTTGTCTCTGTGTGTGTGTCGTCTTTGTGTGTGTGTTGTCTCTGTGTGTTAGTTGTCGCTGTGTGTGTCGTCTCTGTGTGTGTATCTTCTCTCTGTGTGTGTCTTCTCTGTGGGTGTGTCGTCTCTCTGTGTGTGTCGTCTCTGTGTGTCTATCTTCACTCTGTGTGTGTCTTTTCTGTGTGTGTCGTCTCTGTGTATGTGTCGTCTCTGTATTTTAGTTGTCTCTGTGTGTTTGTCGTCTCTGTGTGTGTGTCGCCTCTGTGTGTCTGTCGTCTCTTTTTGTCTGTCGTCTTTGTGTGTGTGTCGTCTGTGTGTGTGTTGTCTCTGTTTTTGTTGTCTGTGTGTGTGTGTCGTCTGAGTGTATGTGTCTTCTCTGTGTCTGTGTCGTCTCTGTGCGTGTTTCGTCTGTGTGTGTCTGTCGTCTCTATTTGTGTGTCGTCTCTGTGAGTTTGTCGTCTCTATGTTAGTGTCGTCTCTGTTAGTGTCGTCTCTGTGTGTTAGTCGTCTTTGTGTGTGTTTCGTCTCTGTGTTTGTGTCGTCTTTGTGTGTGTATCTTCTCTGTGTGTGTGTCGTCTCTGTGTGGGTGTCATCTCTGTTTTTGCGTCATCTCTGTGAGTGTTTTGTCTCTGTGCGTGTATCCTCTCTATGTGTGTGTCCTCTCTGTTTGTGTGTCGTCTCTGTGTGTTGTCGTCTCTGTGTGTGTGTCGTCTCTATGTGGGTGTCGTCTGTGTGTGTGTTTTCTCTCTGTGTGTGTCGTCTCTGTGCGTGTGTCGTCTCTATTTGGTGTCGTCTCTGGGTGTGTGTCGTCTGTGTGTGTTTGTCGTCTCTGAGTGTGTGTCGTCTCTGTGCGTGTGTCCTCTCTCTGTTTGTGTCTCGTCTCTGTGTGTTATCGTCTCTGTGTGTTATCGTCTCTGTGTGTTATCGTCTTTGTGTGTATGTCGTCTCTATGTGGGTGTCGTCTGTGTGTGTATCGTCTCTGTGTGTGTGTCGTCTCTGTGTGTGTGTCTTCTCTGTTTGTTGTCGTCTCTGGGTGCGTGTCGTCTCTATGTGTGTGTCGTCTGTGTGTGTGTCGTCTCTGTGTCTGTGTCGTCTTTGTGCGTGTGTTGTGTCTATGTGTTTGTCATCTCTGTGTGTGTGTCGTCACTGTGTTGTGTGTCATCTCTGTGTGTGTGCCGTCTCTGTGTGTGTGTATCTCTTTGTGCGTGTCGTCTCTGTTTGTATGTCTTCTCTGTGTGTGTGTCGTCTCTGTGTGTGTGTCGTCTCTGTGTGTGTGTCGTCTCTTTGTGTGTGTCGTCTCTCTGTGTTTGTCGTCTCTGTGGTGTGTCGTCTCTGTGTTTGTGTCGTCTGTTTGTGTGTGTCGTCTGTGTGTGTGTCGTCTGTGTGTGTGTCGTCTGTGTGAGTCGTCATGTCTGTGTGTGTTGTGTCGTATCTGTGTTTGTGTCATCTCTGTGTGTGTGTCGTCTCTGTGTGTGTGTCGTCTCAGTGCGTGTGTCGTCTCTGTGTGTGTGTCCTCTGTGTGTGTGTGTGTCGTCTATGTGTGTGTATCGTCTCTGTGTGTGTGTCGTCTGTGTGTGTGTGCTGTCTCTGTATGTGTGTCGTCTCTGTGTGTGTGTCGTCTCAATGTTTGTGTGTCGTATCTGTGTGTGTCGTCTGTGTGTGTGTCGTCTCTTTGTGTCTGTCGTCTTTGTCTTTGTGTCGTCTCTGTGTGTGTGTCATTTCTGTGTGTGCGTTGTCTCTGTGAGTGCGTCGTCTCTGTGTGTGTTTCGTCTCTGTGTTTGTGTCGTCTTTGAGTGTGTGTCGTCTCTGTATGTGTGTTGTCTCGGTGTGTGTGTCGTCTCTGTGTGTTAGTCGTCTCTGTGTTTGTTTGTCGTCTCTGTGTGCGTGTCATCTCTGTGCGTGTGTCGTCTTTATGTCTGAGACGTCTCTGTGTGTGTGTCGTCTCTGTGTTTGTGTCGTCTCTATGTGTGTTTCGTCTCTGTGTTTGTGTCGTCTCTATGTCTGTGACGCCTCTGTCTGTGTGCCGTCTGTGTGAGTGTGTGTCGTCTTTGTGTGTGTGTCGTATCTGTGTGTGTCTCGTCTCTGTGTATGTTGTCTCTGTGTTTGTGTCGTCTGTGTTTGTGTGTCGTCTTTGTGTGTGTGTCGTCTCTGTGTGTAACGTCTCTGTGTATCTCTGTGATACACAGAGATCTCTCTCTGTGTAGTGTCATCTCTCTGTGTGTGTTATCTCTGTATGTGTGTTGTCTCTGTGTGTGTGTCGTCTCTTTGCGTGTGTCGTCTCTATGTGTGTGTCGTCTCTATGTTTGTATTGTCTCTGTGTGTGTGTCGTCTCTGTTTGTGTGTCGTCTGTGTGTGTTTGTCGTCTGTGTGTGTGTGTCGTGTCTGTGTGTGCGTGACGTCTCTGTGTTTGTATCGTCTCTGTGTTTGTGTCGTCTCTGTGTGTGTGTCTTCAGTGTGTGTGCGTCGTCTCTGTATTTTTGTCGTCTCTGTGTTTGTGTCGTCTCTGTGTGTGTGTCGTCGGTGTGTGTGTATCGTGTCTGTGTGTGCGTGTCGTCTCTGTGTTTGTGTCGTCTCTGTGTGTTTGTCGTCTCTGTGTTTGTGTCGTCTCTGTGCGTGTGTCGTCTCTATGTGTGTGTCGTGTCTATGTTTGCGTTGTCTCTGTATATGTGTCTTCTCTGTTTGTGTGTCGTCTGTGTGAGTGTGTCGTGTCTGTGTGTGCGTGTCGTCTCTGTTTTTGTGTCGTCTCTGTGTTTGTGTCGTCTCTGTGTGTTTGTCGTCTGTGTGTTTGTGTCGTCTCTGTGTGTGTGTCGTCTCTATGTGTGTGTCGTGTCTATGTTTGTGTTGTCTCTGTGTGTGTGTCTTCTCTGTTTGTGTGTCGTCTGTGTGTGTGTGTCGTGTCTGTGTGTGCGTGTCGTCTCTGTGTTTGTGTCGTCTCTGTGCTTGTTTCGTCTCTGTGTGTTTGTCGTCTGTGTGTGTGTGTCGTCTCTGTGCGTGTGTCGTCTCTATATGTGTGTCATCTCTGTGTATGTTTCGTCTCTGTGTGTGTGTCGTCTCTGTGTGCGTGTTCTCTGTGTGTGTTGTCTCTGTGCATCTGTCATCTGTGTTTGGGTGTCGTCTCTGTGTGTGTGTGTCGTCTCTGTGTGTATCGTCTCTGTGTGTGTTTCGTCTCTATGTGTGTGTCGTCTCTCTGTGTGTGTCGTCTCTCTGTGTGTGTTGTCTCTGTTGGTGTGTCGTCTCTGTGTTTGTGTCGTCTCTATGTGTGTGTGTGTGTGTCCTTTCTTTGCGTGTGTCGTCTCTATGTGTGTGTCGTTTCTGTGTGTTTGTCGTCTTTGTGTGTGTTTCGTCTCTATGTGTGTGTCGTCTCTCTGTTTGTGTCGTCTCTCTGTGTGTGTTGTCTCTGTCGGTTTGTCGTCTCTGTGTTTGTGTCGTCTCTATGTGTGTGTCGTCTGTGTGTGTATCCTCTCTTTGCGTGTGTCGTCTCTATGTGTGTGTCGTTTCTGTGTGTTTGTCGTCCTTGTGTGTGTGTTGTCTCTGTCTGGGTGTCATCTCTGTGTGTGTGTCGTTTCCATGTGTGTGTCGCCTCTGTTTGTGTGTCGTCTCTATGTGTGTGTCGTCTCTGTGTGTGTGTGGTCTCTGTGTGTGTTGTCTCTGTGTATGTGTCATCTGTGTTTGGGTGTCGTCTCTGTGTGTGTGTGTCGTCTCTGTGTGTATCGTCTCTGTGTGTGTTTCGTCTCTATGTGTGTGTCGTCTCTCTGTGTGTGTCGTCTCTCTGTGTGTGTTGTCTCTGTGGTGTGTCGTCTCTGTGTTTGTGTCGTCTCTATGTGTGTGTGTGTGTCCTTTCTTTGCGTGTGTCGTCTCTATGTGTGTGTCGTTTCTGTGTGTTTGTCGTCTTTGTGTGTGTTTCGTTTCTGTGTGTGTGTCGTCTCTCTGTGTGTGTTGTCTCTGTTGGTTGTCGTCTCTGTGTTTGTGTCGTCTCTATGTGTGTGTCGTCTGTGTGTGTGTATCCTCTCTTTGCGTGTATCGTCTCTATGTGTGTGTCGTTTCTGTGTGTTTGTCGTCCTTGTGTGTGTGTTGTCTCTGTCTGGGTGTCATCTCTGTGTGTGTGTCGTTTCCGTGTGTGTGTCGCCTCTGTTTGTGTGTCGTCTCTATGTGTTTGTCGTCTCTGTGTGTGTGTGTTGTCTCTGTTTGTGTCGTTTCTGTGTGTGTGTCGTCTCTATGTGTGTGTCGTCTCTGTGTTTGTGTCGTCTCTATGTGTGTTTCATCTCTGTGTGTGTGTCGTCTCTGTGTGTGTATCGTCTCTTTGTGTCTGTCGTCTTTGTCTTTGTATCGTCTCTGTGTGTGTGTCATCTCTTTGTGTGGGTTGTCTCTGTGTGTTTGTCGTCTCTGTGTGTGTTTCGTTTCTGTTTGTGTGTCGTCTTTGAGTGTGTGTCGTCTCTGTATATGTGTTGTCTCTTTGTGTGTGTCGTCTCTGTGTGTTATTCGTCTCTGTGTATGTGTCATCTCTCTGTGCGTGGCGTCTCTGTGCGTTTGTCGTCTTTATGTCTGTGTCGTCTCTGTGTGTGTATCGTCTCTGTGTTTGTGTCGTCTCTATGTGTGTTTCGTCTCTGTGTTTGTGTCGTCTCTATGTGTGTGTCGTCTCTGTGTGTGTGTCATCTCTGTGTGTGTGTCGTCTCTGTGTGTGTGTCGTCTCTGTGTGTGTCGTTTCTCTGTGTCTGTCGTCTTTGTGTGTGTGTCGTCTGTGTCGTCTCTCTGTGTGTGTCGTCTCTGTGTGTGGGTCGTCTCTGTGTGTGTCGTTTCTCTGTGTCTGTCGTCTTTGTGTGTGTGTCGTCTGTGTCGTCTCTGTGTTTGTGTCGTATCTGTGTGTGTGTCGTCTCTGTGTGTGTGTCGTCTCTGTGTTTTAGTTTCTCTGTGTGTTTGTCGTGTCTGTGTGTGTGTCATCTCTATGAGTGTGTCGTCTCTGTTTGTGTGTCGTCTCTGTGTGTTAGTCGTCTCTGTGTGTGTTGTCTCTGTGTTTGTGTCGTCTCTGGGTTTGTGTCGCCTTCGTGTGTCTGTCATCTGTGTGTGTGTGTCATCTCTGTGCGTGTGTCGTCTCTTTGTGTGTGTCGTCTCTGTGTGTGCATCGTCTCTGTGTTTCTGTCGTCTCTGTGTGTGTTTTGTCTCTGTGTGTGTGTCGTCTCTGCGTGTGTGTCGTCTCTTTGTGTGTTGTCTCTGTGTTTGTGTCGTCTGTGTTTGTGTGTCGTCTCTGTGTGTGTGTCGTCTCTGTGTAGGTCTCGTCTCTGTGTTTGTGTCGTCTCTGTGTGTGTGTCGTCTCTGTGTGTGTGTCGTCTCTGTGTGTGTTGTCTCTGTGTATGTGTCGTCTGTGTTTGGTTGTCGTCTCTGTGTGTGTGTCGTCTCTATGTGGGTCTCGTCTCTGTGTTTGTGAGGTCTCTGTGTGTGTGTAATCTCTGTGTGTGTGTCATCTCTGTTTGGTTGTCGTCTCTGTGTGTGTGTCGTCTCTATGTGGGTCTCGTCTCTGTGTTTGTGAGGTCTCTGTTTGTGTGTCGTCTCTGTGTGTGTGTGTCGTCTCTGTGTGTATGTTGTCTCTGTGTTTGTGTCGTCTCTGTGTGTGTGTCGTCTCTATGTGTGTGTCGTCTCTGTGTGTTTGTTGTCTCTGTGTGTGTGTCGTCTCTGTGCGTGTGTCATCTCTATTTGCGTGTCGTCTCTATGTGTGTTTCGTCTCTGTGTGTGTGTCAACTCTGTATGTGTGTCGTCTGTGTGTGTGTCGTCTGTGTGTGTGAGTCGTGTTTGTGTGTGTTTGTCGTCTCTGTGTTTGTGTCGTCTCTGTGTGTTTGTCGTCTCTATGTCTGTGTCGTCTCTGTGTGTGTGTGTCATCACTGTGTGTGTCGTCTCTGTGCGTGTGTTGTCTCTGTGTGTGTGTCCTCTCTATGTGTGTGTCGTCTCTGTGTGTGGTCGTCTCTGTGTGTGTTTCGTCTCTATGTGTGTGTCGTCTGTGTGTGAGTTGTCTCTGTGTGTGTCGTCTCTGTGCGTGTTTCGTCTCTATGTTTGTGTCGTCTGTGTTTGTGTCGTCTCTGCGGGTGTGACGTCAAATGTGTGTGTGTCGTCTCTTTGCGTTAGTCGTCTCTGTGTATGTGTCGTCTCTGTGTGTTTGTTGTCTCTGTCTGTGTTCGTCTCTGTGTGTGTGTCGTCTCTCTGTGTAAGTTGCTCTGTGTTTGTGTAGTCTCTCTGTGTGTGTCGTCTCTGTGTGTGTTTCGTCTCTGTTGGTGTTTCGTCTCTGTGTTTGTGTCGTCTCTATGTGTGTGTCGTCTCTTTGCGCGTGTCGTCTCTATGTGTGTGTCGCTCTGTGTGTTTATCGTCTCTGTGTGTGTGTCGTCTCTGTGTTTGTGTCATCTCTGTGTGTGTCTTCTCGTGTGTGTGTCGTCTCTGTGTGTGTGTCGTCTCTATATGTGTGTCGTCTCTGTGTGTGTCGTCTCTGTGTGTGTCGTCTCTATGTGTGTATCGTCTCTGCGTTGTGTCGTCTCTATGTGTGTGTCATCTCTGTGTGTGTGTTGTCTCTGTGTGTGTCGTCTCTGTGTGTGTGTCGTCTCTTTGTGTCTGTCGTCTTTGTCTTTGTGTCTTCTCTGTGTGTGTGTCGTCTCTGTGTGTGCGTTGTCTCTGTCAGTGCGTTGTCTTTGTGTGTGTTTCGTCTCTGTGTGTGTGTCGTCTTTGAGTGTGTGCCGTATCTTTATGTGTGTTGTCTCTGTGTGTGTGTCGTCTCTGTGTGTTATTCGTCTCTGTGTGTGTGTCGTCTCTGCGTGTGTTTGTTGTCTCTGTTTGCGTGTCGTCTCTGTGCGTCTGTCGTCTTTATTTCTGAGTCGTCTCTGTGTGTGTGTCGTCTCTGTGTTTTTGTCGTCTCTATTTGTGTTTCATCTCTGTGTTTGTGTCGTCTCTATGTCTGTGATGCCTCTGTGTGGGTGCCGTCTCTTTGTGTCTGTCGTCTTTGTCTGTGTCTTCTCTGTGTGTGTGTCGTCTCTGTGTGTGGGTCGTCTCTGTGTGTGTGTCGTCTCTTGTGTCTGTCGTCTTTGTGTGTGTGTCGTCTGTGTGTGTGTGTCGTCGCTCTGTGTGTTTTGTCTCTGTGTGTTTGTCGTCTCTGTGTGTGTGTCGTCTCTGTTTGTTAGTCGTCTCTGTTTTGTGTCGTCTCTGTGTGTGAGTCGTCTCTCTCTGTGTGTCGTCTCTGCGTTTTAGTTGTCTCTGTGTGTTTTTCGTCTCTGTGTGTCTTTCGTCTCTATGAGTGTGTCGTCTCTGTTTGTATGTCGTCTCTGTGTGTGTGACGCCTCTGTATGTGTGTCGTCTCTGTGTTTGTGTCGTCTCTGTGTGAGTGTCGTCTGTGTGTGTGTGTCGTCTCTGTGCGTGTGTCGTCGCTATGTGTGTGTCGTCTCTGTGTGTATATAGTCTCAAATGTTTGTGTTGTCTGTGTGTGTGTTTTGTCTCTGTTTGTGTGTCGTCTTTGTGTGTGTGTCGTCTCTGTGTGTACGTCTCTGTTTGTTTGTCGTCTCTGTGGGTGTGTCGTCTCTGTGTGTCTGTTGTCTATGTGTTTGTGTCATTTCTCTGTGTGTGTCGTCTCTGTGCATTTGCTGTCTATATGTGTTTGTCGTCTCTATGTTTGTGTCGTTTCTCTGTGTGTGTCGTCTCTGTTTGTATCGTCTCTGTGTGTGTGTGTCGTCGTGTGTGTGTGTCGTCATTGTGCGTGTGTCGTCTCTATGTGTGTGTCGTCTGTGTCTGTGTATCGTCTCTGTGTTTGTGTCGTCTCTGTGTGTGTTTCGTCTCTGTGTGTGTGTCGTCTCTGTGTATGTGTCGTCTCTGTGTTTGTTGTCTCTGTGTTTGTGTCGTCTGTTTTTGTTTGTCGTCTCTGTGTTTGTGTCGTCGCTGTATGTATCGTCTCTGTGTGTGTCTGTCTCTGTATGGGTGTCGTCTCTGTGTATGTGTCGTTTCTGTGTGTGTGTCGTCTCTGTGTGTATGTTGTCTCTGTGTTTGTCTCGTCTCTGTGTGTGTGTCGTCTCTATATGTGTGTCGTCTCTGTGTGTGTGTCGTCTCTATGTGTGTGTCGTATCTGTGTGTGGGTCATCTCTGTGTGTGTCGTCTGTTTCGTCTGTATGTGTGTGTGTGTGTCGTGTCTGTGTGTGTTTGTCGTCTTTGTGTTTGTGTCATTTCTGTGTTTGTGTCGTCTCTGTGTGTTGTCGTCTCTGTATGTGTTTCGTCTCTATGTCGTGTAGTCTCTGTGTGTGTGTGTCATCTCTGTGTGTTGTCGTCTCTGTGCGTGTGTCGTATCTCTAAGTGTGACTTTCTGTTTGTGTGTCGTCTCTTTGTGTTGTCGTCCTTGTGTGTGTTTCGTCTCTATGTGTGTGTCTTCTTTGTGTGTGTGTCGTCTCTGTGTGTCGTCTCTGTGCGTGTGTCGTCTCTATGTGTGCGTCGTCTGTGTGTGTGTGTGTCGTCTCTGTGTTTGTGTCATCACAATGTGTGTGTGTAGTATCTGTTAGTTAGTAGTCTCTCTGTGCGTTAGTAGTCTGTGCGTTAGTGTGTGCCCTTTCTGTGTGTGTGTCGTCTCTTTGTGTTGTCGTCCTTGTGTGTGTTTCGTCTCTATGTGTGTGTCTTCTCTCTGTGTGTGTCGTCTCTGTGTGTGTGTTGTCTCTGTTGGTGTGTCGTCTCTGTGTTTGTGTCGTCTCTATGTGTGTGTCGTCTGTGTGTGTGTGTCCTCTCTTTGCGTGTGTCGTCTCTATGTGTGTTTCGTTTCTGTGTGTTTGTCGTCTTTGTGTGTGTGTTGTCTCTGTCTGTGTGTCATCTCTGTGTGTGTGTCGTTTCCGTGTGTGTGTCGCCTCTGTTTGTGTGTCGTCTCTATGTGTTTGTCGTCTCTGTGTGTGTGTGTTGTCTCTGTGTGTGTCGTTTCTGTGTGTGTGTCGTCCCTATATATGTGTCGTCTCTGCGTTTGTGTCGTCTCTATGTGTGTTTCATCTCTGTGTGTGTCGTCTCTGTGTGTGTTGTCTCTGTGTGTGTGTCATCTCTTTGTGTGGGTTGTCTCTGTGTGTTTGTCGTCTCTGTGTGTGTTTCGTCTCTGTTTGTGTGTCGTCTTTGAGTGTGTGTCGTCTCTGTATGTGTGTTGTCTCTGTGTGTGTGTGTCGTCTCTGTGTGTTATTCGTCTCTGTGTGTGTGTCATCTCTCTGTGCGTGGCGTCTCTGTGCGTGTGTCGTCTTTATGTCTGTGTCGTCTCTGTGTGTGTATCGTCTCTGTGTTTCTGTCGTGTATATGTGTGCTTCGTCTCTGTGTTTGTGTCGTCTCTATGTCTGTGACGCCTCTGTGTGTGTGCCGTCCTGTGTGTGTGTGTCGTCTCTGTGTGTGGGTCGTCTCTGTGTGTGTCGTTTCTCTGTGTCTGTCGTCTTTGTGTGTGTGTCGTCTGTGTCATCTCTGTGTGTGTATCGTCTCTGAGTGTGTGTCGTCTCTGTGTGTGTTTTGTCTCTGTGCGTGTGTCGTCTCTGTGTGTGTGTCGTCTCTGTTGTTAGTCGTCTCTGTGAGTGTCTCGTCTCTGTGTGTGTTTCGTCTCTGTGTGTGTGTTGTCTCTGTGTTTTAGTTGTCTCTGTGTGTGTGTCGTCTCTATGAGTGTGTCGTCTCTGTTTGTGTTCGTCTCTGTATGTGTGTCGTCTCTGTGTGTTAGTCGTCTCTGTGTGTGTTGTCTCTGTGTTTGTGTCGTCTCTGTGTTTGTGTCGTCTCTGTGTGTCTGTCATCTGTGTGTGTGTGTCATCTCTGTGCGTGTGTCGTCTCTTTGTGTGTGTCGTCTCTGTGTGTGCATCGTCTCTGTGTTTGTGTCGTCTCTGTGTGTGTTTTGTGTCTGTGTGTGTGTCGTCTCTGTGTGTGTGTGTCGTCTCTTTGTGTGTTGTCTCTGTGTTTGTGTCGTTTGTGTTTGTGTGCGTCTCTGTGTGTGTGTCGTGTCTGTGTGGGTGTCGTCTCTGTGTTTGTGTCGTCTCTGCGTGTGTGTCGTCTATTTGTGTGTTTCGTCTCTGTGTATGTGTCGTCTCTATTTGTGTGTCATCTCTATGTGTTTGTCGTTTTTTGCGTGTGTCGTCTGTTGCGTGTGTCGTTCTTTTGCGTGTGTCGTCGTATTTTGTCTTTGTGTTTGTGTCGTCTCTGTGTGTGTGTCGTCTCTGTGCGTGTGTCGTCTCTATTTGTGTGTCATCTCTGTGTGTTTGTCGTTTTTTGCGTGTGTCGTCTCTGTGTGTGTGTCGTCTGTGTGCATGTCATCTGTGTGTGTGTTTCGTGTCTGTGTGTGTGTCGTCTCTGTGTTTGTGTCATCACAATGTGTGTGTGTCGTCTCTGTGCGTTAGTAGTATCTCTGTGCGTTAGTAGTCTGTACGTTAGTGTGTGCCCTTTCTGTGTGTGTGTCGTCTCTGTGTGTGTGCCGTCTCTGTGTGTGTTTCGTCTCTGTGTGTGGGTCGTCTCTGTGTGTGTCGTTTCTTTGTGTCTGTCGTCTTTGTGTGTGTGTCGTCTGTGTCATCTCTGTGTGTGTGTAATCTCTGTGTGTGTGTCGTCTCTGTGTGTGTTTTGTCTCTGTGTGTGTCGTCTCTGTGTGTGTGTCGTCTCTGTTTGTTAGTCGTCTCTGTGTTTGTGTCGTCTCTGTGTGTGTGTCGTCTCTGTGTGTTTGTCGTCTCTGTGTTTTAGTGTCTCTGTGTGATTGTCGTGTCTGTGTGTGTGTCGTCTCTATGAGTGTGTCGTCTCTGTTTGTGTTTCGTCTCTGTGTGTGTCGTCTCTGTGTGTTGTCGTCTCTGTGTGTGTTGTCTCTGTGTTTGTGTCGTCTCTGTGTTTGTGTCGTCTCTGTGTTGTCTGTCATCTGTGTGTGTGTGTCGTATCTGTGCGTGTGCCGTCTCTTTGTGTGTGTCGTCTCTGTGTGTGCATCGTCGCTATGTTTGTGTCGTCTCTGTGTGTGTTTTGTCTCTGTGTGTGTGTCGTCTCTGTGTGTATGTCGTCTCTTTGTGTGTTGTCTCTGTGTTTGTGTCGCTGTGTGTGTGTGTCGTCTCTGTGTGTGTGTGTCGTCTCTGTGTGGGTGTCGTCTCTGTGTTTGTGTCGTCTCTGTGTGTGTGTCGTCTCTGTGTGTGCGTCGTCTATGTGTGTATGTTGTCTTTGTGTTTGTGTCATCTCTGTGTGTGTGTCGTCTCTGTGCGTGTGTCGTCTCTATTTGTGTGTCATCTCTATGTGTTTGTCGTTTTTTTGCGTGTGTCGTCTCTGTGTGTGTGTCGTCTGTGTGTATGTCATCTGTGTGTGTGTGTCGTGTCTGTGTGTGTGTCGTCTCCGTGTGTTTTGTCGTCTCTATGTCTGTGTTGTCTCTGTGTGTGTGTCATCTCTGTGTGTGTGTCATCTCTGTGTGTGTGTCCTCTCTGTGTGTGTTTCGTCTCTGTGTGTGTGTCGTCTCTGTGCGTGTGTCATCTCTATGTGTGTGTCGTCTCTGTGTGTGTGTCGTCTCTATGTGTGTTTCGTCTCTGTGTTTTAGTTGTCTCTGTGTGTTTGTCGTCTCTGTGTGTGCGTCGTCTCTAGGAGTTTGTCGTCTCTGTTTGTGTGTCGTCTCTGTGTGTGTGTCGTCTCTGTGTGTGTCGTCTCTGTGTGTTTATCGTCTCTGTGTGTGCATAGTCTCAAATGTTTGTATTGTCTGTGTGTGTGTTTTGTCTCTGTTTGTATGTCGTCTTTGTGTGTGTGTCGTCTCTGTGCGTATCGTCTCTGTGTGTGTGTCGTCTCTGTGGGTGTGTCGTCTTTGTGTGTCTGTTGTCTATGTGTTTGTGTCATCTCTCTGTGTGTGTCGTCTCTGTATGTTTGTTGTCTCTGTGTGTGTGTCGTCTCTGTGCGTTTGCTGTCTATATGTGTTTGTCGTCTCTATGTTTGTGTCGTTTCTCTGTGTGTGTCGTCTCTGTTTGTATGTCGTCTGTGTGTGTTTGTCGTCTGTGTGTGTGTGTGTCGTGTCTGTGTGTGCGTGTCGTCTCTGTGTTTGTGTCTACTCTGTGTTTGTATCGTCTCTGTGTGTGTGTGTCGTCGGTGTGTGTGTGTGTCGTCTATGTGCGTGTGTCGTCTCTATGTGTGTGTCGTCTGTGTCTGTGTATCGTCTCTGTGTTTGTGTCGTCTCTGTGTGTGGTTCGTCTCTGTGTGTGTGTCGTCTCTGTGTGTGTTGTCTCTGTGTTTGTGTCGTCTGTTTTGTTTGTCGTCTCTGTGTGTGTGTCGTCTCTGTATGTATCGTATCTGTGTGTGTCTCGTCTCTGTATGGGTGTCGTCTCTGTTTTTGTGTCGTCTCTGTGTGTGTGTCGTTTCTGTGTGTGTGTCGTCTCTGTGTGTATGTTGTCTCTGTGTTTGTCTCGTCTCTGTGTGTGTGTCGTCTCTATGTGTGTGTCGTCTCTGTGTGTATGTCGTCTCTGTGTGTGTGTCGTCTCTGTGCGTGTGTCGTCTCTATTTGTGTGTCGTCTCTATGTGTGTGTCGTATCTGTGTGTGGGTCATCTCTGTGTGGGTGTCGTCTGTTTCGTCGTGTGTGTGTGTGTGTGTGTGTGTCGTGTCTGTGTGTGTTTGTCGTCTTTGTGTTTGTGTCGTTTCTGTGTTGGTGTCGTCTCTGTGTGTTGTCGTCTCTGTGTGTGTTTCGTCTCTATGTCTGTGTAGTCTCTGTGTGTGTGTCATCTCTGTGTGTTTGTCGTCTCTGTACGTGTGTCGTATCTCTTTGTGTGCCCTTTCTGTGTGTGTGTCGTCTCTGTGTGTTGTCGTCCTTGTGTGTGTTTCGTCTCTATGTGTGTGTCTTCTTTGTGTGTGTCTCGTCTCTGTGTGTGTCGTCTCTGTGCGTGTGTTGTCTCTATGTGTGCGTCGTCTGTGTGTGTGTCGTCTCTGTGTTTGTGTCATCACAATGTGTGTGTGTAGTCTCTGTTAGTTAGTAGTCTCTCTGTGCGTTAGTAGTCTGTGCGTTAGTGTGTGCCCTTTCTGTGTGTGTGTCGTCTCTGTGTGTTGTCGTCTCTGTGTGTGTTTCGTCTCTATGTGTGTGTCGTCTCTCTGTGTGTGTCGTCTCTGTGTGTGTGTTGTCTCTGTTGGTGTGTCGTCTCTGTGTTTGTATCGTCTCTATGTGTTTGTCGTCTGTGTGTATATGTGTCCTCTCTTTGCGTGTGTCGTCTCTATGTGTGTGTCGTTTCTGTGTGTTGTCGTCTTTGTGTGTGTGTTGTCTCTATCTGTGTGTCATCTCTGTGTGTGTGTCGTTTCCGTGTGTGTCTCGCCTCTGTTTGTGTGTCGTCTCTATATGTTTGTCGTCTCTGTGTGTGTGTTGTCACTGTGTGTGTCACTTCTGTGTGTGTGTCGTCTCTATATGTGTGTCATCTCTGCGTTTGTGTCGTCTCTATGTGTGTTTCATCTCTGTGTGTGTGTCGTCTCTGTGTGTGTCGTCTCTGTGTGTGTGTCGTCTCTTTGTGTCTGTCGTCTTTGTCTTTGTATCGTCTCTGTGTGTGTTTCGTCTCTGTTTGTGTGTCGTCTTTGAGTGTGTATCGTCTCTGTATGTGTGTTGTCTCTGTGTGTGTGTAGTCTCTGTGTGTCATTTGTCTCTGTGTGTGTGTCATCTCTCTGTGCGTGGCGTCTCTGTGCGTGTGTCGTCTTTATGTCTGTGTCGTCTCTGTGTATGTATCGTCTCTGTGTTTCTGTCGTCACTATGTGTGCTTCGTCTCTGTCTTTGTGTCGTCTCTATGTCTGTGACGCCTCTGTGTGTGTGTCGTCTCTGTGTGTGGGTCGTCTCTGTGTGAGTCGTTTCTCTTTGTCTGTCGTCTTTGTGTGTGTGTGTCGTCTGTGTCGTCTCTGTGTGTGTGTCGTCTCTGTGTGTGTGTCGTCTCTGTGTGTGTGTCGTCTCTGTGCGTGTGTCGTCTCTGTGTGTGTGTCGTCTCTGTTTGTTAGTCGTCTCTGTGTTTGTGTCGTCTCTGTGTGTGTTTCGTCTCTGTGTGTGTGTCGTCTCTGTGTTTTAGTTCTCTCTGTGTGTTTGTCGTGTCTGTGTGTGTGTCGTCTCTATGAGTGTGTCGTCTCTGTTTGTGTGTCGTCTCTGTATGTGTGTCGTCTCTGTGTGTTAGTCGTCCCTGTGTGTGTTGTCTCTGTGTTTGTGTCGTCTCTGTGTTTGTGTCGTCTCTGTGTGTCTCTCATCTGTGTGTGTGTGTCATCTTTGTGCGTGTGTCGTCTCTTTGTGTGTGTCGTCTCTGTGTGTGCATCGTCTCTGTGTTTGTGTCGTCTCTGTGTGTGTTTTGTCTCTGTGTTTGTGTCGTCTGTGTTTGTGTGTCGTCTCTGTGTGTGTGTCGTGTCTGTGTGGGTGCCGTCTCTGTGTTTGTGTCGTCTCTGCGTGTGTGTGTGAGTTTCGTCTCTGTGTATGTGTCGTCTATGTGTGTATGTTGTCTTTGTGTTTGTGTCGTCTCTGTGTGTGTGTCGTCTCTGTGCGTGTGTCGTCTCTATTTGTGTGTCATCTCTATGTGTTTGTCGTTTTTTGCGTGTGTCGTCTCTGTGTGTGTGTCGTCTGTGTGTATGTCATCTATGTGTGTGTTTCGTGTCTGTGTGTGTGTCGTCTCTGTGTTTGTGTCGTCTCTATGTGTGCATTGTCTGTGTGTGTGTGTGTCGTCTCTGTGTTTGTGTCATCACAATGTGTGTGTGTCGTCTCGGTGCGCTAGTAGTCTCTCTGTGCGTTAGTAGTCTGTGCGTTAGTGTGTACCCTTTCTGTGTGTGTGTCGTCTCTGTGTGTTGTCGTCTCTGTGTGTGTTTCGTCTGTATGTGTGTGTCGTCACTCTGTGTGTGTCGTCTCTGTGTGTGTGTTGTCTCTGTTGGTGTGTCGTCTCTGTGTTTGTGTCGTCTCTATGTGTGTGTCGTCTGTGTGTGTGTGTCCTCTCTTTGCGTGTGTCGTCTCTATGTATGTGTCGTTTCTGTGTGTTTGTCGTCTATGTGTGTGTGTTGTCTCTGTCTGTGTGTCATCTCTGTGTGTGTGTCGTTTCCGTGTGTGTGTCGTCTGTGTTTGTGTTTCGTCTCTATGTGTTTGTCGTCTCTGTGTGTGTGTTTTCTCTGTGTGTGTCGTTTCTGTGTGTGTGTCGTCTCTATGTGTGTGTCGTCTCTGTGTTTGTGTCGTCTCTATGTGTGTTTCATCTCTGCTTGTGTGTCGTCTCTGTGTGTGTCGTCTCTGTGTGTGTGTCGTCTCTTTGTGTCTGTCGTCTTTGTCTTTGTATCGTCTCTGTGTGTGTCATCTCTTTGTATGTGTTGTCTCTGTGTGTTTGTCGTCTCTGTGTGTTTTTCGTCTCTGTTTGTGTGTCGTCTTTGAGTGTGTGTCGTCTCTGTATGTGTGTTGTCTCTGTGTGTGTGTCGTCTCTGTGTGTTATTTGTCTCTGTGTGTGTCATCTCTCTGTGCGTGGCGTCTCTGTGCGTGTGTCGTCTTTATGTCTGTGTCGTCTCTGTGTGTGTATCGTCTCTGTGTTTGTGTCGTCTCTATGTGTGTTTCGTCTCTGTGTTTGTGTCGTCTCTATGTGTGTGACGCCTCTGTGTGTGTGCCGTCTCTGTGTGTGTGTCGTCTCTGTGTGTGGGTCGTCTCTGTGTGTGTCGTTTCTTTGTGTCTGTCGTCTTTGTGTGTGTGTCGTCTGTGTCATCTCTGTGTGTGTATCGTCTCTGTGTGTGTGTCGTCTCTGTGTGTGTTTTGTCTCTGTGTGTGTCGTCTCTGTGTGTGTGTCGTCTCTGTGTGTGGGTCGTCTCTGTGTGTGTCGTTTCTTTGTGTCTGTCGTCTTTGTGTGTGTGTCGTCTGTGTCATCTCTGTGTGTGTATCGTCTCTGTGTGTGTGTCGTCTCTGTGTATGTTTTGTCTCTGTGTGTGTGTCGTCTCTGTGTTTTAGTTGTCTCTGTGTGTTTGTCGTGTCTGTGTGTGTGTTGTCTCTATGAGTGTGTCGTCTCTGTTTGTGTGTCGTCTCTGTATGTGTGTCGCCTCTGTGTGTTAGTCGTCTCTGTGTGTGTTGTCTCTGTGTTTGTGTCGTCTCTGTGTTTGTGTCGTCTCTGTGTGTCTGACATCTGTGTGTGTGTGTCGTCTCTGTGCGTGTGTCGTCTCTTTGTGTGTGTCGTCTCTGTGTGTGCATCGTTGTGTTGTGTCGTCTCTGTGTGTGTTTTGTCTCTGTGTGTGTGTCGTCTCTGTGTTTGTGTCGTCTCTTTGTGTGTCGTCTCTGTGTGTTTATCGTCTCTGTGTGTGTATAGTCTCAAATGTTTGTGTTGTCTGTGTGTGTGTTTTGTCTCTGTTTGTGTGTCGTCTTTGTGTGTGTGTCGTCTCTGTGTGTATCGTCTCTGTGTGTGTGTCGTCTCTGTGGGTGTGTCGTCTTTGTGTGTCTATTGTCTATGTGTGTGTGTGTCTCTGTGCGTTGCTGTCTGTGTGTGTCGTCTCTGTATGTTTGTTGTCTCTGTGTGTGTGTCGTCTCTGTGCGTTTGCTGTCTGTATGTGTTTGTCGTCTCTATGTTTGTGTCGTTTCTCTGTGTGTGTCGTCTCTGTTTGTATGTCGTCTGTGTGTGTTTGTCGTCTGTGTGTGTGTGTCGTGTCTGTGTGTGCGTGTCGTCTCTGTGTTTGTGTCTTCTTTGTGTTTGTATCGTCTCTGTGTGTGTGTCGTCGGTGTGTGTCGTCTATGTGCGTGTGTCGTCTCTATGTGTGTGTCGTCTGTGTCTGTGTATCGTCTCTGTGTTTGTGTCGTCTCTGTGTGTGTTTCGTCTCTGTGTGTGTGTCGTCTCTGTGTATGTGTCGTCTCTGTGTGTGTTGTCTCTGTGTTTGTGTCGTCTGTTTTTGTTTGTCGTCTCTGTGTGTGTGTCGTCTCTGTATGTATCGTCTCTGTGTGTGTCTCGTCTCTGTATGGGTGTCGTCTCTGTGTTTGTGTCGTCTCTGTGTGTGTGTCGTTTCTGTGTGTGTGTCGTCTCTGTGTGTATGTTGTCTCTGTGTTTGTATCGTCTCTGTGTGTGTGTCGTCTCTGTATGTGTGTCGTCTCTGTGTGTGTGTCGTCTCTGTGTGTGTGTCGTCTCTGTGCGTGTGTCGTCTCTATTTGTGTGTCGTCTCTATGAGTGTGTCGTATCTGTGTGTGGGTAATCTCTGTGTGTGTGTCGTCTGTTTCGTCTGTGTGTGTGTGTCGTGTCTGTGTGTGTTTGTCGTCTTTGTGTTTGTGTCGTTTCTGTGTTGGTGTCGTCTCTGTGTGTTGTCGTCTCTGTGTGTGTTTCGTCTCTATGTCTGTGTAGTCTCTGTGTGTGTGTCATCTCTGTGTGTTTGTCGTCTCTGTGCGTGTGTCGTATCTCTTTGTGTGCCCTTTCTGTGTGTGTGTCGTCTCTGTGTGTTGTCTTCCTTGTGTGTGTTTCGTCTCTATGTGTGTGTCTTCTTTGTGTGTGTGTCGTCTCTGTGCGTGTGTCGTCTCTATGTGTGCGTCGTCTGTGTGTGTGTGTGTGTCGTCTCTGTGTTTGTGTCATCACAATGTGTGTGTGTAGTCTCTGTAGTTAGTAGTCTCTCTGTGCGTTAGTAGTCTGTGCGTTAGTGTGTGCCCTTTCTGTGTGTGTGTGTCGTCTCTGTGTGCTGTCGTCTCTGTGTGTGTTTCGTCTATATGTGTATGTCGTCTCTCTGTGTGTTTCGTCTCTGTGTGTGTGTTGTCTCTGTTGGTGTGTCGTCTCTGTGTTTGTGTCGTCTCTATGTGTGTGTCGTCTGTGTGTGTATGTGTCCTCTCTTTGCGTGTGTCGTCTCTATGTGTGTGTCGTTTCTGTGTGTTTGTCGTCTTTGTGTGTGTGTTGTCTCTGTCTGTGTGTCATCTCTGTGTGTGTGTCGTTTCCGTGTAGGTGTCACCTCTGTTTGTGTGTCGTCTCTATGTGTTTGTCGTCTGTGTGTGTGTGTGTTGTCTCTGTGTGTGTCGTTTCTGTGTGTGTGTCGTCTCTATATGTGTGTCGTCTCTGCGTTTGTGTCGTCTCTATGTGTGTTTCGTCTCTGTGTGTGTGTCGTCTCTGTGTGTGTCGTCTCTGTGTGTGTGTCGTCTCTTTGTGTCTGTCGTCTTTGTCTTTGTATCGTCTCTGTGTGTGTGTCATCTCTTTGTGTGGGTTGTCTCTGTGTGTTTGTCGTCTCTGTGTGTGTTTCGTCTCTGTTTGTGAGTCGTCTTTGAGTGTGTGTCGTCTCTGTATGTGTGTTGTCTGTGTGTGTGTGTTGTCTCTGTGTGTTATTCATCCCTGTGTGTGTGTCATCTCTCTTTGCGTGGCGTCTCTGTGCGTGTGTCGTCTTTATGTCTGTGTCGTCTCTGTGTATGTATCGTCTCTGTGTTTGTGTCGTCTCTATGTGTGCTTCGTCTCTGTGTTTGTGTCGTCTCTATGTCTGTGACGCCTCTGTGTGTGTGTCGTCTCTGTGTCTGGGTCGTCTCTGTGTGTTTCGTTTCTCTGTGTCTGTCGTCTTTGTGTGTGTGTGTCGTCTGTGTCGTCTCTGTGTGTGTGTCGTCTCTGTGTGTGTGTAGTCTCTGTGTGTGTTTTGTCTCTGTACGTGTGTCGTCTCTGTGTGTGTGTCGTCTCTGTTTGTTAGTCATCTCTGTGTTTGTGTCGTCTCAGTGTGTGTTTCGTCTCTGTGTGTGTGTCGTCTCTGTGTTTTAGTTGTCTCTGTGTGTTTGTCGTCTCTGTGTGTGTGTCGTCTCTATGAGTGTGTCGTCTCTGTTTGTGTGTCGTCTCTGTATGTGTGTCGTCTCTGTGTGTTAGTCGTCTCTGTGTGTGTTGTCTCTGTGTTTGTGTCGTCTCTGTGTTTGTGTCGTCTCTGTGTGTCTGTCATCTGTGTGTGTGTGTCATCTCTGTGCGTGTGTTGTATCTTTGTGTGTGTCGTCTCTGTGTGTGCATCGTCTCTGTGTTTGTGTCGTCTCTGTGTGTGTTTTGTCTCTGTGTGTGTGTCGTCTCTGTGTGTGTGTCGTCTCTTTGTGTGTTGTCTCTGTGTTTGTGTCATCTGTGTTTGTGTGTCGTCTCTGTGTGTGTGTCGTGTCTGTGTGGGTGTCGTCTCTGTGTTTGTGTCGTCTCTGCGTGTGTGTGTGTGTTTCGTCTCTGTGTATGTGTCGTCTATGTGTGTATGTTGTCTTTGTGTTTGTGTCGTCTGTGTGTGTGTGTTGTCTCTGTGCGTGTGTCGTCTCTATTTGTGTGTCATCTCTATGTGTTTGTCGTTTTTTGCGTGTGTCGTCTCTGTGTGTGTGTCGTCTGTGTGTATGTCATCTGTGTGTGTGTTTCGTGTCTGTGGTGTGTCGTCTCTGTGTTTGTGTCGTCTCTATGTGTGCATCGTCTGTGTGTGTGTGTCGTCTCTGTGTTTGTGTCATCACAATGTGTGTGTGTCGTCTCTGTGCGTTAGTAGTCTCTCTGTGCGTTAGTAGTCTGTGCGTTAGTGTGTACCCTTTCTGTGTGTGTGTCGTCTCTGTGTGTTGTCGTCTCTGTGTGTGTTTCGTCTCTATGTGTGTGTCGTCTGTGTGTGTGTGTCCTCTCTTTGCGTGTGTCGTCTCTATGTGTGTGTCGTTTCTGTGTGTTTGTCGTCTTTGTGCGTGTGTTGTCTCTGTCTGTGTGTCTTCTCTGTGTAGTGTGTCGTTTCCGTGTGTGTGTCGTCTCTGTTTGTGTGTCGTCTCTATGTGTTTGTCGTCTCTGTGTGTGTGTTTTCTCTGTGTGTGTCGTTTCTGTGTGTGTGTCGTCTCTATGTGTGTGTCGTCTCTGTGTTTGTGTCGTCTCTATGTGTGTTTCATCTCTGCTTGTGTGTCGTCTCTGTGTGTGTGTCGTCTCTTTGTGTCTGTCGTCTTTGTCTTTGTATCGTCTCTGTGTGTGTGTCATCTCTTTGTGTGTGTTGTCTATGTGTGTTTGTCGTCTCTGTGTGTTTTTCGTCTCTGTTTGTGTGTCGTCTTTGAGTGTGCTTCGCCTCTGTATGTGTGTTGTCTCTGTGTGTGTGTCGTCTCTGTGTGTTATTTGTCTCTGTGTGTGTGTCATCTCTCTGTGCGTGGCGTCTCTGTGCGTGTGTCGTCTTTATGTCTGTGTCGTCTCTGTGTGTGTATCGTCTCTGTGTTTGTGTCGTCTCTATGTGTGTTTCGTCTCTGTGTTTGTGTCGTCTCTATGTGTGTGACGCCTCTGTGTGTGTGCCGTCTCTGTGTGTGTGTCGTCTCTGTGTGTGGGTCGTCTCTGTGTGTGTCGTTTCTTTGTGTCTGTCGTCTTTGTGTGTGTGTCGTCTGTGTCATCTCTGTGTGTGTATCGTCTCTGTGTGTGTGTCGTCTCTGTGTGTGTTTTGTCTCTGTGTGTGTGTCGTCTCTGTGTGTGTGTCGTCTCTGTGTGTGTGTTGTCTCTGTGTGTGTGTGTCGTCTCTGTGTGTGTGTCGTCTCTGTGTGTGGGTCGTCTCTGTGTGTGTCGTTTTTTTGTGTCTGTCGTCTTTGTGTGTGTGTCGTCTGTGTCATCTCTGTGTGTTTATCGTCTCTGTGTGTGTGTCGTCTCTGTGTGTGTTTTGTCTCTGTGTGTGTGTCGTCTCTGTGTGTGTGTCGTCTCTGTGTTTTAGTTGTCTCTGTGTGTTTGTCGTGTCTGTGTGTGTGTTGTCTCTATGAGTGTGTCGTCTCTGTTTGTGTGTCGTCTCTGTATGTGTGCTGTCTCTGTGTGTTAGTCGTCTCTGTGTGTGTTGTCTCTGTGTTTGTGTCGTCTCTGTGTTTGTGTCGTCTCTGTGTGTCTGTCATCTGTGTGTGTGTGTCGTCGTTGTGCGTGTGTCGTCTCTTTGTGTGTGTCGTCTCTGTGTGTGCATCGTCTCTGTGTTTGTGTCGTCTCTGTGTGTGTTTTGTCTCTGTGTTTATGTCGTCTCTGTGTTTGTGTCGTCTCTTTGTGTATTGTCTCTGTGTTTGTGTCGTCTGTGTTTGTGTGTCGTCTCTGTGTGTGTGTCGTCTCTGTGTGGGTGTCGTCTCTGTGTTTGTGTCGTCTCTGTATGTGTATCGTCTCTGTGTGTGTGTCGTCTATGTGTGTATGTTGTTTTTGTATTTGTGTCGTCTCTGTGTGTGTGTCGTCTCTGTGCGTGTGTCGTCTCTATTTGTGTGTCATCTCTATGTGTTTGTCGTTTTTTTGCGTGTGTCGTCTCTGTGTGTGTGTTGTCTGTGTGTATGTCATCTGTGTGTGTGTCGTGTCTGTGTGTGTGTCGTCTCCGTATGTTTTTCGTCTCTATGTCTGTGTTGTCTCTGTGTGTGTGTCATCTCTGTGTCTGTGTCATCTCTGTGTGTGTCCTCTGTGTGTGTGTGTCGTCTCTGTGTGTGTGTCGTCTCTGTGCGTGTATCATCTCTATGTGTGTGTCGTCTCTGTGTTTGTGTTGTCTCTATGTGTGTTTCGTCTCTGTGTTTTAGTTGTCACTTTGTGTTTGTCGTCTCTGTGTGTGCTTCGTCTCTATGAGTTTGTCGTCTCTGTTTGTGTGTCGTCTCTGTGTGTGTGTCGTCTCTGTTTGTGTCGTCTCTGTGTGTTTATCGTCTCTGTGTGTTTATCGTCTCTGTGTTTGTGTCGTCTCTGTATGTGTTTCGTCTCTGTGTGTGTGTCGTCTCTGTGTGTTTGTCGTCTCTGTGTGTCTGTCGTCTCTATGAGTTTGTCGTCTCTGTTTGTGTGTCGTCTCTGTGTGTGTGTCGTCTCTTTATGTGTTTCGTCTCTGTGTGTGTTGTCTCTGTGTTTGTGTCGTCTCTTTGATTGTGTCGCCTGTGTGTGTGTCGTCTGTGTGTGTTTGTCGTCTCTGTGCGTGTGTCGTCTATATGTTTGTGTCGTCTGTGTGTGTGTATCATCTCTGTGTTTGTGTCGTCTCTGTGTGTGTTTTGTCTCTGTGTGTGTGTCGTCTCTGTGTGTGTTGTCTCTGTGTTTGTGTCGTCTGTGTTAGTGTGTCGTCTTTGTGCATGTGTCATGTTTGTGTCGTCATGTCGTCTTTGTGTGTGCGTGTCACATGTTTTTGTCATGTTTTTGTGTCATCTCTCTGTGTGTGTTGTCTCTGTATCTGTGTTGTCTCTGTGTGTGTGTCGTCTTTGTGTGTGTGTCGTCTCTATGTGTGTGTCGTCTCTGTGTGTGTGTCGTCTTTGTGTGTCTGTCGTCTGTGTGTATGTCATCTGTGTGTGTGTCGTGTCTGTGTGTGTTTGTCGTCTCTGTGTTTGTGTCGTCTCTGTGTGTTTGTCATCTCTATGTCTGTGTCGTCTCTGTGTGTGTGTCATGTCTGTGTGTGTCGTCCCTGTGTGTGTGTCGTCTCTGTGTGTGTGTCCTCTCTGTGTGTGTGTCGTCTCTGTGTGTTGTCGTCTCTGTGTGTGTTTCGTCTCTATGTGTGTGTCGTCTTTGTGTGTGTGTCGTCTCTGTGTGTGTCGTCTCTGTGCGTGTGTCGTCTCTATGTGTATGTCGTCTGTGTGTGTGTCGTGTCTGTGCGTTAGTCGTCTCTGTGTATTTGTCGTCTCTGTGGGTTTGTTGTCTCTGTCTGTTACGACAAACTCATAGAGACGACACACACATAGAGACAACTAAAACACAGAGACGAAACACACATAGAGACGACACACACACAGAGACGACACACACATAGAGACGACACACGCACAGGGACGACACACACACATAGAGACGAAACACACACAGAGATGACAACACAAAGAGACAACACACAAACAGAGAGGACACACACACAGAGATGAAACACACACAGAGATGACACACACACAGAGACGAAAAACACACGGAGACGACACAACCACATAGACGACACACACACAAACACGACACACACACACAGATGACATACACACAGACAAAACACACACAGAGACGACACACGCAAAAAAACGACAAACACATAGAGATGACACACAAATAGAGACGACACACGCACAGAGACGACACACACACAGAGACGACACAAATACAAAAACAACATACACACATAGACGACACACACACAGAAAGACGACACACACACACACACACAGACGACACAAACACAGAGACGACACCCACACAGAGACGACACCACACAGAGACGACACACACAGAGACGACACACAAACACAGACGACAAACACAGAGACAACACAAAGAGACGACACACACACAGAGACGACACACACACAGAGACAAAACACACACAGAGACGACACAAACACAGAGACGATGCACACACAGAGACGACACACACAAAGAGACGACACACACACAGAGACGACACACACACACAGATGACAGACACACAGAGACGACACAAACACAGAGACGACACAAACACAGAGACAACACACACAGAGACGACTAACACACAGAGACGACACACATACAGAGACGACACACAAACAGAGACGACACACTCATAGAGACGACACACACACAGACACGACAAACACACAGAGACAACTAAAACACAGAGACGACACAGAGACGACACACACACAGAGACGACACACACACAGAGACGACACAAACACAGAGACGACTAACAAAGACGACACACAAACAGAGACGACACGCACACAGAGACACAACACACACAGAGACGACACACACACAGAGACGACACACACAAAGAGACGACACAGACGACACACACACAAAGACGACAGACACAAAGAAACGACACACACAGAGACGACCCACACACAGAGACGCACACACACAGAGACGGCACACAAACAGAGGCGTCACAGACATAGAGACGACACAAACACAGAGACGAAACACACATAGAGACGACACAAACGCAGAGACGATACACACACAGTGACGACACAGACATAAAGACGACACACGCACAGAGACGCCACGCACAGAGAGATGACACACACAGAGACGAATAACACACAGAGACGACACACACACACAGAGACAACACACATACAGAGACGACACACACTCAAAGACGACACACAAACAGAGACGAAACACACACAGAGACGACAAACACACAGAGACAACACACACAAAGAGATGACACACACACAGAGACGATACAAAGACAAAGACGACAGACACAAAGAGACGACACACACACAGAGACGACACACACAGAGACGACACACACACAGAGATGAAACACACATAGAGACGACACAAACACAGAGACGAAACACACATAGAGACGACACACACACAGAAACAACACACACAGAAACAACACACACACACAGAGACGACAAACACATAGAGAAGACACATAAACAGTGACGACACACACACGGAAACGACACACACACAGAGATGGCACACAGACAGAGACAACACACACACAAAGACGACAAACACACAGAAAACGACACACACATAGAGACGACACAAACACAGAGACGACACACCAACAGAAACAACACACACACAGAGACGACACACACAGAGAGACGACACACACATAGAGACGAAACACACACAGAGACGACAACACACAGAGACGACACACACACAGAAAGGGCACACACTAACGCACAGACTACTAACGCAAAGAGAGACTACTAACGCACAGAGACGACACACACACATTGTGCTGACACAAACACAGAGACGAAACACACACACACAGACGACGCACACATAGAGACGACACAACCACAGAGACGACACACACACAGACACGACACACACACAGATGACATACACACAGACGACACACACACAGAGACGACACACGCAAAAAAACGACAAACACATAGAGACGACACACAAATAGAGACACACGCACAGAGACGACACACACACAGAGACGACACAAACACAAAGACAACATACACACATAGACGACACACACACAGAGAAGACACACACACACAGAGACGACACAAACACAGAGGCGACACCCACACAGAGACGAGACACACACAGAGACGACACACAAACACAGACGACACAAACACAGAGACAACACACAAAGAGACGACACAAACACAGAGACAACACACAAAGAGACGACACACACACAGAGGCGACACACACACAGAGACAAAACACACTACCCCCCCCCCTATCTCAGCGTCTTTGTATTTGCATTTCTCTTTCATCTGTAGTTGCAGCAATTAAGAAACTTAAATCAGATAATGTTGATAATTATAGTATATCTAGATTTCATCTTTTATTAGATTGCTCCCCCTTATTGACCATCTACACCTACTTTTCCAGATGTGTATTTGTACTTCTAGTGTACCAGAGAGTTTTTTTGTACTGTTTCTTCAACTTTAAAGAGGGGAAACTCTCCTTTAATTTGCTCTTCTTACCGACCTATTACTGTCTCTTGCACTTTTAGTAAAGTTCTTGAGCATGTATTACTACCGTTTGTGACTAATAATATGCTTGAGAGAGATGACCAGTTCGAATTTAAGCTCGGAGTAGGTTGTCAGTATGCACATCGTATATTATTTTCTTTGCTCCTTAAGAATTCTTCTAAGGGAAAGAGTATATATCTTTGTGCTTTTGATATGTCAAAAGCTTTTGATAGTGTATGTCATTGTCAGCTTTTTTCTGCTCTTCATGGTTGCGGTGTCAATCTCTCGGTTATAATGCTTCTTCGTTACTGGTACTCTAATTCTTTCCTTCGGCTGAAATTGGCTCCTGCTTCTATTATTAAAGTGAAAAGAGGTTTGAGGCAAGGTGGAGTTTTATCTCTGACCCTATTTAATTTATGTATTTCAGGAGTTCTGGCAAAGATATCGGCTACCTATCTCTCTGGTTTTTCTGATGTTTCATACCTTGCCTATGCTGATGACCTTCTGCTTGTAAGCCGTACTAAAACTGATCTGTCTAATATGGTTTCTCGTTTTGCTACTTTTTTTCAGACATAGGCCTTTCTCTTAATGTAGATAAATGTACATTTTTTTCTTTTAACAACAATTCTAATACTCCCCTTCGTTGTAGTGGCTTTACTATCCCTCTCGTAGATGGCTTCTCTTCGATGGCTCTGTATTTCTATTACTAATAGTTTTCTGAGCTTGTGCCAGCGCACAGTGTCAGATATTAATATGAAAATTCAATTTGGATATGCTAAGACAGGCAACAATATCAAATACAATTTTGGTGTTACCTCATTGAACTCTGAATGAAAACTGATATTGTTACCAAGTCTGGGTATTATCGGCAGTAACAATGAAAAGAAACTACCACCTGCTGGAACAAACCGTTTTCTTTTGCTATTTCCTTTCTTGTTGCAAGCTAGGGCACGTACAAGTGAAAGATGTTGCTTTGTCTGTTTTCTAAAACTCTCTGACAGTTGAAAATTGCCCTTTGTTAAATTTAAAAAAGTTCAGATAAGAAATTAATGAATTCATTGTCAATACCATGTTGAGTATAGCTTTCCTAAGCCGTGTTGTTTTGAATTACTTAGGGGAAAAATGTCTGTTTTCATGTAGCTTCTTCAGCGGCATGATGTCGACTAACGACCTTTTTACTATTCACGGGTAGATATACTGTAATTTCATTATTAACAATATCCGTGACTACACGTAGCTCTTGGGGCTTGTCTTGATTAAGATCCAATAAAATATATCCATAAGGTTTATTAGTCGCTTTATTGTAGGCAGAGAGTAAAAATTTTTGTTCACCAGGCTAGATTTGCTTGTTTAGAGTTATAAGAGAACTTGAATCGCGAACAACCCTATAGATGATATAGTAGGTACAATTAAAAACAAATTTTAAAGTAACACTGGGTTTATTTAAAAAATAATGTATATATCATCGATTCCCTGAAGCAAGCTTGTGCGGGAGAATACCCTCCTAATAAATCAATAAACCAAAAAAAAACAAGATAATTAAAAAAATGTTCCCGTACATTTACTCTGATGAACAAGATTATAGAGAGAACAACAGTTACGGAATTTTTTTTTCACGATGAGACTAGACCGTGAATAATTGTAGCATTTCTTGAGACCATTTGTCAATAGATTCAGCTAAATCATCAATAATCAACCATGAGTTTCGCACAATATTATTGAACGCGTCAGGTCCTCATATTAATTTTATTGGTGCAATACTTTTTATTTTGTCATAGGACTCTTTCCATACGCCATAGCAATAATAGACATTTGTCAGATTCTCTAAAAACATTTTATCAGGATTTTGAATTATTTTCGTTAAAAGGGTTGTTTTGCCAGACATTGATGATCCGCAAAGAAATGGTTTGAATGATGTTTTAAATTGACACATACTTCGCCAATGTCAAAATACCTTTAACCAAACCTAACCTCAATCTGTTGAATAAATAGCTAAGGAAATAGAATATACATTTTCTTTAATGTATATAAATGCACTACAAATATTTTAAAAACATATTTAAATAAGCAATTAAACATATTTACATAAGCAATTAAACATATTTACATAAAATCAGCACTTGAACATTAAAAAAGAATTTTAAAAACACACTTAAAAGCACCCCTCTGAAGGTCAGGCACGGCCACTGCGGCAGCCGGAGGCCGGGCAGGAAGGCGTGGCGCAAGCTTCGGCGGGGGAGGGCCGGCTACGGGGCCGGGCGGTGGCGAGGCGAGAAGCATAATATGAAGCACTTTAAAATATTGATACCGCTTTGCCCCCAAAAAAAATAAATCAAAAAATTAAAACATATAAATATAAATAAAAAATGCCTAGAAAAACACGACTAGAAAAAAACGACTAGAAAAACACAAGAAAATACACACTGCTGAGCTCGAGACTGAAAGAAAAAACGGCCCTCTCCCCCTCCCACCAACTATTGCGCTTTCTCCAGACCGAGTTGTTTTCTGTAATCTATGCAATCAACTCGATCTGAAGTAAGGTAATGACCGTGTAGTCGTACCCTCACACCGCCAGTGCGTACATAGACTTTGTCCGATATAATGGACATGGCATTTTTTTCTACTTGCACTGTATAGTTTTTATATTTTAAAGAGCGAATGGCCATGACCTTCGCTCTTGCAACTAAATTATTTTCTACGCAGTTCCTATAAACACTCATATTCATATTTTTTACGTAGTGTGAAGGCACACCCTTGCAGACATGTTTGGTAGCCTCAATATGCGCTTTCACACAGTACATCTTCGGACCAGGAAACACACCTTTGGATACCAAGTCACTCCCCGTCATGGATTTTAACTTAAATAGCTGATTTGGGGCCTGGCACTTCACTAGCTCCGAATAAACGGACTCACCCCAATTAGTAAATTCCATTCGGGAGCTAATGTGTTTACTATTTTCCAAATCGTACAACGGATTCACTGTTTTAACTTTCAACAGGAGTGAATCAGTGTCTCTATAATACACTTGAACCTGCCCCTCTCGCGGCCATTGGCGCTTACACACATTGAAATAAAACTCCAACATGCGTTTTTTTTTTAATTTCCAAAATGGTACTCCCAGTGGCAATGTTTTATTTAATTTATGCTTCTTTTCTTTCTATGTAAAAGGACCATATTCGCGCCTATGATCGTGAACGATGTGAAGTTCAGATCTGAAATTATTCAGGAACATTCTTTTGGGTCAGTCACAATGTCACAACGAGTCCTACTACGCACACTCTCGCACATCTTACCAAAGGCTGAATTTATAATGACCTTAAAGGTCTCTTTTTAAGCCTTTGTTTTCGCTTCAGCTCATTTCTTAAGAAAAGTGTCAATAAACGTCTTCATGTAAGGCTTTTGATCGAATTGGAGGGCTCTACGAATCTTTGTGACATTAGAACCGTTGGCCAGTCTCCACTGCAAAAGAACGTGATGTGCAACAATATTCCGTTTCGTATGATGGTCGGCAATAAGCTTTTGTTTGAAGGTTTCCCGTGCACACCCCCATCCTCTACCAAAGATAAATTATAGAAACTCAAAGATTCCCTAGGCACCGGACTACTTATGCTTGGGAAAACAAAGTCCTTTGCCAAGTCATGAAGTTCCAAAGGTATTTCACCATCAATTACAAAAAAACCATCCTTGTGGTCTATTTTCCTCAACAGTGTAAATGCTGGGGAAATTTGGAGCAGAAGGATCGTTCAGCCATTGGTAATTCCCACACGGTAAATAAAAGTGAGATATTGCCGACGGATAAACAGACTTCATATCCAAGAAAACCGCATTCGACTTTCCACCTGTTGCGTTGTCTAGTCGGGTCAGTTTCAAGGATACGATCCCCATGGATAAAATACCCTCTCCGCATGGATCTCTCTACAAATAAGTGCTGATCAACATCGGTGATCAGACCTATTTTCACATCACTAATTTTTAGAATTAAACCCAATACCAGAGGAGGAGTTGAAAAATAATACCCTAAGTCCAACCCAAATTCCTCATAAATTTTGTCCGTGTTTTTACAGACAACGTCCAACAACGTCAATGCATCACATTCCAGTTACATTTTACAATAATCCTCCCCATTTTAACACCCTCCCTTAGCCCAAACACTCTTTGAAAATTCATAATCGGCAATGGTGCATTGACGATCGCGAAGTGAATCATAAAACTCTTCAATGGGCGGAAACATGTCATCATTTGGAAAGCACTGTTTGAGGAGGGGGAAACTAATAAAATCGTCACTTCGTTATGCTTGAATGAGTTGACTTAAAGAATTAGGGAAAAAGCTATTGGGATTTAAAAAAGGGATTTTATTCAAGTACGTATTATTATCTTCAATTGTTTTCCATTTGAATTCTAAGACTAACAATATCTCAGATGATTTGGGTATGATGTTATATGAAAAAGAACCATCTACCCATACGCCCTCTAAAACTTTACCTTTCTGCAAACGTGCCAAAGGTGGTAATATGAATTTCAATTCGTAGTTGGAATTGTGCATGTAAACCGGTAGAAAGTACTGTTGCTTAACATTTACTTTACACGATTTATACGCAACCCCCCGAAAGTTACTCCCTCCCGATAGAATGGGATCACCTAAATGATCATTATCGCGGATTTTCGCATCCCCACTACCCACAACAATTTTAGAGTCATTGGATAATGTGTCTTGCACAACCGTGAAATTGACTTATTAGCTGTTTTAATAAGTGCAACCATAGCCGCGCCAACACATCCTTCCTCGCCCAATGTCTCAACTACATCTACCAATGGCATGGTATTACTTGAGTCCCTTCGCGCGTGGGCAAAAGATACCACAATGGTTTCGTGTTCTTTAACACGATTCAAATTTGATGGATCGCACACATCCATGAATTTGGATTCTATGTCTAATGTCACCTTGTCGCTCTGCAGGAGCGTGTTTTGAAAATTTTTGAAACGCAAGATGGCATTGTCGCCCGAGACCGTCTCCACGGATTGGTACCCATGGCGCTTGCAGTGTCTAAAGTGGTGCTTTAATTTTAATTCTGTAAGGAAAGCTGAGAGACACATTGGAGTAATGACGTGAATATTGCTTCTTACCCTGACTTAAAACCCGACTAATATTTGTAATAGGAAAGAAATGTCCAATTGAATCAAGATATTTGGCAGGCTCATAAAGAAGCCATACCCAGTGCTTCACTGACTCAATGGACGGACCCCTTACTAAATATATCACCCTTTCTATCTTTAAGTTCCCCTCTTCATACTCTGTATCGTACTGTAACACTGTATCCCCAATCTTTCTATGCTCATTTGCCCTAAAAAAAATACCAATCTCCTTAAGTGTTACAATATAATGCCCCTTCAAACAGTTAAAATCAATTTTAGGAAAATCTGCCCCCTCCACACCCCCATTAACCGCCAAAACGTCTAAGTGTGTCTACTAGCGTCTTTCTTTGCTGGATTATAGCCCGCGACGAGGACAGAATACTTGAAACACTCTAAGTCCATATTGAAAGAAAAGTGTTGTACACCCTTAGAAGCCCTCAAATCTTCATTATATTTGGCACCTCCTGCCCATAAAACCTCTTAAAACACATTCCATTTTAAATTTTGTGATGTTAAGTTCTAATTTTTCAATAAATAAAACAACCAACCCACTCCCATTTTCATTATGACCCTCTATCCTATTAAAAATATTTCCCACCCAGTTAGAAAAACACCCTCAAAATTGTGCAAGTCAGGGTGAAGTATCTACATCGCAGTTTGCAGGTGATGCGTGTACAAATCACCCGTCTTTTCATTTAAAATAAAAATTATTTTAAGTGTGATGGATGCTTTAATCGTGTCTCGCCAGCCCACCTCCCGAATGTGGTTTTCAAGAAGCAACAAAATTTAGTTTTTTCAAAAAATTACATCTTATAAAAATTACCAGTCCCTACCTACCTTAATGGAGGGTCTCATACATGCGGAAATTCTGCAATGATACAGGGGTAAAAGATTTTTTGGTTGGGATTGCTCACTATCATCAAATTTTTTTCCCAATAGCTTTTTCCAGAAGCCCCATCTTAAATTTAAGTCATTGCAACCTACCCTTCTATATCAAAGCTAGTTTTCACAGGAGGGGGGCAAGGGTTATTTTCCAAGAAAGGTATAGAATTAAAAAAAGAATCATATAATATAGCTAAGCGGAGGTGAGTTATGTAGCGTACGGAAAAAAAATTGAATATTTTGACAGAATACTTTGTTCTGAACGAGTATTTTTTCAGCGAATAAATTTCGCCTTTATTCTCTACGCAATAGTAAAAAAAAATTCTTCACACTTCAGCCAGAACTGTATTAGAAGGACACCCTGAACAGAGAATAAATTCGAGTTTAATAGCCAGAGCATAAACGAAAAATATGACTTCAAAATAGGTTTCTAGGACAGGACTGTAGAGTGTAGACCCGTCTCATTTCCCCAATCTAAGCCCTTTTCAACATAGCAAAAAAGTACCTAAACTAGAATTTTTGTAGAGTTAGGGTACTCTGTTTATTTTAAGCAACTTTTTATGAACAACATGTAAAATTAATTGGACACTCCAGAGAAAAAAGCCAGACATTCACTAGACTCTTAGTCTGCAGCCTGGGGTTACAATTGACTTTATTAAGGAGGAGGGGGCATCGCATAACAATTTATTATTTGAGTCAAAAAGACACGTGTCCTATTCTCAAAATGGAATCCTCGCTTAAAATTCAATCAATTTAATCCACATCTCTTAATTTTAGTGAAAATAAACATGCTTTTCGTCTTTGAAAAAAGCATTCCTTTTTCATAATTACTTTTCCGGTAGAGTTTAGCACAGAGCGCAGATGCGGCAGATGTTATAATGCAAGTCTTTTCACCGTAACCCTATGCCAGATGTGAGATGATACCTGATCACGGAAACTAATCCCTCTAGCTGACGGCGGGGTATCATTAAAAATTACGCTAATATCTGACGACTGTTAATTATGTAGCAAGCTGTTAGAATAGGGGAAAAGGTACATTGAAAAAGCAAACGAGAAAAAGTACATATTTGACGCGATAAAATTAGACAAATTTATCAGTAGTAGGGGAGGGGAGAAAAGGATTTTAAATGCTAATTTCATGTTGATAATTATACTAGCAGAAAAATGAATGTGCTCATCTTAATGTGGGGGGAGGGGGTATAGAAAAAGAGGCTTATGGGATTTACTAGCTTGCTTCGATTATCAAAAAATATAAGGAAATTGGAGATGGGGAAAGTTCTAATAAAGAAAGAGACTTACTTCTTGGTATTGGGACAAATCCGCTTTTTAGAAAAGGTGTGTCACGTTCTAGATTCAAAACAAGATTGATGAAAATTCCCTTCTAGTGCCCACTTTTATACTCCATTACAAACAAAGAAATTGCATGGTTTCTATGTTAGAAAACAGATGTTTTTCCAGAGATTCTGATAGAAAACAATATTGCGGATGAATTCTGTTTACATAGGATGCCTGCCTGTATACTTCCCAATGCTAGCAGCTGTTTTTGAATTGGCGAGGGGAAATGGTTTTCCAAGAATTCATTGACTAGTGGAAATCAATAGTTCTCTTCATAGAAATGGCTGAGAATTGAGACAAAATTGCCACCTGATATATAGGGAAATACTAGGCTAATAGAGACTTTTAAGGAGAATCATGGGAGTAGTGGGGTCCTCATAGGTTTTAAAGCGGAAATGTAGGTTTTTTAAAGAAAAAGAAGGTTGCACACAACTTCATCATCCTTTATTACATAACACCCGACCTTTTAAAACAGGGGCAGGTTGTATTCCGGGGGCGTGTCTTCCCAAATGTAAACATTGATGTAACACCTTCTGGCTCCCATGGAAACTTGGCTGTCATGGAAAAAGGGCATGCTGTCGGATTCCTGCTAGGAATGTTGTAAAAATCCTGGATGTTGTGGAAATCATGGGACCGGTAGAAACAGGAACCAGTTGTATTCCGGGGGGTACTGGAAGGTTTCCAAAATGCCCCCACTACTCTTATTGCAACTCAACACCTCGGCAGTGATTCGAAATTTGCTTTTCTAGCTCAAGTGTCAGTATTTTCTTTGCCGGGATACATCGTTTTCATAGACACATTAAAAGAACATTTTTTTCGGAGATAGTCCGAGCCAGGATATAATGTCACATCAGAACAGCTATGGCTCAAATAGATACATCCCACGAAAACATTATCAATTAGAGTCCTAGAATGACGAGAGATTCAAAAACTACACACGTTAAACCATAAAATTAAATAAATCCGCATTATCACCTTAAAGATCTAAAAGATTAAATTTAAAATCCCCTATGCAAAAAAAAATCCATTCTTGCAGATGAAATCAAACTCATCAACTCATCAAATACTGCGACAAACTCATCCAAGCGAACATAATACTAATTAAAACTTCTCTTTTCTGAAGTTCTAACTCCAAGCTAAAACTTAAAACTTACCTTCAATCCATATACCTAAGCCCTCCCTCATCATCTACTTTTAATTCTTTTAAAATTAACCTCAAAATCATATCCTGGAAAAGAATAAGACAAGAAAGATTGGTCAGCACTTATCGGTCAATTAACTTCATAGCAGGGCTAATTAGTTAAAAAGTACTAACTTATGCAAATCCCTGCATACAAACTTGATTAGCTTAGTTTTGGAACACTACAGTCCCTTTAACAGAAAACGCCATCAAAAGCAAACATGGAATAATGAACCACGAACAGAATAATCATCATAAATTCGAAATGACAAGATCTACAAATCCCTAAAAAAATCAAGAAGACTTGTAAAAATCACAAATACCAAAATGAAAAGTTCACTCCCAGGCAACTTCAAGAGTAAGGGGGAATCCCAAAAGTGGAAGCACTGAATGGCACCGATATTCATAAGACATAATACTATTTTACCCCTTGCGATCATAAATTTTTCCAATAGGAGCACATCAGGTTTTCTGTCTCATGTGCCTTTAAGGGCGTTCTTTTTTTTAATTTCAATAGCATTCAGACTTCGAGTAAGAAACAAGAAAACTTAAGATGAACAGATCTCCTTGTTTTAAACAAGCAAGATAATTGATTTCTTTAACCTTTATTTTACCCTACTATGATAACTCAATCCTCAGCCCCCAAAAACCCGAAAAGAAGAATTAAAAGAAATAAAGTATAAAAAAAAATCCTATAGGATATTCTACACGAAATATTCTACGTGTATTTTGCAATATACGTAGAACATTCCAGAATCCCTTCTTTTTTTGCTCTTTTTATTTGTCGTAATTTCCCTTTAGCGCCTCAATTTTACATATACCGTGGGGGGAGAATCTTCCAGGGGATATACTGGGTTCCCTATTAAACACGGTTATAAATAAAAGTTCAAATAGGGATAAAAATCCTTTTAATAGACAGTGATGATGATAACAGTGATAGAAATTCACAAAAATACCAGATATTTCGGTCACATATACAGTGACCGTCATCAGTAGTAAAACTAAACTAAAACAATTTAAAACAAAAGTTTATATACTAAATCAAATAACACTACATATTATTTAAATCTCTAATTCTTTTCAAAGCAAAGGCGGAAGCTATTCTCTTTGACCTTCTTGGATTCGGTTCATTAGCGTTCAATGATATAACATTTGGACAAAGGTCAACTACATTGGGTGAATTGAACTTTACTCTGTCAGATTTTAATAAATTATCATAGATAGAGTTCAGCCCATATTCACCTGTATCCCGATTCAAAGCAATATTCTTGAATAAGATTTTCTTTATTTCAAGAGTTTCACGAAAATTTTGCTTTAAACCCCGAACCCTAGAAATCAAAGAGACATTCTCGAACAAATTAAAATGGTCTGGAAAATTAAAAATATGTTCTGAAAGGGCTGAAGTAAAATCTTCAGACTTAGAATCTTGCTTTAAAGCCGAAGAAATAGAATCTTTGTGTTGTAATAATCTCATTTCCAAACTCTGGTTAGTACGTCCCACATATGAGCTTCCGCAAGTACATGGGATCTGATAAATCCCACTTTGTTGCCCCAATGAAGTTAGATCCTTCCCAGAATTTAGAAAACTACCCAAAGTATTATTACTCTTTTATCTACCCTTAGACCATTGCTTTGTAAAATTCTTTTAAGTTTTTCACTTAGCCCGGGTACATATGGTAAGGAATAAAAAACATCCTTCTCCCGAGTTGTCTCCAAGACTTCCTTAGAAATCTCTAGAAACCTTTTTCTTCTTTTTGAAAAAGTCTGGTTAATTAACCATGCTGGACACATGTTGCTTATTAGTATTTTCCTTAGAAAAGACAACTCCTCCTCAACTAATTTTGGAGAGGAAATACTAAAGATCCGATCAGTTAAAGAAATGATCAAACCAATTTTTACTTGGCGAGCGTGACCGGAACTATAAGACAAAAATCTATTGTTATTTGTCGGTTTTCTGTAAATTTTAAAATCCAGACTATTTTGATTTTTCAAAAGAAGAACATCAAGGAAAGGAAGTTTCCCATTCTCTTCCAATTCAACAGTAAACTTTAAATCCCCCCCAAACAATTAAGATGTTCCAAAAATCCTTTTAATTCCTCCTCCCCGTAATCCAATACTGAAATAATGTCATCCATATACCGGCCCCAGAAAATATGTTTTAAAAAATATGAATCTAACGCAATTGTTTCAATATTCTCCACAAAAATATTAGCTAATAAAGGGGATAAAGGGGCCCCCATAGGTAAACCATTTATTTGTTCGAAATACTCCCCTCTAAATTGAAAAAAAATAAGAGAACTTATTGCACAACCTTACCAAATACATAATTACAGAAACTTCCAAATCTGTTTTGCCACTAATCAAATCCAAATTTCTTAACAGCTTTCCTTCTAGAAGAGTTTCGGCTGCTTCTACATCAATATTTGTGTACATTGATACAATGTCGAAGCTTGAAAGCAAAGAATTCGAAGAAATTTCTACTTTTTTCAATTTTTCAACCAAATTCGAAGAATTCTTAATATACGAAATTTGTGTAGACAAAAGTGGTTTACAAATTGACACTAACTATTTGCTCAAAACATTTGTTGGTGACATTGTATTTGACACAATTGGTCGTATGAATTTTGGGAAGTCCATATAATTTAGGGCACAAGGAACTGCGTGGCAGGCATTTGTAATAGAGTTGAGGTGTAATTTTTCTTTCATCCTTTAAACACTTCAATTCGTTCTTAAACTTATTTGTAAAAGAGTCTGTTGGATTATACGATAGCTTCTTGTATGTTTTTTCATCATTTAGTAAACTTCTTAATTTTGATTCGTAGTCCTCAGTATTCATCACAACTAAAGTGTTAATCTTATCTGCTTTTGTAATGGTAATTGAACCATCCTTTTCCAAATTTTTTTAAGAATTTTTATGTCTTTGATGGTCGTACTAGGAAATTCCGGTTTCAATACAAAATTAGACAGGGTTTTTACGGTAGAAGCTCTTACTAAGCTAACATCTTTTATTAGATTTGCGTTTTTATGCAAAGATGTTTCTATTGAAGAGATAATGTCTTCCGCGGGGACTTTATCCGGTTTAAAACAAAATTTCGGACCCTTTTCAAGCACTGATTGTTCCTGTATCGTTAAAGTTCTTGATGAAAAATTAACCACACCTGGTCCAAGAATTGACGAAGGTATTACCGCATTATTTGTTGATAATTTCGAAAACTTTATTAGCAATCTTTCTCTGGAAAGGCGAAAGTCATGATTGAAGTGATTTTTTCCTGTTTATTGAATAAAACAAAAGTCACTTAGACTAACCTTTTTTGATATAAGATTTTCCAGGGAAAGTTTATCTCTCACTTTTAAAGCTCTTTTTCGACTTTTATCCTTAATAATGTGATTTAAAGTCTTGAAATGTAAGCTTCGTTCAAACTTTTCTTCCTTGAAAATGCCCAAATATGCCCAAATGTAAATTGAATTTTAGTGAAGGTGGCACAATTCTCATCTTCTTACATCGTAGAAGAAAATCCTATTGGTCGACAACATTTGCATGTTTTTTCTGAGTGTTTATATATTTATACACAGTTTTGGTCAAACCATCCCCATAAATATGACGTAGATAATTTCGGAGACCACACTGCCTTTCCATGACGATAAATAAAAGTTCAAATAGGGATAAAATCCTTTTAATAGACAGTGATGATGATAACAGTGATAGAAATTCACAAAAATATCAGACATTTCGGTCACATATACAGTGACCGTCACCAGTAGTAAAACAAAACTAAAACAATTTAAAACAAAAGTTTAAATACTAAATCAAATAATACTACATATTGTTTAAATCTCTAATTCTTTTCAAAGCAAAGGCGGAAGCTATTCTCCTTGGCCTTCTTGGATTCGGTTCATTAGCGTTCAATGATATAACATTTGGACAAAGGTCAACTACATTGGGTGAACTGAACTTTACTCTGTCAGATTTTAATAAATTGTCATAGATAGAGTTCAGCCCATATTCACCTGTATCACGATTCAAAGCAATATTCTTGAATAAGATATTCTTTATTTCAAGAGTTTCACGAAAATTTTGCTTTAAACCCCGATCCCTAGAAATCAAAGAGACATTCTCGAACAAAATAAAATGGTCTGGAAAATTAAAAATATGTTCTGAAAGGGCTGAAGTAAAATCTTCAGACTTAGAATCTTGCTTTAAAGCCGAAGAAATAGAATCTTTGTGTTGTAATAATCTCATTTCCAAACTCTGGTTAGTACGTCCCACATATGAGCTTCCGCAAGTACATGGGATCTGATAAACCCCACTTTGTTGCCCCAATGAAGTTAGATCCTTCACAGAATTTAGAAAACTAGTAAAATTCTTTTAAGTTTTTCACTTAGCCCGGGTACATATGGTAAAGAACAAAAAACATCCTTCTCCCGAGTTGTCTCCAAGACTTCCTTAGAAATCTCTAGAAACCTTTTTCTTCTTTTTGAAAAAAGTCTGGTTAATTAACCATTCTGGATACATGTTGCTTATTAGTATTTTCCTTAGAAAAGACAACTCCTCCTCAACAAATTTTGGAGAGCAAATACTAAAGATCCGATCAGTTAAAGAAATGATCAAACCAATTTTTACTTGGCGAGCGTGACCGGAACTATAAGACAAAAATCTATTGTTATTTGTCGGTTTTCTGTAAATTTTAAAATCCAGACTATTTTGATTTTTCAAAAGAAGAACATCAAGCAAAGGAAGTTTCCCATTCTCTTCCAATTCAACAGTAAACTTTAAATCCCCCCCCCAAGCAATTAAGATGTTCCAAAAATCCTTTTAATTCCTCCTCCCCATAATCCCATACTGAAATAATGTCATCCATAATTCAATATTCTCCACAAAAATATTAGCTTATAAAGGGGATAAAGGGGCCCCCATAGGTAAACCATTTATTTGTTCGAAATACTCCCCTCTAAATTGAAAAAACAAGAGAACTTATTGCACAACCTTACTAAATACATAATTACAGAAACTTCCAAATCTGTTTTGCCACTAATCAAATCCAAATTTCTTAGCATCTTTAATTCTAGAAGAGTTTCGGTTGCTTCTACATCAATATTTGTGTACATTGATACAATGTCGAAGCTTGAAAGCAAAGAATTCGAAGAAATTTCTACTTTTTTCAGTTTTTCAACCAAATTCGAAGAATTCTTAACATACGAAATTTGTGTAGACAAAAGTGGTTTACAGATTGACACTAACCATTTGCTCAAAACACTTGTTGGTGACCTTGTACTTGACACAATTGGTCGTAATGGTAGGTTAGGCTTGTGAATTTTGGGAAGTCCATATAATTTAGGGAACAAGGAACTGCGTAGCAGGCATTTGTAATAGAGTTGAGGTGTAATTTTTTCTTCATCTTTTAAGCACTTCAATTCGTTCTTTAACTTATTTGTAAAAGAGTCTGTTGGATTATACGACAGCTTCTTGTATGTTTTTTCATCATTTAGTAAACTTCTTAATTTGGATTCGTAGTCCTCAGTATTCATCACAACTAAATTGTTACTCTTATCTGCTTTTGTACTGGTAATTGAACCATCCTTTTTCGAGTTTTTAAGAATTCTTATGTCTTTGAGGGTCGTACTAGGATATTCCGGTTTCAATAAAAAATTAGACAGGGTTTTTACGGTAGAAGCTCTTACTAAGCTAACATCTTTTATTAGATTTGCGTTTTTGTGCAAAGATGTTTCTATTAAAGAGATAATGTCTTCCACGGGGGATTTATCTGGTTTAAAACAAAATTTCGGACCCTTTTCAAGCACTGATTGTTCTTGTATCGTTAAAGTTCTTGATGAAAAATTAACCACACCTGGTCCAAGAATTGACGAAGGTGTTACCGCATTATTTGTTGATAATTTCGAAAAATTTTTAGCAATCTTTCTCTGGAAAGGCGAAAGTCATGATTGAAGTGATTTTTTCCTGTTTGTTGAATAAAACAAAAGTCACTTACACTAACCTTTTTTTATATAAGATTTTCCAGGGAAAGTTTATCTCTCACTATTAAAGCTCTTTAGTAGTGACGGGTCAATCTATTCGAGCAGAGTGTCCCCCCATATAGCTGTAACAGTTTCAAGCGGACAGTCCCAACATATAGCTATAATGATAAGTAGCGGACAGTACTCCCGCCATAAAAGCAGACAGTACAATGACCGGATTCAGCCTACCATGAAAATTCGTGCTGTTCACGAAACCATGGTTTCGGGTCATGGCCGTTGACATATCTAATGTTAAACATGATTCTTCATTATGGTATGATTATAGGCGTTGACAGAAATGAAAATGGTAAAAGATCTGAGGGAATGCTAACTCCTATTCAGAGATACATATTTTTTTTTATTTGGGCGATTCTCAACTGTGTTCGGTATAATACACAACTACCATTTGAACAGTGTTGTTAGGTCCCCTAACCCAACCCCAAGGACCCCCTCCCCCCCCCCCCCAACTCCTGCCCCTAACTCCCCCCCTCCCCTCCCTCAAACCCCCGCCCCCCTCCCCCTCCCCTCCCCTCCAAAGCCCCAACCAAGAGAAAAAAGCAACATGCAACAAGTTTCACGAACAAAAAAAATCAGCACGCAACAAGTTTTAGAATCAGAAAAATATGCATGAAGTATGTTCCATGGACAAAATTAGTTTTAGGAGGAGAAAAAAAATCAATGTACATGTTTCACTAAGAGAAAAAATCAACATGCAAAAAGTTTCACAAATAAAAAACAGCATGCAACAAGTTCCCCGAACTAAAAAAAACAATCAACACGCAACAAGTTCCATTAACAAAACCAATTTCACGAGGTTAAAAATCAAAGTACAAGCTTCGCGACGAGAAAAAAACAGGATGCAACAAGTTTCACAAACAAAAAAGTTTCACAAGCAATTCAAGTTAAGTTCAATTAGGTTCACTTGGCGTGGCGCGCCAAGTGAAACTTGGGTTTTTTTTGTTCGTGAAACTTGTTGCTTGCTGTTTTTTTTATTCGTGAAACTTGTTGCATGTTGCTTTTTTCTCTTCGCAAAACTTGTACACTGATTTTTCTCCTTTTGAAACTGATTGTTGTTCATGGAACTTGTTGCATGATGGTTTTTTGTTCATGAAATTTGTTGCATGTTGATTTTTCTCTTCGTGAAACTTGCACATTGATTTTTTTTTTGTCTTGAAGCCGATTTTGTTCATGGAACTTGACCGTGCTGATTTATATTTGTGGAGCTTGTTGAGTGCTGATTTTTCTTCGTGAAACTTGATGCATGCTGAATTTGGAACTTGTTGCATGCTGATTTATGTTCGTGGAATTTGTTGAGTGATGATTTTTTTTGTTTGTGAAACTTGTTGCATCCTGTTTTTTTTTTTCTCTTCGCGAAACTTTTACATTGATTTTTCACCTCGTGAAACTGATTTTTGTTAATGGAACTTGTTGCGTGCTGATTGTTTTTTTTTAGTTCGTGGAACATGTTGCATCCTGTTTTTTATTCGTGAAACTTGGTGCATGTTGATTTTTTCTCTTTGTGAAACATGTACATTGATTTTCTCCTCCTAAAACTAATTTTGTCTGTGGAACATACTACATGCATATTTTTCTGATTCTTGAACTAATTGCGTTCTGATTTTTTTTTGTTCGTGAAACTTGTTGCATGTTGCTTTTTCTTCTCTTCGCGAAACTTGTACACTGATTTTTCTCCTCGTGAAACTGATTTTGTTCAAGGAACTTGTTGCGTGCTGATTGTTGTTCATGGAACTTGTTGCATGATGGTTTTTTGTTCATGAAACTTGTTGCATGTTGATTTTCTCTTCGTGAAACTTCCACATTGATTTTTTTTCTTCCCTTAAAGCCAATTTTGTTCGAGGAACTTGCCCGTGCTGATTTATGTTTGTGGAACTTGTTGAGTGCTGATTTTTCTTCGTGGAACTTGTTGCATGCTGAATTTTTCTTCGTAGAACTTGTTGCATGCTGGACTTTTGTCTTCGCGAAACTTAAACAATGATTTTCTCCCCGTTAAACTAATTTTGTTCGTGGAACTTGTTGCGTGCTGATTTTTTATTCCTGAAACTTGTTGCATGTTTATTTTTTCTCTTTGTGAAATAAGTACATTGATTTTTTTTCTACCTAGTGAAACTAATTTTGTTCATGGAACTTATTGCATGCATATTTTTTTGTTCGTGATCCATGTTAAATGTTGATTTTTCTCTTCGTGAAACTTCTACCATGATTTTCCTCATTGAGAAAGCTGGTTTTGTTCATGGAACTTGTTGCACGTTGATTTATGCTCGTGGAGCTTGTTGAGTGATGATCTTTTGTTCGTGAAACGTGTTGCAGTGTGATTTTGTTTATTCTCTTCTCGAAACTTGTACATTGATTTTTCGCTTCGTGAAACTGATTTTGTTAATGGAAGTTGTTGCATGCTGATTGTTTTTTTTTGTGGAACTTGTTGCTTGCTGTTTTTTTTTATCCGTGAAACTTGTTGCAGGTTGATTTTTTTTTTCTTCGTTAAACATGTACATTGATTTTTTTTCTCCTCCTGAAACTAATTTTGTTCATGGTACATACTGCATGCATATTTTTTTTATTGTGGATTTTTTTTGTGTGCTGACTGTTTTTTTTTTTTTTTGTTCGTGAAACTTGCTGCATGTTGATTTTTTTCTCTTCACGAAACTCGTACACTGATTTTTCTCCTCGTGAAAATGCATATTTTTCTGATTCTGGAACTTGTTGCTTGCTGATTTTTTTTTTTTGTTCGTGAAACTTGTTAAATGTTGCTTTTTTTCTCTTCGCGAAATTTGTACACTGATTTTTCTCCTCGTGAAACTGATTTTGTTCAAGGAACTTGTTGCATGATGGTTTTCTGTTCATGAAACTTGTTGCATGTTGATTTTTCTCTTCGTGAAACTTGCACATTGATTTTTTTTCTTCTTCTCTTGAAGCCAATTTTGTTCATGGAACTTGACCATGCTGATTTATACCTGTGGAACTTGTTGAGTGCTGATTTTTCTTCGTGAAACTTGTTTCATGCGGATTTTTTTTTTCTCTTCGCGAAACTTGAACAATGATTTTCTTCCGTTAAACTGATTTTGTTCGTGGAACTTGTCGCGTGCTGATTTTTTTATTCCTGAAACTTGTTGCATGTTTATTTTTTCTCTTCGTTAAACAAGTACATTGATTTTTTTCTACCCAGTGAAACTGATTTTGTTCATGGAACTTATTGCATGCATATTTCTTTGTTCGTGATCCAGGTTACATGTTGATTTTTCTCATCGTGAAACTTCCATAATAACTTTCCTCATTGAGATAACTGGTTTTTTTCATGGAACTTGTTGCACGCTTATTTATGTTCTTGGAACTTGTTGAGTGATGATCTTTTGTTCATGAAACGTGTTGCAGTGTGATTTTTTTTATTCTCTTCTCGAAACTTGTACATTGATTTCTCTGTTCGTGAAACTGATTTTATTAACGGAAGTTGTTGCTTGCGTTAAACATGTTGCTTGGTGTTTTTTTTATTCGTGAAACTTGTTGCAGGTTGATTTTTTCTCTTCGTGAAACATATAAATTGATTTTTTTCTCCTCCTGAAACCAATTTTGTTCATGGAACATACTGCATGCATATTTTTTAATCGTGGATTTTTTTGTGTGCTGACTGTTTTTTTTTTGTTCGTGAAACTTGTTGCATGTTGATTTTTTTTCTCTTTGCGAAACTCGTACACTGATTTTTCTCCTCGTGAAACTGATTTTGTTCAAGAAACTTATCGCGTGCTGATTTTTTTTTCGTTCGTGAAACTTGTTGCATGTTGCTTTTTTTCTCTTCGCGAAATTTGTACACTGATTTTTCTCCTCGTGAAACTGATTCTGTTCAAGGAACTTGTTGCATGATGGTTTTATGTTCGTGAAACTTGTTGCATGTTGATTTTTCTCTTCGTGGAACTTGCTTATTGATTTTTTTCTGTTTCTCTTGAAGCCAATTGTGTTCATGGAACTTGACCGTGCTGATTTATGCCCGTGGAACTTGTTGAGTGCTGATTTTTCTTCGTGAAACTTTTTGCATACTGATTTTTTCTCTTCGCGAAACTTAAACAATGGTTTTTCTCCCAGTTAAACTGATTTTGTTCGTGGAACTTGTTGCGTGCTGATTTTTTATTCCTGAAACTTGTTGCATGTTTATTTTTTCTCTTCGTGAAACAAGTAAATTGATTTTTTTTTTCTACCTAGTGAAACTACTTTTGTTCATGGAACTTATCGCATGCATATTTCATTGTTCGTGATCCATGTTAAATGTTGATTTTTCTCTTCATAAAACTTCTACAATGATTTTTGCTTGCTGTGTTTTGATACGTGAAACTTGTTGCAGGTTGATTTTTTCTCTTCGTGAAACATGTACATTGATTTTTTTCTCCTCCTGAAACCAATTTTGTTCATGGAACATACTGCATGCATATTTTTTAATCGTGGATTTTTTGTGTGCTGACTGTTTTTTTTGTTCGTGAAACTTGTTGCATGTTGATTTTTTTTTCTCTTTGCGAAACTCGTACACTGACTTTTCTCCTCGTGAAACTGATTTTGTTCAAGGAATTTATCGCGTGCTGATTTTTTTTTCGTTCGTGAAACTTGTTGCATGTTGCTTTTTTTCTCTTCGCGAAATTTGTACACTGATTTTTCTCCTCATGAAACTGATTTTGTTCAAGGAACTTGTTGCAAGATTGTTTTCTGTTCGTGAAACTTGTTGCATGTTGATTTTTCTCTTCGTGGAACTTGCTCATTGATTTTTTTCTTCTTCTCTTGAAGCTAATTTTGTTCATGGAATTTGACCGTGCTGATTTATGCCTGTGGAACTTGTTAAGTGCTGATTTTTCTTCGTGAAACTTGTTGCATGCTGATTTTTTTTCTCTTCGCGAAACTTAAACAATGATTTTTCTCCCAGTTAAACTGATTTTGTTCGTGGAACTTGTTGCATGCTGATTTTTTATTCGTGAAACTTGTTGCATGTTTATTTTTTCTCTTCGTGAAACAAGTACATTGATTTTTTTCTACCTAGTGAAACTAATTTTGTTCATGGAATTTATTGCGTGCATATTTCATTGTTCGTGAGTCATGTTAAATGTTGATTTTTCTCTTCATGAAATTTCTACAATGATTTTCCTCATTGAGAAAACTGGTTTTGTTCATGGAACTTGTTGCACGCTGATTTATGTTCGTGGAACTTGTGGAGTGATGATCTTTTGTTCGTGAAACGTGTTGCAGTGTGATTTTGTTTATTCTCTTCTCGAAACTTGTACACTTATTTTTCTCTTCGTGAAACTGATTTTATTAATGGAACTTGTTGCGTGCTGATTGTTTTTTTTTGTTCGTGGAACTTGTTGCTTGCTGTTTTTTTATTCGTGAAACTTGTTGCAGGTTGATTTTTTCTCTTCGTGAAACATGTACATTGATTTTTTTCTCCTCCTGAAACTAATTTTGTTCATGGAACATACTGCATGCATATTTTTTTTTATCGTGGATATGTTTTGTGTGCTGACTGTTTTTTTTGTTCGTGAAACTTGTTGCATGTTGATTTTTTTCTCTTTGCAAAACTCGTGCACTGATTTTTCTCCTCGTGAAACTGTTTTTGTTCAATGAACTTGTTGGGTGCAGATTTTGCTAATGGAACTTGTTGCATATTTTTTTGGTTCGTGTAACTTGTTGCATGTTGACTTTTCTCATTGAGAAACTTGCACATTGATTTCTCTCCTCTTGAAGCTGATTTTCTCCATGGAACTTGTTGCGCGCTGATTTTTTTTTTGCATGTGTAACTTGTTGCATGCTGGTTTTTCTTCATGAACCTTGTTACATGTTGATTTTAATCTTTGTGAAACCTTACCATTGATTTTTATCCAAATGAAACTGGATTTGTTCATGGAACTTGTTGCATGTTAATTTTTTTTTATTCGTGAAACTTATTGCATGTTGTTTTTTCTTCGTGAATTTTGTACATTGATTTTTTTTTTTTCCTCGTGAAAACAATTTGTAGATGGAATATGTTGAGTGCTGATTTTTAGTCATGTAAAAAAAGTTGAAAAAAACTGTCAAAAAACTGTCAATAAAAAATGGTCACTGCAAACATTATTTTTCTATTAGTTAAAGTCACGACTAACATTTCTATATGATTTTCATTTTGAGTTCGGAAAATATTTAATGTAATTTTTTTTATGTAGTAAGTATCATGTATTTCTAAGAGATGTCAAAAAAAGTTGAAAAAATATATCATATTAAAAAAAAGTTGGGGCTGGGGGGGGGGAGGGGGGAGGGGGGAGGGGGAGGGGGAGGGGGGAGGGGGGGGGGGGGGAGTTGGGGGAGGGGGGGGGGGTAAAAGTTGGAGGGGGGCAAAAAGTTGGGGGGAGGGGGGCAAAAAGATGGGGGGAGGGGGTCCTTGGGGTTGGGGTGGGGACCTAACAACACTGTTCAAATGGTAGTTGTGTATTATACCGAACACAGTTGAGAATCACCCAAATAAAAAAATATGTATCTCTGAATAGGAGTTAGCATTCCCTCAGATCGTTTATCATTTTCATTTCTGTCAACGCCTATAATCATACCATAATGAAGAATCATGTTTAACATTAGATATGTGAACAGCCATGACCCGAAACCATGGTTTCGTGAACAGCACGAATTTTCATGGTAGGCTGAATCCGGTCATTTTACTGTCTGCTTGTATGGCGGGAGTACTGTCCGCTACTTATCATTATAGCTATATGGTGGGACTGTCCGCTTGAAACTGTTATAGCTATATGGGGGGACACTCTGCTCGAATAGATTGACCCATCACTACTCTCTTTTTCGACTTTTATCCTTAATAATGTGATTTAAAGTCTTGAAATGTAAGCTTCTTTCAAACTTTTCTTCCTCGAAAGTGCCCAAATGTAAATTGAATTTTAGTGAAGGTGGCACAATTCTCATCTTCTTACATCGTAGAAGAAAATCCTGTTGGTTGATAACATTTGCATGTTTTTTCTGAGTGTTTATATATTTATACACAATTTTGGTCAAATCATCCCCATAAATATGACGTAGATAATTTCGGAGACCACACTGCTTTTCCATGACGATAAATAAAAGTTCAAATAGGGATAAAATCCTTTTAATAGACAGTGATGATGATAACAGTGATAGAAATTCACAAAAATACCAGATATTTCGGTCACATACACAGTGACCGTCATCAGTAGTAAAACTAATCTAAAACAATTTAAAACAAAAGTTCATATACTAAATCAAATAACACTACATATTGTTTAAATCTCTAATTCTTTTCAAAGCAAAGGCGGAAGCTATTCTCTTTGACCTTCTTGGATTCGGTTCATTAGCGTTCAATGATATAACATTTGGACAAAGGTCAACTACATTGGGTGAATTGAACTTTACTCTGTCAGATTTTAATAAATTATTATAGATAGAGTTCAGCCCATATTCACCTGTATCCCGATTCAAAGCAATATTCTTGAATAAGATTTTTTTTATTTCAAGAGTTTCACGAAAATTTTGCTTTAAACCCCGATCCCTAGGAATCAAAGAGACATTCTCGAACAAAATAAAATGGTCTGTAAAATTAAAAAAAATGTTCTGAAAGGGCTGAAGTAAAATCTTCAGACTTAGAATCTTGCTTTAATGCCGAAGAAACAGAATCTTTGTGTTGTAATAATCTCATTTCCAAACTCTGGTTAGTACGTCCCACATATGAGCTTCCGCAAGTACATGGGATCTGATAAACCCCACTTTGTTGCCCCAATGAAGTTAGATCCTTCCCAGAATTTAGAAAACTACCCAAAGTATTATTACTCTTTGAAGCTACACTTAGACCATTGCTCTGTAAAATTCTTTTAAGTTTTTCACTTAGCCCGGGTACATATGGTAAGGAACAAAAAACATCCTTCTTCCGAGTTGTCTCCAAGACTTCCTTAGAAATCTCTAGAAACGTTTTTCTTCTTTTTGAAAAAGTCTGGTTAGTTAACCATTCTGGATACATGTTGCTTATTAGTATTTTCCTTAGAAAAGACAACTCCTCCTCAACAAATTTTGGAGAGCAAATACTAAAGATCCGATCAGTTAAAGAAATGATCAAACCAATTTTTACTTGGCGAGCGTGACCGGAACTTTTGTAACTTTTGTTTCAAATTGTTTTAGTTGAGTTTTACTACTGATGACGGTCACTGTATATATGACCGATATATCTGGTATTTTTGTGAATTTCTATCACTGTTATCATCATCACTGTCTATTAAAAGGATTTTATCCCTATTTGAACTTTTATTTATCGTCATGGAAAGGCAGTGTGGTGTCCGAAATTATCTACGTCATATTTATGGGGATGATTTGACCAAAATTGTCTATAAATATATAAACACTCAGAAAAAAACATGCGAATGTTATCAACCAACAGGATTTTCTTCTACGATGTAAGAAAATGAGAATTGTGCCACCTTCACTAAAATTCAATTTACATTTGGGCACTTTCAAGGAAGAAAAGTTTGAACGAAGCTTACATTTCAAGACTTTAAATCACATTATTAAGGATAAAAGTCGAAAAAGAGCTTTAATAGTGAGAGATAAACTTTCCCTGGAAAATCTTATATAAAAAAAGGTTAGTGTAAGTGACTTTTGTTTTATTCAACAAACAGGAAAAAATCACTTCAATCATGACTTTCGCCTTTCCACAGAAAGATTGCTAAAAAGTTTTCGAAATTATCAACAAATAATGCGGTAATACCTTCGTCAATTCTTGGACTAGGTGTGGTTAATTTTTCATCAAGAACTTTAACGATACAAGAACAATCAGTGCTTGAAAAGGGTCCGAAATTTTGTTTTAAACCGGATAAAGTCCCCGTGGAAGACATTATCTCTTCAATAGAAACATCTTTGCATAAAAACGTAAATCTAATAAAAGATGTTAGCTTAGTAAGAGCTTCTACCGTAAAAACCCTGTCTAATTTTGTATTGAAACCGGAATTTCCTAGTACGACCATCAAAGACATAAGTATTCTTAAAAACTTGAAAAAGGATGGTTCAATTACCATTACAAAAGCAGATAAGAGTAACACTTTAGTTGTGATGAATACTGAGGACTACGAATCAAAATTAAGAAGTTTACTAAATGATGAAAAAACATACAAGAAGCTATCGTATCATCCAACAGACTCTTTTACAAATAAGTTTAAGAACGAATTGAAGTGCTTAAAAGATGAAGGAAATATTACACCTCAACTCTATTACAAATGCCTACCACGCAGTTCCTTGTGCCCTAAATTATATGGACTCCCCAAAATTCATAATCCTAACCTACCATTACGACCAATTGTGTCAAGTACAAGGTCACCAACAAGTGTTTTGAGCAAATGGTTAGTGTCAATCTGTAAACCACTTTTGTCTACACAAATTTCGTACATTAAGAATTCTTCGAATTTGGTTGAAAAACGGAAAAAAGTAGAAATTTCTTCGAATTCTTTGCTTTCAAGCTTCGACATTGTATCAATGTACACAAATATTGATGTAGAAGCAGCCGAAACTCTTCTAGAAGGAAAGCTGTTAAGAAATTTGGATTTGATTAGTTGCAAATCAGTTTTGGAAGTTTCTGTAATTATGTATTTAGTAAGGTTGTGCATTAAGTTCTCTTATTTTTTTCAATTTAGAGGGGAGAATTTCGAACAAATAAATGGTTTACCTATGGAGGCCCCTTTATTAGCTAATATTTTTGTGGAGAATATTGAAACAATTGCGTTAGATTCATATTTTTTTAAACATATTTTCTGGGGCCGGTATATGGATGACATTATTTCAGTATGGGATTATGGGGAGGAGGAATTAAAAGGATTTTTGGAACATCTTAATTGTTTGGGGGGGATTTAAAGTTTACTGTTGAATTGGAAGAGAATGGTAAACTTCCTTTTCTTTATGTTCTTCTTTTGAAAAATGAAAATAGTCTGGATTTTAAAATTTACAGAAAACCGACAAATAACAATAGATTTTTGTCTTACTAGTTCCGGTCACGCTCGCCAAGTAAAAATTGGTTTGATCATTTTTTTTAACTGATCGGATTTTTAGTATTTGCTCTCCAAAATTTGTTGAGGAGGAGTTGTCTTTTCTAAGGAAAATACTAATAAGCAACATGTATCCAGAATGGTTAATTAACCAGAATTTTTCAAAAAGAAGAAAAAGGTTTCTAGAGACTTCTAAGGAAGTCTTGGAGACAACTCGGGAGTAGGATGTTTTTTGTTCCTTACCATATGTACCCGGGCTAAGTGAAAAACTTAAAAGAATTTTACAAAGCAATGGTCTAAGGGTAGCTTTAAAGAGTAATAATACTTTGGGTAGTTTTCTAAATTCTGGGAAGGATCTAATTTCATTGGGGCAACAAAGTGGGGTTTATCAGATTCCATGTACTTGCGGAAGCTCATATGTGGGACGTACTAACCAGAGTTTGGAAATGAGATTATTACAACACAAAGATTCTATTTCTTCGGCTTTAAAGCAAGATTCTAAGTCTGAAGATTTTACTTCAGCCCTTTCAGAACATATTTTCAATTTTCCAGACCATTTTATTTTGTTCGAGAATGTCTCTTTGATTTCTAGGGATCGGGGTTTAAAGCAAAATTTTCGTGAAACTCTTGAAATAAAGAAAATCTTATTCAAGAATATTGCTTTGAATCGGGATACAGGTGAATATGGGCTGAACTCTATCTATGATAATTTATTAAAATCTGACAGAGTAAAGTTCAATTCACCCAATGTAGTTGACCTTTGTCCAAATGTTATATCATTGAACGCTAATGAACCGAATCCAAGAAGGTCAAAGAGAATAGCTTCCGCCTTTGCTTTGAAAAGAATTAGAGATTTAAATAATATGTAGTGTCATTTGATTTAGTATATAAACTTTTGTTTTAAATTGTTTTAGTTTAGTTTTACTACTGATGACGGTCATTGTATATGTGACCGAAATATCTGGTATTTTTGTGAATTTCTATCACTGTTATCATCATCACTGTCTATTAAAAGGATTTTATCCCTATTTAAAACTTTTATTTATCGTCATGGAAAGGCAGTGTGGTCTCCGAAATTATCTACACACGGTAGTGAAATATTTATGCAATAGTATAGTAAATCGCTTTAAGAAAGAGCAAGGTACATTAGGATACACACAATTACCTAATAAATCAAAATTCAAATTGTAATTTTGCTTTATTAATTAAACGAGACCAAAACTTAATCACTTCTTTTTAGTATTTGTAATTTCGTCTAGTTCTTCTCTTAACGCTTTCAATTCCAAATCAGGTACGAAACGTATTTCATCATACTGATGTTCGTGAGGGTGTATACTCAACATCACACCTTCAGGCAAAGACGTGTGTATTACCTCCACTAAAACTGATAGTAAAGAAGCTGGTATTGAGTCTATTTGAACATTTCTCTCATACTCTTTCAAATGATACTTATCTTGTTGAATTTGCGAGTTTTTCTGAAATGTGACAACATCAATCGCTTTACCAGGAGTGGCCCATACATCTAAAACATCAACACCAATGTTCTCACTTATCCGATGCACAAAACTTGAAAAACGCTCAAGCACGGTAAAATCATATGATTTCAATTGAATATTGAGTATGTCAGTATAACTCTCAACTGGGTATATGCTATCAAAATAATCAGGTTTTTGCAACTTCACTAAACAGGATGAGAAATGACGAGACTTGACTTTTACAAAGTGCGAAAGCATCTGCTTGAACATCTTATCAGCTGCAAATCTAGAAAAAGAAAATAAAGTGACATATTCTCAATATAAAAGACTGTACAAGGTCGGTTAGAGTACATCAGAGCCAGACCTAAAAAAACAGACACAAAACTTTTTTCATCTGGAATACATTAAATTACTTAAAAAATTAATTACAACAGAAAGCAACTATAAAGTATAGAACTTGCAAAAAGAAAATACCAGTAACGGGTAGAAAAAGCTTACAAGCTCAAAGAGAAAAAGATTATTTAAAATAAAGAGTACTATCGATCTTAAATTTTCTTGGTTGTAATTTTGAGTTTAACTCTAAACTATTTAAATTAAATTTAAAAAAACGCCCCTCATTTGTGAGTGAAACGGAAAAAATTTTCTTGTGTATGCCTCGTGGACGCGTTCTGGATCGCAAGGGGGTGAATTGGTATCATGTACTGAATATCATGATGGTATCATGTACTACGGATATTTATGCCAAAAGTAAATGCACGGGAATTAATTATACTTATGTTATTCTTCCAGCTAGTGTTGTAACTGGTAAAATTGTTCAGGGTAAAATTGGGTAGTGTACGTACTTTACCGTAATTTTACAAACCCCCGTAGAATTGGTATTTTACCTATTTTACGTAATTTATGTATTTTACCTAAATTACGTATTTTACCTATTTTACCGGTATCTTACATATTTTACGACGCCTTGCAATTTTCAGAGCACAAAAGCGCGAAGAGGCTGTCAGAAAAGTTTCCGAAAAAGAAGTTTTTCAAAGAAAAGAAAAGGCCATTTTCAAACAGTTCGTGGTAACGAACTGTAAGTAAGGAGCGACCCGGCTCAATGGTAACCAAAACTCTAAAAAACCGAATTTTGATACCAATAGATACATCGAAAGAATCAGATTTTAATTCTGATTTCAAATATATAAGTTTCATCAAGTTTAATCTTACCTATCAAAAGTTACTTGCCTCAGAAAATTTGGCTGATTTTCGAAAAAAGGGGGAAAGACCCCCTAAAAGTTATAGAACCTTAATGAAAATCACACCATCATATTCAGCGTATCAGAGAAACCTATTGTAGAGGTTTCAAGCTCCTATCTACAAAAATGTGGAATTTTCCATTTTTTGCCTGAAGAAAGATCACGGATGCGTGTTTATTTGTTTTTTTGTTTTTTTTTTTTCTTTTCCCCAGGGGTGATCGTATCGACCCAGTGGTCCTAGAATATCGTGGGAGGGCTCATTGGAACGGAAATTAAAAGTTCTAGCGCGCTTTTTAAGTGACCAAAAAATGGAGGGCAACTAGGCCCCCTCCCACGCTCATTTTTTTCCCAAAGTCACCCGATCAAAATTTTGAGATAGCCATTTTTTTCAGCATGGTCGAAAATATTATAACTATGTCTTTTAGGATGACTTAATCCCTCGAAGCCCCCAGGGGGAGGGCTGAAAGTTATGAACTTTACCCAATATTAACATATAGTATTGGTTATTGGGACCCGGCTCAATGGTAACCGAAACTCTAGAAAACGGTATTTTGATACAAATAGATACATGAAAAGAATCGGATTTTAATGCTGATTTCAAATATATAAGCTTTATCCAGTTTAATCCTACCCATCAAAAGTTACGCGCCTGAGAAAATTTGGCTGATTTTCGAAAAAAGGGGGAAAGACCCCCTAAAAGTTATAGAACCTTAATGAAAATCACACCATCATATTCCGCGTATCAGAGAACCCTACTGTAGAGGTTTCAGGCTCCTATCTACAAAAATGTGGAATTTTGCATTTTTGCCAGAAGAAAGATCACGGGTGCATGTTTATTTGTTGTTTTTTTTTGTTGTTTTTTTCCCAGGGGGTGATCGTATCGACCCAGTGGTATTAGAATATTGTGGGAGGGCTCATTTGAATGGAAATTAAAAGTTCTAGTGCCCTTTTTAAGTGACCAAAAAAATGGAGGGCAACTAGGCCCCGTCCCACGCTCATTTTTTTTCCCAAAGTCACCTGATCAAAATTTTGAGATAGCCATTTTGTTCAGCATGTTCGAAAATATTATAAGTATGTCTTTTAGGATGACTTAATCCCCCGAAGTTCCTGGGAGGAGGGCTGAAAGTTATGAACTTTACCCAATGTTAACATATAGTATTGGTTATTGGGAAGTATACAGTACAGACGTTTTCAGGGGAGATTTTTCCTGGTAGTGGGGGGGGGGGGGGGGTCGGGGGTTATTTGGGAGGATCTTTCCATGAAGGAAGTTTTCATGGGGGAAGGGACATTGCTATGAAGGGGACGCCAGACTTCCCAGCATTATTTAAAAAAAGATCAGAAATTAAATATAAAAAAACAAGTTTTTCAACTGCAACAGCAGCAACATCAAAATTTTAAACGAACAGAAAATATTACATATATGATTGGGTTCACCCCCTAGTCAATACCTCACTCTTAAAGCCAGAGATTTTTTAGCACTTTCATAAGAGCTATTTATTCTAATTAACGGCCTTTGTGATTAAGCGGTCATTTTTAAAGAATTGGAACAAAATTCGAACTTTCGCTTAAAGAGCAAGGTATTGACAAGGGGGCGAACCCCCTAATATACGTATTAAAAATATATGAATATAGAAGTTCGTTACGTAAGTTAATTCGTAAGTTACGTATATTTATTACTAATAAAAACGTTCGTAAATAAAATGAAACAAGTTTCGAGAAAGCCATTTAACCAAATGAAAGTAAATTAATATTAATTTTTTTTTTATTATTCATGTACTGTGAGCCAAGATCAAAACCTGCATTTATTCAAAAATGTTCAAAAATTAAATAAAAAAAAAGTTTTTTTTAACTGAAAGTAAGGAGCGACATTAAAACTTAAAACGAACAGAAATTATTCCGTATATGAAAGGGGCTGTCCCCTCCTCAACGCCTTGCTCTTTACGCTAAAGTTTGACTTTCTCACAACTCTATTTTTTTTAAACAATAAAAACTTTAGCGTAAAGAGCGAGGCGTTGAGGAGGGGACAGCCCCTTTCATATACGGAATAATTTCTGTTCGTTTTAAGTTTTAATGTCGCTCCTTACTTTCAGTTAAAAAAAAACTTGTTTTTTTTTTATTTAATAAACTTAAGATCAGCAGATACAAATACCTGTTAAAATTCAAACTCAAATAACAGAAATTATTATTAAAGAATAAATGAAACCTAAAACAAACAGAAATTAAATAAACAATCATAGCAAAAAAAACATACAAGTAATAATATAAATGATTAAATAAATCTTAGAGCGAGTAGTGCTTTAATTGAATATGCAAATCAAGCTTAAAACAACGAAAAATATTTTGCTATTGAAGTATAAATGAAACCCAAAACGAACAGAAATTCAATAAACAATCAATGCTAACAAACATACAATAGATGGTAATATAAATGCATAAATAAATCTTAAAACGAGTGAAACTTAAGTTGAATATGCAAATCAAGCTTGAAACGAACAAAAATCACTGCAAACAAGAGTTTGGGTATAGCCTCCTTCGTTATTGGCGCTTTACTGAAAGCTATATGTGTCTTGAACAGTCTTGGAAAGTACAAACAAAATCAAATTGAATATTTGAAATATAATGATATTAATTGTTGAAAGATCCATCACTTCAATATTTTATTTCACTGTAATTTTATTTTCATTTTCAATGCTGTAAGAACTGGAGAAGAAAATATTTGTAATATAATTCATTTTCAGTGAAGTGCCAATGACACAGCAGGCTTTAGGTATTTACAGTTAAGGAAGGGGGCAGTATCCAAACTCTTGTTTGTAGTGAAACTATTCTTCTAGAACAATCTTAGAAAGAATTAATAAATTAAACCGAATATCAGATGCATAATGATATTAATTGCTGAAAGCTCATCAGTTCAGACATTCACTGTAATTTTAATGTAAGTACAAAAGAAAATATTTGTAATATAATTCGTTTTCAGTAAAGCACCAATAACGCAGTAGGTTTTATACTTTTACAGTGAGAAAGGTAGGCGATGTCCGAACTCTTGTTTGCAGTGATTTTTGTTCATTTCAAGCTTGATTTGCATATTTAATTTAAGTTTCAATCGTTTAAGATTGATTTACGCATTTATAATAGTATCTATTGTATGTTTGTTTGCATTGATTTTTTATTAATTTTTGTTCGTTTTGGGCTTCATTATATACTTCAATAGCAAAATATTTTTCTTCGTTTTAAGCTTGATTTGCATATTCAATTTAAGCATTACTCGCTTTAAGATTTATTTATTCATTTATATTATTACTTGTATGTTTTTTTTTGCTATGATTGTTTATTTAATTTCTGTTCGTTTTGGGTTTCATTTATTCTTTCATAGTAATTTCTGGTCATTTGGAGTTTGAATTTTAACAGGTATTTGTATCTGCTGATCTGAAGTTTCAAATGGCCTTTACTTTTCTTTGAAAAACTTCTTTTTCGAAAAGTTGTTTTTAAGAAATTTTTGTTTGTTTTTCATTGCAAAAAGTTTCAAGTTTTTAAAAATTCCTTATTTCAAAATCAAACTTTTTTTTAACATCAAATGTTCATCAAAGTATCAAAACTACTATCAAAGAAACAATATCAAAGTAAAAAATAACAAAGTAAAGATAGCATCAAAGTAAACAAGGTATCGAAGTAACAATAAGCAACTTGCATAACTTACAGCCCTTGCGCTGTAAATCGAAGTTGCCACGTAAATCACTAAATCCAAGTATTAAAGTAAACAAAGTGTCAAAGTAACAATAATAAAGTTCCGTAGCTGAGAGCCATTTCCCCAGGGTTAGGGGCAGGGGGTTCAACCCCGGAAACATAGTTATTTGGCCTTTGAAATTTTTGAACAAAATGGCAATCTCAAAATTTTGACCAGGTGCCCTTTGAAAAAGTGGGGCGTGGGCTAGTTGCCCATTAATCACTTTTGACTCTTTAAAAAGAACTAGAAGTTTCAATTTCTGATCAAATGAGCTCCCTCCAAAATTAAAACGACCACCCCTTCCACAAAAACCTTATATTCTAATAATAGGCAACTTACATAAGTTATAATTTTTGCCCCGGGGGCTATGGAGGATTTCGTAACCCCTAAGTTATAGTAATTTGAATTCTGGACTATTTTGAACAAAATTACCATTTCGAAATTTTGATAAGATAAATTTGGGGAGACAGGCACAAGGGGGAGGGGGTTAATTCTAAGGGGTGGCCGGGTTTGGCTGTGCACAACCTTCCCGTGGTGGCCCTGTTTTCACTAATCTTAATGCATAACTAAAAAAAGGGATCTTTCACAACTCAGCAGAAGGGATCTTTCCTTAATTTCTTGAACAAGCTAGACTAACTTTCAAAGTTAGCCTAACCCTTAAAAAAAGCTCAATTTGATGTGCTGTACAAATCAAAAATAGTTTTAGTCTACGTGTAGTTCAATATTGCGACTACTGTTCTTCAAAAAATGGCAATGTTTCTTTTGAAGGCACTCAATTTAATTAAAATTCAGCATCAGTTGGAACTGTCTGAGTATTTCCTAGCTTAATTAGACTATCTTGAACGGATATCTATCACATAGCTAATATAGAATACCATTGTTTATATATGGAGAAAAAACCATATCCTAACAATAACCATGGACAAAAATTACAAGCATAGGCTATAGGAGGAGCTAAACTTGGTGTCCCCTGGGCTCAAGATTAGGCTACTTCTACAGTAGGGCCCCCTTATGTCAAGAACTTACAGATTTAAGTTCAAAGCCTTTTAGGAAAAGATATTTTTAGTCCAATTGTTTGGCAAACCAAAACATTCTTCAGCCCAGGTATCCCTTTACCCAACAACGTACAGACAGGCAGTCAATTTTAAGATAATTTCCAAAAAAAAATACTATGTTTTTGAAAAATCGATCCCCTGAACTTAATTATTTTGCATATGACTTTCCCCTTTGCAAAGAACTTAGACACATGATTTCAAGTGATTTGGGAAACAAACATTGTGGAAATGTTTGGATTTAGCCAAACAGATGGCTAGGCCAAACTAATCTGTACGCAGGAGCTTAAACTTGTCAACTGTTGGGCAAAACTCAAGACAGTATATATTGGCAGTATTAAATTAGCTACCTAGTCGACTACTGAAATATAGCCTATAGGTCAATATATAGGAGCTGAAATTATGGTCCCGTGGGCCCAAGATTAGGCTTTGTACTTGAGTGTTCCTCTATGGGACTCTTTCCTTGGCCTCTCAAAGAGAACTATCTTTAGCAGATCTTCCTATGTTTTCGTGAAGATGTACAAGGCCCTTGTCAGGCCATTACTTGAATTTGAATATGCATAGCATCATCAGGGTAGAGGGGTGATACCCAGCTTCTGCAACAGGTCCAAAGGAGAGCTACTAAGGTAATGACAAAGATAAAAGACAAGTCTTATGATGACCGTTTGTAGAAGTTGAAATTATCTACGCTGGTGAACAGATGATGAAGAGCTGGTAAACTTATGATCTTCACAAGACCCCCCCCCTCCCAATTCGCTTGTCAACTTTCCAAAATATTGGCATTGATAAGAGGGGATATTCAAAGAAACTATTCAAGCCATTAGTCAAAACTCAACACTGTCAACATTTTTTCTCCAGTCATGTAGTCAACTATTGGAACAGTCTCTCAGATACAACAGTCTCAGCATCCAATGATGAAGCTTTCAAAAAATTACTAGATATCATGTCGAATGATGTTCCTAGGAAGTACTAAAGGGATGCATCTGATGTTTGATCAACCACATCATTAGCTGTGGTACAACTCACAGATCAAGAAGGATCTTAATTTGCTCCAAAGTGCAAAAAGAGGTAATTAAGGAAAGTCGACAACTTACAGACGTTAGTTCATAGCCTTTTTGGAAGAGCTTTTTGGTCCCATTTTTTGTCAAAACAATATATTCTTCCATATTGGTGTCGCCTTTGCCCAACAACTTACATATAGGCTGGCAATTTCAAGATAGTTCAAAAACATTTGGCCATCTGTTTAGAAGTTTCCTTCCACAAACCTAATTATTATTGTGTATTACTGTCCCCTGGGTAAAAATTTACATACATAAATTTCAAGCCATTTGGAAAAAAAGGTTTCTTTTCCATTTTTGGGCCCAATTTTCCAAAAGCCAGAAAAATAAACCCCATTTTTTCCAATCATTGGGGTCTTGTTCCAAGGACTTGGGAATCTAAGTTTTAAGTAGGCTAGATGGAAAAAAAACACCAAGTCATTGCAATATGTTATGCATATATATTGGAAAAAACAGATATTGGAAAAATAAATAACTATACTGGAAAGATGGTGACAAAAATAAGGTTAAAAATAAGCAAGCAAATATTAGAAAACAACTTCAATCATCAACTCTGAAGCTTCACAAGGAGAAATCCTTAGATTGTTCCAAGCTGCATTTTAAAGTAATTTAAGGTGATATTTGGATAAGAAAGGCTTCATTGCATAGATACTTACTTACTTAGAACTTAGGTCCTCCTGAGCCATCTGGGGCGCATAGGGCATCGACGAAGCCTCGGTAAACGTTACGTATTGGCGCTGCGGCAAGTACATCCTCCCACTGGGGTTGTAGTGATGTGTGAGCACTGTGTAGATCACGATCGTATGTGCGTCTGAGCGTGTTTCTCGGTCTTCCCCTCTGTCGACGCCCACTCGGCTGCCAATGTTGAACCTGGTTCGGGATTCTTGAGTCCTCCATCCGAAGGACGTGGCCAAGATAGCTCCATCTCTTCTTCTTAATCACTTCAGTAATAAGCGGCTGGCCAGTTCTTCTGCGGACCTCAATGTTGCTGACTCTTTGACGCCAACCGATATTCAGCACGCGTCTCAAGCACATATTTTCGAAAGCTGTGAGTCTTTTCTCTGTCCCAACATCTAGTTTCCAGCACTCACTGGCATACAATAGCATGGACAAAACGTTGCTATTAAGAAGTCACAGCTTTAGTGCAAGCGAGTACTTCTTTGATTTCCATACTGGCTTAAGTTTATTAAAAGCAGCGTTTGCCATGCCAATTCTTCTCTTGACCTCATTTTGCACTTTTCCTGTGTAATCGACCCAGCTTCCAAGGTATTTAAATTCATGGACTTGTTCGACTCTACGATTTTTGTGCAGGAGCTCGACTGGCGAGCCCGATGTTGCCATTGATTTAGTCTTGTCTGTGTTGATGTTTAGGCCAAATTTCTCCGCTTTAACGCTCACTTTATTAAGGAGCTCCTGGAGTCGCTGCTTTGTCATTTCCAGAAGTGCCACATCATCCGTAAAGTCAAGGTCCGAGAGGATTTTATTTCCGACCGTTATTCCGAAGCCAGCCGCTTCTCTCAAAACATAATCCATTAAAATTACAAATAAAAAGGGTGATAAAACGCATCCCTGTTGCACTCCTGACATAATTTTGAAGTAGCTAGTTGTTCCATTCTCTGTCTTTATGCAACATTCCGTATTTTCATAAAAGGCCATGATCAAACTTATTATTTCTTGGGGACACCATAATACTGTAGAATTTCCCAGAGTGTGTCACAGTCCATGGAATCGAAGGCCTTTTCAAAATCAATGAAGAGCATGTATACTTTGTTGGAACACTCATTTGCTTCTTCTATCAGAGTCCTGGGCGTGAATATGAGATCTGAACAAGATCTACCTGTCCTAAAGCCATGTTGCTCTTTTCTCAGATACGGATCAAGTGTTTTTTTCAGTCGTTCGAGTATTACAAGCGCTACAACCTTACTTGGTACTAATATTAGGTTTATACCTCACCAGTTATCGCAGTTAAGACGATCACCTTTCTTAAATATCTTAACAATTATCCCTTTGGTCCAGTCGCCAGGGACCTTTTCAAACTGCCAGACTGTTGCAATCAGTGTTATCCACACTGAGAGGCATGTCCTCATTGATACCTTGATCATTTCCGAAGTTATGCAGTCTTCACCAGGTGATCTTCCATTCCTGAGTTTCTTCACTGCAACAAGTATTTCCGCAGATGTTGGGGGATTTTCGTCAATCTTAAGGTTAAGAAAGGGAGGGATGCTTTCTCGGTCTATTTAAAACCTTTTCGAGGTGGGATACCTATCTCTCATCAATTTTCTCAGTTTCGGTGAGAACATTTCCGCTCTCATCTTTGACTTGGCTGGATCTGCTGGGAAGCTTTCCTATCATTTCATTTGTGAGCCTGTAAACTGATTTGGAGTCTCCTTTTCTAGCTGCATCCTCTGCTAGTCTAGCCTTCTCTTCTACACACCTTCGCTTGTCAGCTTTTGCCAACTTCTTGATTTCTTTGTCCTTCATTCTATATAGGACATTTGCGAAGACCGAAGTTCTGTCGCCGCCAGCAGAGAAAATTTGCTGTCTCAAGTCATTGCGCTCGTCGATTAGTTTCCAAGTTTCCTGTGATATCCATCTTTCTTTTGGTTTCTTCTTATACCCGAGCACATCCCTAGCAACTTGATTGTAAGTTGTCTTCATATTTTGCCATGCTGTTTCCGGACTGTCTGTGCCGTTTTCTATTTCAAGTGGAGCAAATGAGTTCTTCAACTCCCTACAAAATTTTCTTTCGGTTTTAATAGCCAACTAGTTAGCTAATTCCAAAGTATAAGTAAAACTCTATTGATATGTCCCTAGTTGGCTAATTCAAGCTCAAGTCTATATAACTGAAATTTTAAAAACCAGCTAATGAGCTAATTTCATAATGCATACAGCCCAGAACTCAATTGTAGCTGAGTAGTTGACTATTTTAAGCTTTAGTGTAAATATACAGGAGATATGAATAGTCAATTAATTAGCTAATTCCACAGTGTATATATGGCTATGTTGATAGGTGACTAGCAGGATAGTTTAAACTTCAGCATAAATACAAGTGGGATTTCCACAGCCAACTTGTTAACTAATTCTACAGTTTATATAAAATTATATTAATAGATAACTATTTGGCTATTTTGAGCTTCAGTGTATATAAAACTGGGATTTTAGCAGTCAACTAGTAAGATGATTTTACACTCTATATAGGACCCAACTGCTAGCTGACTAGTTGGCTAATTTAAGCTTCAGTGTATACAAAACTGGGATTTTAATATCCAACTAGTATGCTAATTTTCTAGTGTATCAATCAATCAATCAAGTTTATTATTATGCCAAAATATCCAAAAGAATAGCACTGGCATGTCAAAAAAAAAGAAAAAAGGCGTTAATCACTGTGACATGTTATTATAATGTTTACAAAAGTATGGCACAAAGGAACGATCGTATTGCACACTACGATTAGCTGGAGGGTGCTTAAATTTTTCTTTTCTCCAGTTTGACCCCCAGGTGGGGCGTGGATTTTCAGGAGCTGGCTGTAACTCTGGCAGGATGCTACGAAAAAGATCCGACGACAGACAGGACCTTCCAAAAGTCATGAGCAACTCATGTTGCCTGGCAGATAGTGTGTTCAGGCCTAGTGATGTCAGACTCTCCTCATATGATCTATATTCGTGCCAAAGGATGATTCGGCATGCACGTTTTTGAATTCGCTCGACTTTAAGATCCTGAGCTTAAAATCGAGTATATATTTTCCATTCCCATTGCTACATGAACAAAATGAAATATGGCATCATTCTTTATGCTGATGATTCCAAGATGTTCATGCCTGTAATTCAACAAAGTGGGCTAAGTAACCTTTGTAAAATCCAAACATAGGCACAGTGCTTGAATCAAACATAATGAAGTGCAGTGTCCTACATTTTAGTAGAAACAATCCTTGTCACCAACATACCACTTTTGATCCTAATGCACTATCAAACTCAGTACTAAAGACAAGTCCTGAAGAATGTGACCTGGGAGCACTGATTGATGAACAACTATAGTCCCATGGCCACTGGCAACAATCAATTTCAAAAACAAATTCAAGGCTCAGCTTCTACAAACAGACCATAACTAGCCACACCTGCACAATCTTTCTAATGCTCTATAAGGCTTTGGATTTCGGAATTTATCTTAGCTCCTCTTCTTTTAAGAAGGGCACTAGCTTAGTCAAAGGAGTTCAGAGGCATGCCACAGAGTGTATAGCTGGCCTACAGAACCTTTCATACAACAAGAGACTGGAATACATGCAGCTGCCAACTGCTATTATTACCAAAGCGGGTATTTAAGGGTTTGTAAACATTTATTTTGTCAACATCTCTCTAAGTCAATAGCAATTTTACCAGTGACATTCTGTGAATATTGAACATTGTAAGACCAAACAGCAAAATCAAAGCCATATTGTCCAGAGTGCAGATTAAGAGTGATATCAAACACATTTAGATGTGCTAGTTACAGCTCTAATTCAAGGTATATTTGTATATTTTTTTTCCAGGTATACCTACCTCCTGATTTGGATCCCTTTAGACACCATGATGTCTTTTATTACTCCTCAAACCGAAATGTAAATTAAACATAGATTCATCCAGCAATTGCAGCCAAGTGTTGATTTTGTTATTTCTAAGTATCCCAATGCTGGAGTTTTTTGTTGTTGATGCTAATGATTTTGAGGTAGCCTAGATAAAATTTCCTCTTATCTTAAGGTTGAGCAAATTGGTAAAATCCAAACAAATAGAGGACACACCTGTTCTGATGTTATTCTTACTATTATAAATAGTTTTTACAGTCCCACCTCTGCTATGTCCATTAAGTAGGAGTTACCACCTCTCCCTCTGTTTGCATCCTTCTTCAAACTTTAGGCATTCTATTTCAATCACCTAGAACTCTTACTGCCATCTTGATAGCTCCAGCCTTCTTTCTTTAGGCAAGTGCCTGAATACTAATGATTGGTCAAACAAAAAGTGCTCCAGTGACAAGGGCTACATCAACCCATAAAGATATTAATCAGAAATACACAAAAGCTAATCAGAAACAACAAATAAGATAAGCCTAATAAACTACATAAAATATTAAAAAAGACACATTTCTATAGCTGCTCAATCCTACTACAAATATAACATAAGAGAACTATTTAAACATAAACAAAAAACTGGTTTTCAGAGGCTTAAAAGTTTGGTGACAGAAGACCTGACCAGCTACATTTTAGCCTTCCTAAACTGCCTGAAATTACTGCCAATAGATTAACCAGTTCCTGGCTGCCATTATCCAAAGCCTTCCAGCATTGTCTTGCCAGTTACCAACTGAAGATCTTGTCCATTCTTTACCCTTTGGAGATTACAAAATGAAGATTTGGAAGACAAGAAATACAAGTGTCTGGCCTCTGGATATCCCTTTTCCCTTAATAGTACTTCCAGTGATTTCCCTTTGACATCCTTGTCTGTCCTTTTCAATGAGATTGCAAACTCTGGACAATTTCCACAAATATGGAAGCAGAGTTCCAAAATCCCCATAAAAAGGGACCTTCTTCATTTTGTGAAAACAATTGAAAGAAATCATGAAAACCTAATACTTGACTAAATTTAATTTCCACTGATCTCCAAAAGTAATTTAGTCTTGTTAATCATAATATATTAGCTAGAAAATATATAAAATCTTTCCTGCCAGAATAGGTTGTCTCCTTCTTATCAAATACATCACAAGTAGATCAATATTTTGATCATTATTCTAATCCTCTCCTTGTCCATAATGGACTACCCCTTGGTACTCTCCTAGGCCCCCACCTTTTCTCAGTCATCACTTACAGTCTTGCTAAGAAATTTTCTGACAGATGGAAATCTGTGGATGACCTTATGATCATTGAAATTTGTACAGATATTAATGAGCATATTCAATGGCATTGCACAAGATGCCTCAAACTTGGACATGAGAAAACCCTTCTAAGTCCATAATGATACCAATTCGTTTTCTTAAATACCCATCCTATTTTCTTGATTCTATCCCTCCTGAAATTTCCCTGTTCTCCTTTAAATAGGTTGAAACCACAATTTCTTCTAATTCAAAGCAGGGTATCCATGTTAAAAATATAATACAAAAAGCTAATACAACTATCTCACTCCTTAAGCTTCTAAATAAATGAGGCCTCCCCCTTACCATTCTGGGTCCTCATCCTCAACACAGAGCACAATAGATCTAGTGTGGACCTTAATTTTGTCCTGAAGTGCAAATTAAGGTAATACTTCCTTTGGCTGCCCCTATATTGGATACACTTGTCCAGGTTGGCACCCTGGCATTTCCAGAGAAGAGTTGGACAAAATTGAATCTATCCACACAAGAGCCCTGCAAATGATTTTCAAAGAGGGTGAAGTCCAATACTATCTCCTTTAAAAAAAACTATATTACAAATGCTTGAGTACAGGTGAGGTAGGCTATGCTGTGCCTCTAATTTTTTTTTTTAATGCAATGATATTTATGATTTATATTGATTCTTTTTATACTGAGTGTTACTTCTTTCTGTCTTTTTAACATGTTTTGACCTGTCTCAGTTTAAATTCTGACAAATGAATGGATTTTCATTCTGACAGTTTTTTGCCAGTCTTTTACTTTTGTTGCTTTTTATGTTTTGTTTGTGCTAACCTATAAATATGAAACACAATATAAATGATCCCATCTTTACAAAACATTCAACTCAGAACCATACAAGAGGTTACTCACAAAATCAACTAAAATGTCCTGCCAATACAGGACCATGGCAACATTTCTTCTCTGAGTTTGTTGTAAATAACTGGAATAGCCTCCATGCTGAAATGGTAACTTTAGTCACAATTACATCCTTCATATCCAGACTTGACAAAGAATGGAATAATAAGACATGGATATATGAGCAGGACTGTCTATCCCATTCACCAATGTGTTGAAGTTAGCCTTAATTAAAATTTTGACAATCATTGGCATGGAGCACAACAAATCCAATATGGACTTCAATTTTGTTTCAAAGTGCAAATCAAGGCAGACTAATAGCTATTGCCCATATCCCTATTTAGTGCTGTCTTGTGTAATAAACTTAAGCTGATCAACTCATTTGTAATAAGGGAAATTGAAGAAAATTGTTCTATTCCTCATTGTCAGTTTGGGTACAAATGGGTTTAGGTAGAGATCAGGCTCTCTTTTTACTTGTAAATTTGCTAAAGGACATTGAAAATTGAGATAAATTTTTGATTTTATGTGCACATGATGTTGCAAGAGCCTTTGACCCATGTATACTTGTACAGGTTTTGCTCCAAGAAGAGCATTAGCATATTGGCTCAAATTTTTTACACTAATAACACAGTTGTTCTACCATTTAAATATAAAGAAAATGGATGTTTCATAAGTTTATCTGGCAGTGAAGTGCCTTGTTCTAGTGGTCTTACTTGTCTGGATTTTCCTATTGGAGCAAATTTGAAAGAAACTACAAGCCTAGCACTGAAAAATTATGCTCATATCATCCACACTATAAAGTTAAGCACTTGCTAGTTATGTTTACATATGATTTACTGAGCTTTTCTTGCCTTTTCCAAGGATACTCTCTAACTTTTAAGACTCTAAGAAGAGTATGGGTATATTTGCTTGGATTTATATACTGTTAAGACAGTTGCTCTGCATATGTATCCATGGCCTCATTTTGTAACTGAAAAGAACACATTGATTTCATTTAAAAAATAGCCTAACAGTTCCTCACCTAGTTGCTCTTGCTTTTGTTTGATCTAATTGTAACTCTGCTAATAGGAAGCAAATTTGCTGCCTTTATTTTAAATTTGTAAAGTATTTGATGGAACTTGCAAATAGACAAGTAACTCCATCTTATAGAGAAAGTATAGATTGGTAAACCCAGCTCAGTTATTAAGAAGCATACTAATGATTAGCCATTCCTATTTGCCTTTATTTTAAATTTGTAAAGTATTTGATGGAACTTGCAAATAGACAAGTAACTCCATCTTATAGAGAAAGTCAAGATTGGTAAACCCAGCTCAGTTATTAAGAAGAATACTAATGATTAGCCATTCCTATTTGCCTTTATTTTAAATTTGTAAAGTATGTGATAGAACTTGCAAATAGACAAGTAACTCCATCTTATAGAGAAAGTAAAGATTGGTAAACCCAGCTCAGTTATTAAGAAGAATACTAATGATTAGCCATTTCTATTTGCCTTTATTTTAAATTTGTAAAGTATTTGATGGAACTTGCAAATAGACAAGTAACTCCATCTTATAGAGAAAGTAAATATTAGTAAACCCAGCTCAGTTATTAAGAAGAATACTAATCATTAGCCATTTCTTCTTCTTCTCTAAAGTATTTGATGGAACATGCAAATAGACAAGTAACTCCATCTTATAGAGAAAGTATAGATTGGTAAACCCAGCTCAGTTATTAAGAAGAATACTAATCATTAGCCATTTCTTCTTCTTCTCTAAAGTATTTGATGGAACTTGCAAATAGACAAGTAACTCCATCTTATAGAGAAAGTATAGATTGGTAAACCCAGCTCAGTTATTAAGAAACATAATAATGATTAGCCATTCCTATATGTACTGTGTTTGCAGTTGTTTAAGCATATTTTTCTATTTGTTATTTTTACTATGTCTTTTTTGAGCTTGCTCATTCCTTTTTTAATATGATGGGTTATAGATAAAATGAATAAATGAGTAACCAACTAGCTAGCTAATTTTACAGTGCATGCAAATTTCTATCAATAGCTGACTAATTCAAGCATAGCCAGGATTTTGATAACCAACTAGTAAGCAATTAACTATTAGGCTATTGATTGTAAAGAAAAAAGCAAGATCTATTGCTACCTTTAGGCCAAATATGATGAATGATTTATGTATTATAGAGTTAATTTTTCTACAAACAGGGCCTTTTCTCGTATCAAGTCATGCCTTAGTGGCAGAAAAGTGCCCATAAAAAAAAAGAAAAAAATTAATGGAAAGTAAAGCTGGCACAAATGAAGCTCATGAAAATTCTGTGCTGGCTAGCAGTAGATAATAAGTTAAAAAGCAATTTATATAAAAGTTGACCATGCTTCCATCATCACAATGAACTTTTTGAATAAAACAGTGTTAACAAATGGTTTTAAACATTATCTTGCATGGTTATTAAAAATGTTATTTTCTTCTTGAAGTAGGCCTAGGCTAATTGATAATAGTCTAACACAAAGAAAGCCAAAACTGGAAGTTTTAAAAAGTCATAAATAAAAAAAAGTGGAATTTAGGGCTAAAACCACCAATCAGAAACACTTTCTGTTAGCAGACTGGATTTTATTCTAAAGTGTGGCTAATTCTTGTCTTCTTGAAAATAATGATTTGGCAGCTTTCTTCAAGTCATAAGATAAGTAAAGGAAATAAATGAGACAAAGCACAGCTGGCTTGACTTTCAAGGTTACAGAAAAGGCCTACCTTCATCTTAGTGTAGGTTACCATTCATTTGGGTTCATCAAATCAAAGATATTTGATGCATAGTATTGATGCCACTGAATCCAGAAGAAGAAAAATTACAAGGAAAAAAATATAGCACAAAAAAAAAACGGACTTGCTTTTAATTTAATGGTAAATATAAACTTTACCCCCACCCCCTAACGTGAAAATATATACCCTGAATTGGTATATATAGGGGTGGGGGATACCAACAGATGGCTAATTTGACAGTGCATATATATATACAAATCTTTGAATTAGCAAACTGACCAACCAGTATTTTAAGCCTAAGAGTCCAACTGGACATAAGGAAACATATTAAGAAAACAATTCCTACTTCATAATATACAGAATAATCCTAGTTGACACATTTTCAGGGGGGAGAGCCTTTATCTTCACTTCTTTCCTTGTTTTCTAAGAAATTCATGGATTTTCTAGAACCTATATATTCACAGTATATATACCCCCACCCCCCTAATGTGCAAATAGAACTACATCCACAGTTCTAGAACTACTTAGAACTATATCCTCAATCTAAACATAACATCCATTTGCATCACAAATGGCATTTACTCCCATATTAGCCATGTGGTGGATGTCTGTATGTTCACTTTATTTGTAAGTTAATAATATGAACTGCAAAAAATTTACTAAAAATATAAATCTTCATTGTTTATCATTTTGTGGTGTCTCATTTATTCTTTGTTAAAACATGATTGTTAAGTTAAATTTATGGGACTTGTGAAAGTCACTCTGTCTAATTGATTTCAAATGAACAATTGAAATGAGATATCACTACAGAGTCCATTTTAAATTAGAGTTGAAAGTGAAATGATCATCACATTTGCAAAGAGCATAAAAAAGACATAAAGTAGGCTAGTATGTTAATCTTGTCTCTGTATAAGTAAAGGAATTATCTCACAATTCATGAAGGTTCCTAGCTACCCATGACAGAATTTTACTTTCAAATAAAGTGGACCAAACAAACAACTTAGGCTAAATATAAAAACAATTTAGCTGCAAATTCTGGAAATAAATCGACATACTGTTACTACCACTAACAACTCACTGCAGTACAGATCAATCTGAGGCAACTTGTATAAATTAGGAATCGGATCAACTTGATAATTGCTCACGTCCAACTTTTTCGTATATATTAGGAATTTGCCCAACTTGATAACTGCTCACCTTAAACCTTTCTATATAATGCCGCTTATCAGTGTTGCCGACCCTTCGAAACAAAATCTACCACAAATGGCACGAAATATGTACCAGAGACAAAAAAATTATACCATATCCCAATTTTTTTCGTCGGTGACTTCGGTGATCGTTGGTGACGTACAGCACTCTCTATAAAAATTTTGTATAAGAATTTTGTAAAAATTTTTGTGTAAGACTTACTTTTGTATAAGACTTTCTCCATTCCTTCGTTTTTCTTTCTCTTCTAAAACAGTACATGTGCTCCTGACAACGCTTACAGAAAATTTTCAGAGTAACATAAATTACTTAATGCAGGTAAAAAATTTACGGCCGTTTATTTCACCACTCTGAAATTGGTCCCAAATGACGATTTTAATGCAAAACAGGGGTTAAAATCGAGTTTCAACATTGTAATCTTACAAAATATTTCCCAAAAGCAGTCGCTAGAACCTATTTTTTCCATTTAGTGGTTAGCATACAAATCCCCTTTTCAATTTGATTAAGATTTCAATGGAGGGGAGGATCGCTACTGTATCTCTTTCCTAATATACGCTACTGCCTAAAAGCAATAAAGGGAAAAAATTGTTTTTAAATTGAGACTGATCAAAGAAGTAATTTTAGGAGTTATGGTCTAACACGTGCTAGAGGTTTTAATGTTGAAACAATATTTTCTCCAAAACACCTTTAAAAGATCCTTCACTCATCTCGTAAGGTCTAGTTGTATATATCCCCACAAATGGTACAGTAGAGACCATCTCTTTCGGTATTTTTTAAATCAACTTAAACATCTAGATAAAGGCATCTTTTAGTTTTAGAACTGGAACTGGCTTTAGAGACTTAAGTCTGTTTAAGTTAACCGATGTTTCAACTACTCTATACTACAAAACTATAAATAACAAATGACAAAAAATATGACATTAAACAACACTATCTGAGTTGGGAGCCATGGCAGCACTCGCAGTTGTAGGTTTTCTGTACCCTTTTCCACTATTTTGCCAGTTAGGGTGTGTCAACTTGCTCGTGGGGGGGGGAGGGTCAAGTGCTTGGTAAAGACTCGTTTAGCACCCATAACATCATTAAGAGCAGTAAAGCCAAGTTTATTTTCTCAATTTTATTTTGTTTAAATTTACAGCTGAAAAGACACTCTCGGCACAAGAAGAAGAATGTGGTAGGATAAGCATTTTCATCATGAATTCACAAAAGAATGGGAAACTTTGTACTTGAGGACCATCATATCGTTCTAATACTTTAACCCAGAAATAAACTGGGTCAGAATCTGCAAAGTTCTTGAGATCAGCACAGAAGGACAGCCTTTTCCATTCTTTGGCAATGTTTTCCATATCAAGTCTCCTTTGCCAAATTTGGAAACTGGACAAGTGGTGGGACAATGCTTAAGTTAAGACTGGTTCTCACTGCCCAGATTTTTTTTCTGGGCAGATTTTTTTTCTGTCCAGAAAAAAAATCTGGGAATTCCGCATGTTCACACCGGAATTCAGTTCTCACTGTCCAGATAATTTTTCTGGACAGATTTTTTTTTTCTGGCCATCGGAAAAATCGGCGTAAGATTCAAAAAATGGATCATGAGGCTACAACTGTTTTGCTCTTGTGCTTACTTCGAAGGAGAAAGAAGAGAAAAGGCCTACAAGCCTCAGAGACTATGAGAAAAAGAAAATTTTGGGTCAGAGACTTTTTAAAAATGAGAAGTGAAAATGGTGCTTCAAACCTACTAATCAATAACCTGCGTTTGAAAGATGCAGATTGGTTTCATGACTATTTCAGAATGTCACCTAAGCAATTTGATAACCTGCTTGGTCTGGTTACACCATATATTGCAAGACAAATACAAACTTCAGAACAGCTATTTCACCTAAAGAAAGGCTTGAAGTGACATTAAGATATCTTGCAGCTGGTGGCACACAGAGAAACCAAAGCTTCACACATTACCTGGGAAGGTCGACTGCCAACCAAATTATATGGAACACTATGGATGCAATCTGCCAAGTACTATCCCCATTATTTCTACGATTTCCCAGTGAGCAATCTGAGTGGAAGGAAATTTCCCATGAGTTTGCAGTAAAATGGAACTTCCCACACTGTGTTGGAGCTATTGATGGGAAGCACATTAGAATCCAGGCTCCACCGAATTCGGGGTCACAATATTTCAACTACAAGCAGTTCCACAGCATAGTGTTGATGGCTATGTGCGATGCTAACTATCGATTTGTCTATGTTGACATAGGCAGTTATGGCCGGCAAAGTGATGGTTCTGTGTTTGGCAATTCAACTCTTGGTAAGAAAGTGATTGCCGGTACTTTAGATCTTCCAGGCAGTGATACGACTGATACAGGAAATGCCACCTACTTACCATATGTGATTGTTGGAGACGCAGCTTTCCCCTTGAAAACAAACTTACTTAGACCCTATCCTGGTGATCACCTTCCAGTACCAGAGGAAATTTTCAATTACAGGCTTTCTCGTGCACGAAGGATAATAGAAAATGCATTTGGAATTCTTGGTGCCAAGTGGAGGATATTCAGAGAAGCAATTAATGCAAAGCCTGAGAATATTGACAAGGTCATACGCACTTGTGTTTGCCTACATAATTACTTGCGTACCGAAGATCTTACAACTCCACGGAGACACTCGAGGTATGTTAGTGCTAACTTCGTTGACACAGAAACTGACGGTGTTATAACATTGGGGCAGTGGAGACAAGAGCAAGTAAATGGGCTGTTACCAATTGTCTCAACAGCAGCACGAAACCCAGCTGAAGCTGCCAAACATGCCCGTGACAAATTTCGAGACTACTTCATGACGCCAGAAGGAAGTGTTCCTTGGCAGCTGAGTAGAGTGAGTCAAGGCCGCATTCCTGAGTAGGTCAGTGTTGTGTTGTAGCAGCAGGCTGTATGCAAACTTATCACACTCAAAGTTGTGTGATTAACTATCAGAAATGAATGTGTAAATGTGTGCGTCTATTTCTGGCTGTAGTTTAGTTACTTTTCTATAGTAAAGATTAAAGTCTATAGTAAAAACGGCTTATTTCGCTTTTTCTGGTGGATTTTCCTGCTTTCAATATATTGCTGGTAAATTTATCAGATAAATATGCTGCATGGGTTCAGGGGAGGATAATTGATAGTAATGACTGGCAACTGTTAAATAGCGACTATTTTTTCTAATAGTGAGATAAAATACTGTTTAATACTGAGATAAAAACTAACTTTCAGTAAAGCACAAGTATAGTACAAAGTACAAAGCACAAGCTATACATAAATGTTTGGGTCAATGTGCGACACAGTTATAACACTTCTGAACCGTAATCTTTCCGTTGAGAAACCAAAGTTAACGCGAAGCGCTGAATACCATTAAATTTATTGCCTAGCTTGCAATCCAGATGCATAGTTTCCAGCAAAAACTTATCTCAACTAATTCAACGACTGTTTAGGCCTTAAATTTGTTTGTTCATTTTTAGAATCCATAAACATATTTCGTTACTCTCCCCAAAACCGCTTTTCTTTCTAAGCCGCTACGTTAGGCACAATCTGTTTTGGAAAGAATATGGCGTGAAAAAGTGGACATACTTGACACTGAACTTTTCTCGCCTGAAAGAAAAAGAGAAAAAAAAAGAAATTGCACAATTTCCATGTCTTTAGCCACTGTCCTAAAGTAAAAATGAAGATTTTCGAAACAACCGGCTTTAAAAAAAACTTTCGATTTCGCCCTTAATCTATATCCAACTTTTGAATACGTCAAGGCATCAATATTTGCACTACGGAAGTCTTGACAGAGGAAAAAAAGAAAAAAACGGATACGGTAGTTATGCAGCATCCGAGCTCGTCCACTATAACAAGCATTCGAAAGTAGAAAAAAGAGCTAAGCATGAGTGAGTGCAGTAGAAAATGTTGGGGTATTGAGATTTTGCATACTGATAAAACTCAGAGCAAAGAACTGCACTGAAATGAATTTATATGGATACTATTCTTCTACATAGGCACTAGTTTTTTCAATATACTTTCCTACCGCTTTTGAATGCTCTGCTGCATAGCCATAAGCCGCTCTAACTCACTTGCCTTTGAAGCATGTCTTTGTATATCTGAACCATAGCAGGATTGCCAACCATAGGTCTAATCAACCATAGAGTCTAGTTGTAAACTAAGAAATTACACAAACACATTACTCATTTCCTGGTCATCACTTTCATATTTTTTAAGCACTTCAGAAATTTCATGACGTGCCTCTGCTTGTGCTTTTTTTGGCAAACCGTTCAACACGCTACAGATGTACTGGCTAAAATGTAAGTTGGGTGTTTTTTTCTCTTGTAAAGACGAAAGAGCTTTGACAATTTCTTGGTCAATGTCTGTATGTGCCTGGCTACCTCCAGGAGTATTCTGAGTCTTGTTACCTCCACTACTACCACATGGCTCTTGGGATGTTTTGCGCTTTCGTTCAGGCTGGATGGGAGCTAAAGGTGACATACATGATGATGAGGTTTCAGACTGCTGATTCTCCGCGGAGTTTATCCTAGCTCTTTTTGACGGCTGAAAAAGAGATTCTGCTGTCTGCTCAAACTCTTCTGAGCTCAATTCTATATGCTGAGTAAATTCGTCTTCATCATCAATTGAAGTATCTATCCTGGTCAAAGTTTCACTAACAGAAGCAATCTGCAGAGGCTCAGTCATGTTGTCCACAGTTTTTCTTAGCTGACCCGACTCTGTCATGAAGCTGAAAAGGTGGAAATACTTCCATGTTTTTCTGTTTACTTTTGCACCATCTCCACTTTTACCTTTTTCACTGCGTCTACACTTCATATAAGTATCTCTTAGAATGTCAAACTTTTTCTTCAAAATGTATGCAAGATTCTGAACAGGCAGTCCATAATCTGAAAACAAAATCCCGGATTCTGCCATGGCTGCAAAAGAGTTTTTCTTCTTCCTACAATCTTTGAAGTCTTCTCTAGAAGAATCCCATAGCCATGGATAGTTGATACAGGTGTTGACAAGGAGTTCAATGTCACTGTCAGACCATTTTATTTTGTCCTCCATGACGATAATGGTATCCTAGGGGTTTGCAAGGTACCAGCTGGCTTCAGCTCTGGTTCTTATGCCTAAAAAGAAAAAAGGGTACAGATTACACTATTATATTATTACATTATAACATATTTACAGTATATATTGTAATATCAGTTGACCTATGCTGAGTTCCGACCTACTCACCATGGTAAGCAAACATGAAAAAAAAGTTAGCAAATCCGTTCCAACCTTCTTCTCCTTACCATAGAGTTACCATGACTATTGTTCCAACCTGACATTTTTCCCTTGATTTTAGTTACCATAGTAACTTTTTGTTTACCATGCTGCTCTGCAGGGTAAGGAGCTTACTATGGTAGCTTACCATGGTAACTGGGTTGGAACTCACTCGCCAGTTGCCTCTGAAACAAATTTTTATGTAAAAAAAGTAATTGGTTTTAAGAGGTTCCTAGAAACTGGTGTTCTTTTAAAATATCTGAAATTAGCTAATTACCTTACTAATTAGCAAATTAGCTACCCTTGAAAAAAAAACAACTTATTGGTGTTAAGAGGTTCCTAGAAACTCGTGTTCTAAAGGTAGCACCAGGGGTGCTGCATCCCTCCCCCCTACACACCCCCTATGCAACACCCCTGGCGCATTCTGATTTCTGCCTAACTACTATATTCATCGATTAATGTGATGGAGCATTAGATTTATGATTATGATGTCATCTCAAACCTGTGACAATTTTATAATTTAAGAGAGTCCTGTAACTTTTGAATTTGCTGAAACATTTATGGCCTTTTCTCCCCATCATATTTCTGTACTAGACTGATTGAGCTCTACTTCTACAAAGTCAGGTTACCTAAATAAAGGTGCAGTTTAGTTCCCACTGTAGTGTGGGGTACAGAGGCCCTACCAATAGAACTGGGATATACAGTAAGAAGTGAGCTGCTTATACCCTGCTTCTACTGGACAGTAGGCTATCTGTGCAACTTTACAGCCCAATTGACTAAATAAAATACAGTAAGAAAAAAGTTGTTTTTATCAGGGGGAACTAATCTACACCTTCTCATGTATCTCCAACGAATTTTTCTCTAATATTCTTGTGAAGTCAGCTTCTTCAGTTTTTTTACCTTGATCTTGGTTGGTGGTTGTCGTTTTCTCAGTGATCTTTAAATATCTGCTTGTTCTTCAGCTACATCAACCATGCTTTGAACTACTTTTAAGGCTAAAATCTGCCCAGATTTTTTTTCTGGCCAGAAAATATCAAACTCGATCTGATCGAAAAATCTGGTCAGAAAACAGTAAAATCTGGGAAAAAAATCTGGCCAGAATTCTGGAGACGAAAATCTGACCAGATTTCTGGTCAGTGAGAACAGCAATCTGGGCAGTGAGAACTTAGCTTTAGAGTGGTCAGGAGACATAGCTATCTTTGGGTCCAGTCCGTTTAAGTTTTTAACCGACGAGTATTTTGAACAGAAAAACCTTTTCTTTATTTCGTCGCTAAGTCCAATCATGTTTTCCACAGATACTGTTTTGAAGGTAGTTGCAGCTGTTATCGAAATTTTATTGTTGATAAATATAACCTCTACACGACTGCCACAGTCTACTTCTTTCATGTCTCGAAAGTGTCGTGGGTCCCTGAGCTGTATATACAGCTCAATTAGACAGCATACAATTCTTACTTCGTAACATGCAGAAAAGTTCTACTTAATTTTTTCAAAGCGATTCCAATATGCTCCCCCTCTATTTAATGTGCAAATATCTACCTTAGTTCAAATATTGCTATCTACGTTAGTTTTAAAATTAGATGAATGGATGATAGAAAGTCTATCATCTAGTAAAATGAAGCATTAAAAAAAGAGGGGGGGGGGGCAAAACTTCGGGGGAGGGGGTCCCTTCTGTGTCTCAAGTGTGCAAAAAAAATTATTAAAAAAATGGGGGGGGGGCAAAAAAGTTGGGGGGGGGGTCCTTGGGGGGCCCTTCTGTGTCTCAAGCATGCAGAAAAAAAGTGAAAAAAAATGGGGTGGGGGGCAAAAAAGTCGGGGGGCCCTTTGGGGGGTCTTCTGTGTCTCAAGCGTGCAAAAGAAGTATAAAAAATAAGGGGGGGGGCAAAAGTATGGGGGGTCCTTGGATGTTTGGGCAGGGGACCTTACAACACTGTTCAAATGGAACTTGTGTATTATAGCAACCACAGAGTTTCACGCCAAATCATCCTCTAAAATGTCTCAAACTGTTTCACCCAAAAAATCCCTAAAATGTTGATTAATTTGCTTTCGCCCAAATAATCCCCTAAAAGTAATTTTAGAATGTTCCTTTTGTTTTGGCATCCTTTTGCGATGTCACGTTTAAAATTGCCAGGAAACCATTTCCCGCATAAAATATATTCAATCTGTCTTGATCTCGTTTGAATTTCTGAAAATATATCTAAGTGTGCTCCTAGTTACACTATTATGGCTTCGATAGAATATTAATATTTATCTCTCAGACCTAAAGACCAGAGAAGCCATATTGTTTCTTAATTCCCCTCATGTTACATTAGAATTCCCCGTTAGATTATGCAAATCAATTTCCCAGAAATCTAGTCACTTCAGTCTGTATCCAGCAATTGTTGTTGAACTTATGTCTACATCCAAGAAACAACAAATAAATTAACCAACACTAATAACCATCAAACAACCATCAAAATACAGAACAGAAACATGAAAAAAAGAACAGAAACAACGAACAGAAACATGAATAAATTATGTACTGTCAGTATTCAATAATGGGGTTCTACTCACGGAAGGCTTTGCCACTTTTATTGGAAATTTGTTTTACATTTTGGCAAGATTAAAGAAGAAATTTTACATCAAGAACTTGGAATGAATTTTTTCAATGAACTCTCTCTGAAAATAATCTAGTGAATAACCTGGAAGTTCATTATTTTGTGAATGACCCGAAAAGTTATTTATTTTGTTGGATATAAATATGCTAGTTTCAATTTTATTATTTTAGTATTTCTACTGAAGACGGTCGCTGTATATGTGACTGAAATATCTGGACTTTTGTACCTGTTTTTTCACTGTCTAAATAAATGGATTTATCCCCATTTGAAAGTTTATTTGTTCGTCTTAGAACGGCAGTGTGGTTTAAGAAAACAACGCCTAATTTAAAGGTGTTATGTCAAAAATACTTCTATAAGAACCATATATATCCAAGGGTATAACTTAAAACGCCTGTCCCCAAGGCCCCTTTTTCCCAAATGCATATGATCAAAATTTTGAGATAACCATTTTGTTAAAATAGTTTAAAAATCAAATAACAAAAACTCAGGGATCATAGAAACCCCCCGAAGCCTGGGGGAACTGTTGTAAATTTTTTTCCCGCGGGCAGATAAGCTTTTATTTAAGGGATGGTCGTACAAACATCAAAGAATGATCATTTGATTTGAAATTGAAATTTCTATTTACCTTTTTAAGAGTCATCAACAATGATCGGCGGGCATACACCCCCCCCCCCTCTCCCGCCCTCTTTTCCCCAAATACATTTGATCAAAATTTTGACATAACCTTTCTGTTTCAAATAAGTAGGAAGGGCACAATGACTCCCACGAGAACACCGTGCTGCCATCTACAATTGAGTCTAACGCTAAGCTAACATAATTTATTCAAGGATTATCGATCGAGTCTAATGGGGTCAAGGTCAATTGATTTGTTGTTGTTTGTCTAGGTGTAATGACACTGGGGTGAAGTTTGCACATGCGCATTAACGGGGGAGAGATGTATTGATCTAGGGCAAGAGGGGGAAGTGGATTTTTGAGAAATTGATTTACATAATCAGTGGGGGAATGTATTGATCCGATATCTTAATTTACGTAAATGAAGGAGAGAGGATTTCCGAGAAATGTATCACATAATAGAAGGGGACAGAATTTCTGAGAAATTGATTTGCATAATCGAGGGGAATTATTGAACTACGAAAGGGGAATTAGAAATGACATCACTTGTTTCCTAGGAATTATACGGGACTCTAAAGAGATAGAAATTCTATTTTTAAATACGGCTTCTCTGATCTTTAGTGGCAGAGATAAATTGATATTCCGTTTTTAAATATGGCTTCTTTGATCTACAGGTCTAAGGGATAAATTAATATTCTATCGAAACCATAATAGTGTAGCTAGAAAAACCTATGAGATGAAGAGATTAACGCGGGAAATGGTTTCCTAGGAATTTCAAATGTGACAGCGCAGGGATGCCAAAACAAAAGGCCCCCCGATCCCCCAAAGGACCCCAGAGCCCCCAAAGGCCCCCCGCGCCCCCAAAGGCCCATAGCCCCTCCCTTCCTCCCTCCCTTTTTGAATTTTTTAAGTTTTTTCGGACTGAATTTTTTAGACTTAGAAATTATCCAAAATTTTTCCGTTTTTTCTTTAACCCATTGGCATAGAGTTTTAGCCTAGAGTCTTAGCTTAGTTGTATTTAGAGTTGAAGTTTACTTTAGTTTTAGTTAAGAGTTTAGAGTTTTTAGCTTAGAGTTTTTGTTGAAGTTCTAGTTAGTTTAGTTTTAGTTAAGAGTTTAGAGTTTTAGCTTAGAGTCTTAGCTTAGAGTTTTTTTTAGAGTTCTAGTTTAGTTTAGTTTTAGTTAAGAGTTTAGAGTTTTAGCTTAGAGTCATAGCTTAGAGTTTTAGTTAAAGTTGTAGTTTTAGTTAAGTTTTAATTAAGAGTTTAAAGTTTTAGCCTAGAGCCTTAGCTTAGAGTCTTAGCTTAGAGTTTTGTTGAAGTTCTAGTTTAGTTTAGTTTTAGTTAAGAGTTTAGAGTTTTACCTTAGAGTCTTAGCTTAGAATTTTTGTTGAAGTTCTAGTTTAGTTATAGTTAAGAGTTTGGAGTTTTACCTTAGAGTTTTAGCTTAGAGTTTTTGCTAGAGTTCTAGTTTAGTTTAGTTTTAGTTAAGAGTTTAGAGTTTTAGCCTAGAGTCTTAGCTTAGAGTTTTTTTTAGAGTTCTAGTTTAGTTTAGTTTTAGTTAAGAGTTTAGAGTTTTTAGCTTAGAGTCTTGACTTAGAGTTTTTGTTGAAGTTTTAGTTTAGTTTAGTTTTAGTTAAGAGTTTAGAGTTTTAGCTTAGAGTCTTAGCTTAGAGTTTTAGTTAGAGTTGAAGTTTAGTTTAGTAATAGATAAGAGTTTAGAATTTTAGCCTAGAGTCTTAGCTTAGAGTTTTAGTTAAAGTTGTAGTTTTAGTTAAGTTTTAGTTAAGAGTTTAGAGTTTTAGCTTAGAGTCATAGCTTAGAGTTTTAGTTAGAGTTGAAGTTTAGTTTAGTTTTACTTTATAGTTTTAGCTTAGAGTCTTAGCTTAGAGTTTTAGTTAGAGTTGAAGTTTAGTTTAGTTATAGTTAAGAGTTTAGAGTTTTAGCCTAGAGTCCTAGCTTTGAGTTTTAGTTAGAGTTCTAGTATAGATTAGTTTTAGTTAAGAGTTTAGAGTTTTAGCCTAGAGTCTTAGCTTAGAGTTTTTGTTAGAGTTCTAGTTTAGTTTAGTTTTAGTTAAGAGTTTAGAGTTTTAGCTTACAGTCATAGCTTGAGTTTTAGTTAGAGTTGGAGTTTAGTTTAGTTATAGTTAAGAATTTAGAGTTTTAGCTTAGAGTTTTTGTTAGAGTTTTTGTTAGAGTTCTAGTTTATTTTAGTTTTAGGTAAGAGTTTAGAGTTTTTAGCTTAGAGTCTTAGCTTAGAGTTTTTGTTGAAGTTCTAGTTTAGTTTAGTTTTAGTTAAGAGTTTAGAGTTTTAGCTTAGAGTCTTAGCCCAGAGTTTTAGTTAGAGTTGAAGTTTAGTTTAGTAATAGTTAAGAGTTTAGAGTTTTAGCTTAGAGTCTTAACTTAGAGATTTTGTTAGAGTTCTAGTTTAGTTTAGTTTTAGTTAAGATTTTAGAGTTTTACCTTAGAGTCATAGCTTAGAGTTTTAGTTAGAGTTGAAGTTTAGTTTAGTTTAGTTTTACTTTATAGTTTTAGCTTAGAGTCTTAGCTTAGAGTTTTAGTTAGAGTTGAAGTTTAGTTTAGTTATAGTTAAGAGTTTAGAGTTTTAGCCTAGAATCCCAGCTTAGAGTTTTAGTTAGAATTCTAGTTTAGTTTAGTTTTAGTTAAGAATTTAGAGTTTTAGCCTAGAGTCTTAGCTTAGAGTTTTTGTTAGAGTTCTAGTTTAGTTTAGTTTTAGTTAAGAGTTTAGAGTTTTATCTTGGAGTCTTAGCTTAGAGTTTTAGTTAGAGTTCTAGTTTAGTTTAGTTTTAGTTTAGAGTTTTACCTTAGAGTCTTAGCTTAGAGTTTTAGTTATAGTTCTAGTTTAGTTTGGTTTTAGTTAACAGTTTAGAGTTTTGTTTTGGAGTCTTAGCTTAGAGTTTTAGTTAGAGTTCTAGTTTAGTTTAGTTTTAGTTAAGAGTTTAGAGTTTTACCTTAGAGTCTTAGCTTAGAGTTTTATTTAGAGTTCTAGTTTAGTTTATTTTTAGTTAAGAGCTTGTAGATTTAGCCTAGAGTCTTAGCTTAGAGTTTTAGTTAGAGTTCTAGTTTAGTTTAGTTTTAGTTAAAAGTTTAGAGTTTTAGCATAGAGTCTTAGCTAAGAGTTTTAGTTAGAGTTGAAGTTTAGTTCATAGTTAAGAGTTTAGAGTTTTAGCTTGGAGTCATAGCTTAGAGTTTTCGTTAGGGTTCTAGTTTAGTTTAGTTTTAGTTAAGAGTTTAGAGTTTTACCTTAGAGTCTTAGCTTAGAGTTTTAGTTAGAGTTCTGGTTTAGTTTAGTTATAGTTAAGAGTTTAGAGTTTTAGCTTAGAGTCTTAGCTTAGAGTTTTTGTTGAAGTTCTAGTTTAGTTTAGTTTTAGTTAAGAGTTTAGAGTTTTAGCTTAGAGTCTTAGCCCAGAGTTTTAGTTAGAGTTGAAGTTTAGTTTAGTAATAGTTAAGAGTTTAGAGTTTTAGCTTAGAGTCTTAACTTAGAGTTTTTGTTAGAGTTCTAGTTTAGTTTAGTTTTAGTTAAGAGTTTAGAGTTTTACCTTAGAGTCATAGCTTAGAGTTTTAGTTAGAGTTGAAGTTTAGTTTAGTTTAGTTTTACTTTATAGTTTTAGCTTAGAGTCTTAGCTTAGAGTTTTAGTTAGAGTTGAAGTTTAGTTTAGTTATAGTTAAGAGTTTAGAGTTTTAGCCTAGAATCCCAGCTTAGAGTTTTAGTTAGAATTCTAGTTTAGTTTAGTTTTAGTTAAGAGTTTAGAGTTTTAGCCTAGAGTCTTAGCTTAGAGTTTTAGTTAGAGTTCTAGTTTAGTTTAGTTTTAGTTAAGAGTTTTAGAGTTTTACCTTAGAGTCTTAGCTTAGAGTTTTAGTTATAGTTCTAGTTTAGTTTGGTTTTAGTTAACAGTTTAGAGTTTTGTTTTGGAGTCTTAGCTTAGAGTTTTAGTTAGAGTTCTAGTTTAGTTTAGTTTTAGTTAAGAGTTTAGAGTTTTACCTTAGAGTCTTAGCTTAGAGTTTTATTTAGAGTTCTAGTTTAGTTTATTTTTAGTTAAGAGCTTGTAGATTTAGCCTAGAGTCTTAGCTTAGAGTTTTAGTTAGAGTTCTAGTTTAGTTTAGTTTTAGTTAAAAGTTTAGAGTTTTACCATAGAGTCTTAGCTAAGAGTTTTAGTTAGAGTTGAAGTTTAGTCATAGTTAAGAGTTTAGAGTTTTAGCTTGGAGTCATAGCTTAGAGTTTTCGTTAGGGTTCTAGTTTAGTTTAGTTTTAGTTAAGAGTTTAGAGTTTTACCTTAGAGTCTTAGCTTAGAGTTTTATTTAGAGTTCTAGTTTAGTTTATTTTTAGTTAAGGGTTTAGAGTTTTAGCTTAGAGTCTTAGCTTAGTGTTTTTGTTAGAGTTCTAGTTTAGTTCAGTTTTAGTTAAGAGTTTAGAGTTTTACCTTAGAGTCTAGCTGACAGTTTTAGTTAGAGTTGAAGTTTAGTTTAGTTATAATTAAGAGTTTAGAGTTTATAGTTTTAGGTTAGAGACTTAGCTTAGAGTTTTAGTTAGAGTTCTAGTTTATTTTTACTTAAGAGTTTTAGCCTAGAGTTGAGGAGGGGGACAATAGATATTGATGACAATACTAAACTAACATAACCACAAAATTTCACATTATTACATAGAAATACCAAAACCATAGGTTAGATTAGGTTAGGTTAGAGGTTAGGTTTCTCCACGTTTAAGTTAGGTTAGGTTAGGTTAGCTTATCATGAGCGCTCATTAACTAAAACACTAACCTAAGACTCTAAGGTAAAACTCTAAACTAAAACTAAACTAAACTAGAACTCTACCAAAAACTCTATGCTAAAACTCTAAACTCTTAACTTTAACTAAACTTCAACTCTAACTAAAACTCTAAGCTAAGACTCAAAGCTAAAACTCCAAACTCTTAACTATAGCTAAACTAAACTTCAACTCTAACTAAATCTCTAATCTAAGACTCTAGGATAAAACTCTAAGCTAAAACTCTTAACTAAAACTAAACTAAACTTCAACTCTAACTAAAACTCTAAGCCAAGACTCTAAGCTAAAACTCTAAACTCTTAACTATAACTAAACTAAACTTCAACTCTAACTAAAACTTTATGCTATGACTCTAAGCTAAAACTCTAAACTCTTAACTAAAACTAAACTAAACTAGAACTCTAACGAAAACTCTAAGCTAAGACTCTAGGCTAAAACTCTAAACTCTTAACTAAAACTAAACTAAACTAGAACTCTAAATAAAACTCTAAGCTAGTACTCTAGGCTAAAAGTCTAAACTCCTAACGATAACTAAACTAAACTTCAGCTCTAACTAAAACTCTAAGCTAAGACTCTAAGCTAAAACTATAAAGTAAAACTAAACTAAACTTCAACTCTAACTAAAACTCTAAGCTATGACTCTAAGGTAAAACTCTAAACTCTTAACTAAAACTAAAACTAAACTAAAACTCTAACAAAAACTCTAAGCTAAGACTCTAAGCTAAAAACTCTATACTCTTAACTATAACTAAACTAAACTTCAACTCTAACTAAAGCTCTAAGCTAAGACTCTAGGCTAAAACTCTAAACTCTTAAATAAAACTTAACTAAACTACAACTTTAACTAAAACTCTAAGCTTTGACTCTAAGCTAAAACTCTAAATTCTTAACTAAACTAAACTTCAACTCTAACTAAAACTCTAAGCTAAGACTCTAAGGTAAAACTCTAAACTCTTAACTAAAACTAAACTTAACTAGAACTCTAACAAAAACTCTAAGTTAAGACTTGACAGCGCACAACAGAGTTTGTGCGTGTTAATCTTGACAAGGGCTTGTGTGTTTTGGGTCTATTTGTTGACTTTTCAAAGGCATTTGATATGGTCGTTCACTCTGTTCTTTTGTCTAAATTATCTTCATTTGGAGTGCATGGAGTCCCACTTGAATGGTTTAGGTCTTACCTCTCAGGGAGATCTCAGTATGTTTCGGTTAATGGTACTTCTTCCTCTTCCTTGCCTATTGTGAAAGGTGTCCCACAGGGCTCTGTGCTTGGACCACTTTTGTTTTTAATTTATATTAATGATCTTGTTGATGGTCTTCATCCCCTTGTGCACCCTATACTTTTTGCTGATGACAGTAACTTCTTCATTGCTGCAGTGGACCTGCCATCCGCCATTTCCCTAGCTCAAGGTCTTCTTGATAAAGTAAAAGATTGGTGCTGGTCAAATGGTATGACTCTCAACAGCCAAAAAAGTGCCATTGTACACTTTAGAACCCCTTATCGTATGAGAGACGCAGGGGAACCAACCATCCTGACTTATGGGAATGATATTATACCGCAAGCTACTATAGTGAAATTTCTTGGTGTGTATCTTGACTGTTTTCTTTCTTTTAAACCCCATATAACTCATACCCGTTCCCTTGTCCTCCGCCAATCTTCAATGTTATACAGGGTTAACTCATTTCTTCCCCCTGATGTTATGCTTTCTCTTTATTATGCTTTTATTTTTCCTTACCTTTCTTATTGCTGTTCTGTCTGGGGTAGTACTAATAAATCTCTTCTCTGCTCACTTCAAAGAGCCCAAAATAGGGCAGTGAAGGCTACTTTTCTTCTTCCTCGTTTTTACCCTTCCTCTGATCTTTATAATGATACTGGAATAGCTCCGCTGGATCGTATTGTGGGTAAAAGTTACCTTTATTTAGCACATTCTGCTTTTCTAGGTAGACTCCCACCATCTCTGCAGCAGTTTTTCTTTCTGTCAGGCTCAGGTAGGTACTCTTCTTTTTTACGTAGCTCTTATCGCAGGTTCATTTTACCTAAGCGTTCATCGACAGCAGGTCAGAGGTCTCCTGTTTATCAATCTATTTTACTATGGAACTCCATCCCTCCTGATGTCCCTCTATCTCTTTCTGCAAAGGCACTTTCTCGCTGGGTATTTCCAGTATAGTATTTTCCCCCTTTTTTCTTCATTTTTTGCATTCTATCCACATTTATGTCTTTTTTTTTCATTCAATATATTTCAAATAATTCTCCTATTTTCTCCTATTATTTCTCCTATTTTCACAAATGTCTCTTGTCTAATTTTTTTTTTTTTTTTTTTTTTTTTTTTTTTTTTTTTTTTTTTTTTTTTTTTTTAGTGCTTTATAATAGTGTCTTATTTGTTTTGTTGGCCCTGTACAAGCTTAGCTTCTTGGGCGTGTTTAAATTTTTAAGTTTGTAATTGTATTGTTTTTTTTAGTATTAATAAATTGATTGATTGATTGATTGATTGAGACTCTAAGCTAAAACTCTAAACTCTTAACTATTACTAAACTAAACTTCAACTCTAACTAAAACTCTAGGCTAAGACTCTAAGCTAAAACTCTAAACTCTTAACTAAAACTAAACTAAACTAGAACTTCAACAAAAACTCTAAGCTAAGACTAAAAGCTAAAAAACTCTAAACTCTTATTTAAAACTAAACTAAACTAGAACTCTGACAAAAACTCTAAGCTAAGGCTCTAAGCTAAAACTCTAAACTCTTAACTAAAACTAAAGTAAACTTCAACTCTAACTAAAACTCTAAGCTAAGACTCTAAGGTAAAACTCTTAACTATAACTAAACTAAACTAGAACTCTAACTAAAACTCTAAGCTAAGACTCTAAGGTAAAACTCTAAAGTCTTAACTAGAACTAAAGTAAACTAGAAACTCAACAAAAACTCTAAGCTAAGACTCTAAGCTAAGACTCTAGGCTAAAACTCTAAACTCTTAACTAAAACTTAACTAAACTACAACTTTAACTAAAACTCTAAGCTATGACTCTAAGCTAAAACTCTTAATTTTTAACTATAACTAAACTAAACTTCAACTCTAACTAAAACTCTAAGCTAAGACTCAAAGCTAAAACTCCAAACTCTTAACTATAGCTAAACTAAACTTCAACTCTAACTAAACTCTAAGCTAAGACTCTAGGCTAAAACTCTCAACTCTTAACTATAACTAAACTAAACTTCAACTCTAACTAAAACTCTAAGCTAAGACTCTAAGCTAAAACTCTAAACTCTTAACTATAACTAAATTTCAACTCTAACTAAAACTCTAAGCTAAGACTCTAAGCTAAAACTCTAAACTTAACTAAAACTAAACTAAACTAGAACTCTAAGCTAAAACTATAAAGTAAAACTAAACTCAACTAAACTTCAACTCTAACTAAAACTCTAAGCTAAGACTCTAAGGTAAAACTCTAAACTCTTAACTAAAACTAAACTAAACTAGAACTCTAACAAAAACTCTAAGCTAAGACTCTAAGCTAAAAACTCTAAGCTCTTAACTATAACTAAACTAAACTTCAACTCTAACTAAAGCTCTAAGCTAAGACTCTAGGCTAAAACTCTAAACTCTTTACTAAAACTTAACTAAACTACAACTTTAACTAAAACTCTAAGCTATGACTCTAAGCTAAAACTCTAAATTCTTAACTATAACTAAACTAAACTTCAACTCTAACTAAAACTCTAAGCTAAGACTCTAAAGTAAAACTTTAAACTCTTAACTAAAACTAAACTAAACTAGAACTCTAACAAAAACTCTAAGCTAAGACTCTAAGCTAAAACTCTAAACTCTTAACTAAAACTAAACTAAACTAGAACTCTAACAAAAACTCTAAGCTAAGACTCTAAGCTAAAACTCTAAACTCTTAACTAAAACTAAACTAAACTAGAACTCTAACAAAAACTCTAAGCTAAGACTCTACGGTAAAAATCTAAACTCTTAACTATAACTAAACTAAACTAGAACTTCAACAAAAACTCTAAGCTAAGACTCTAAGGTAAAACTCTAAACTCTAAACTAAAACTAAACTAAACTAGAACTTCAACAAAACTCTAAGCTAAGACTCTAAGCTAAGACTCTAGGCTAAAACTCTAAACTCTTTACTAAAACTTAACTAAGCTACAACTTTAACTAAAACTCTAAGCTATGACTCTAAGCTAAAACTCTAAATTCTTAAATATTACTAAACTAAACTTCAACTCTAACTAAAACTCTAACCTAAGACTCTAAGCTAAAACTCTAAACTCTTAATTAAACTAAACTAGAACTTCAACAAAAACTATAAGCTAAGACTCTAAGCTAAAAACTTTAAACTCTTAATTAAAACTAAACTAAACTAGAACTGTAACAAAAACTCTAAGCTTAGACTCTAAGCTAAAACTCTAAACTCTTAACTAAAACTAAAGTAAACTTCAACTCTAAATAAAATTAAGCTAAGACTCTACTCTAAAACTCTATGCCAATGGGTTAAAGAAAAAACCGCAAAAATGTTGGATAATTTCTAAGACTAAAAAATTCAGTCCGAAAAAACTTAAAAAAAAATTCAAAAAGGGAGGGAGGAAGGGAGGGGCCGGGGGCCTTTGGGGGTGCTGGGGGTCTTTGGAGGCTCGGGAGGCCTTCGGGGGCCCGGGGGCCTTTGGGGGCTCTGCAACCTTTGGGGGCTCGGGGGGCCTTTGGGGCCCGGGGGGTCTTTAGGGGCGCCGAGAGCCTTTGGGGCCCGGGGGACCTTTGGGGCCTGGGGGGCCCTTTGGGGTTGGGGTAGGGGACCTCACAACATTGATCAAATGGAACTTGTGTATTATAACGACCAAAGAGTTTCGCCCCAATCATCTTCTAAATCATCTTCTAAAATCATCTTCTAAAATGTCTCAAACGGTTTCACCCAAATAATCCCCTAAAATGTCTCAAATGGTTTCGCCCAAATAATTCCTAAACGTAATTTCTGCGTGTTCCTTTTGTTTTGGCATCCCTGCGCTGTCACATTTGAAATTCCTAGGAAACCATTTCCCGCGTTAATCTCTTCATCTCATAGGTGTTCCTAGCTACACTATTATGGTTTCGATAGAATATTAATTTATCCCTCAGACCTATAGATCAAAGAAGCCATATTTAAAAATAAAATATCAATTTATCTCTGCCACTAAAGATCAGAGAAGCCGTATTTAAACATAGAATTTCTATCTCTTTAGAGTCCCGTATAATTCCTAGGAAACAAGTGATGTCATTTCTAATTCTCCTTTCGTAGATCAATAATTCCCCTCGATTATGCAAATCAATTTCTCAGAAATTCTGTCCCCTTCTTTTATGTAATCAATTTCTTGGAAATCCTCTCTCCTTCATTTATGTAAATTAAGTTATCGGATCAATACATTCCCCCACCGATTACGTAAATCAATTTCTCGAAAATCCACTTCTCCCTCTTGCCCTGGATCAATACATCTCTCTCCCGTCAATGCGCAAGTGCAAACTTCACTCCAGTGTCATTACACCTAGACAAACAACAACAAATCAATTGACCTTGACCACATTAGACTCGATCGATAATCCTTGAATAAATTATGTTAGCTTGGCGTTAGACTCAATTGTAGATGGCAGCACGGTGTTCTCGTGGGAGTCATTATGCCCTTCCTACTCAAATAGCCCATCGATCATGTGACGAAACTTTGGGATCAGCATACCCCCTCCAAAAACAAAGAAAATGGGGGAAGGATTGCAACTAATGTCCCAGGAGTACATTAGGTTTTTACTGAAAAGGTGGTCCTTTAAACTTCGGAGGGGACTCGAATGATTTAAATTGAAAGTTCTAGTTCCTTTTTTAAGAGTTAATTGATCGTATAGCAGCTAGCCTCCCCCACCAAACTCAAGGCCATAAGGCTCCAGTTTTTTTTACCCAGAGGCGCGACATATGGAAGGGATGGTCATATAAGCGTTCGTTAAATGTAGCATCCGTTTAATACTCTCTTTTCGATAAATGCATCTGATAGATTTGACATAGCCATTTTCTTGGAAACAGTTCTATGATCAAATAACAAAAAAATCGGGGTCAACATAACCTCCCAGAGCGCGGGAGAACTAAGGATTGTAACTTGTGCCCCACGGAAGAGGTGGTCGTATAAGCTTTGGAAGGGACTCAGATGATTAGAAATTCAAAGTTCTAATTCCCTTTTTAAGAGTCTAAAGAGATCCGATGGCAACTAGCCCCCCTCCCCCTCTCCACAAACCCTCTTTTCCCCAAATACACCTGATCGAATTATTTATATAGCCCTCTTGTTCAAAACTGACCAACAATCATATAACAAAACGCCGCTGATAACACCCCCCCCCCCCAGAAACCGACGGCAAGTGTTGTAAGTTGTGCCCCCAGGGCATGTAACATTCTTATGGAAGAGATGGTAGTAGAAGCTTCAGAGGTGGCTCATTTGATTTTAAATTGGAATTTCTAGTGCCCTTTTTAAGAGTCAAAAGTAATCTGAGGGCTCCGATCCCCCCTATCCAAGGCCCTTTTTTCCAACTGCATCTGATCAAAATTAGAGATAGCCATTTTGTTCAAAATAGTTTAAAGATAAAATAACAAAAACTCCTAGTTTGACAAATCCCCCCAGAGCCACTGGGCAAGTGTTGTAAGTTATGCACCGGGAACATTTAAGATTTTTAGATAAAAAGTGGCCGTATAAGCTTCAGAGGTGGCTCATTTAATTGGAAATTGAAAGTTATAGTTACGATTTCAAGAGTTTAGAGTGAACGGAGGGAATCTACTCCTCACCTCCTCAAAAACACATTCTTTTCCCCAAAAGTATTCAATAAAAAATTTGAGATAACCATTTTTTTAAATAGTCCAACAATCAGATAACAAAAACTTCGGGGTCAACAGTAGAGATGACCCTATAACTCCCACGGGGAGTCCATATATGGGCATAGAGTCCCTAGGGAGAACACCTGTGCTGTCAGTCCCACGCCCACACCATATATGGGCATAGAGTCCCCAGGGGAAATGGATTTCTGAGAAATTGATTGCGTAATCAAAGTGTGTCAATGACCTAAATTTCTAAAGGTGTTGATGTTGTTGTTGTTGTAAGTGCACGCTCTCAACGAATGTCAAGGTCGATGTTGTTGTTGTTGTAAGTGTACGCTCTCAGCGAATGTTATGAGTTTCCAGAAATAGAAAACAGCATTTGTTGTTGTTTTGGACATGTACATGCTCGAGGCGAATGTCATGGTGTCCAAAAATAGGAAACAGCATTTGTTGTTGTTGTTGTTGTTGCTCTCAGCGAATGTTATGAGTTTCCAGGAAACAGTTAGATCACGTGTCTCCTTCTCAGCCAATCAGAGGGCTGGTTACATATTAGTGGGGCAGAGAATATGAGGAAAGGATTTTTGCTATAGTTTTATTAGTCTGTGAATAGAATTCAAAGGAGTGAGAAGAACAGTTTTGACTTTACTCATTTGGATATATATTTGTAATAATGAGTGGAATGTTTACACTATTAGAAGTTGATAGTGGAGTTGATGCTAATAATACAAGAGCACCAAACATTGCGGTGGAAATCACGAAAGGATCGCGGCTTTGTCTGGAATGGGATGCAGTATATGCAAGATATGTGATATCCTTGACCAAATTTAAAATGGAAGATCAATTATGTTTCGCCGCAAAAGTTGATATAGCACATGTGAATAGACTTCAATGTGCTTTAAGTGCATTAGTGAAACATATCGAAGACAATAAACTCTATCGCTAATTGTACATGCATAGTATTATTGATGTTATAATTATTCAATAAAATTGTTTCGAAATCGAAAATGTTCCCTTTCTTTTCTGGTTAGGAATAACGAATCTGGGTTAGTCTAGAGTCAGCAGTCGGAGTGAAAGGATTGAAAAATGAATAAATTTGAGAAAGAGAGAATTAGATCAAATCTAGTGTTTATGGAAAAACATTTGATTTTGGATGATGATTTTCTCGAGTTATCTCTTAAACGCAGGATATTCTCTCAGGGAACACTTGACAATATAATGAAAACTGATTCTCCCCCATTGGACTATTGTATGAAACTTTTAAAATGTGACTCAAGTGCTTATAGTCAATTTATTGATATATTAATTGGAACAAAGCAGAATCATATTGTGGATATACTTTTGAAAACATTGGCAATGGATTCAATGTAGATGGCTCCTCCTTCGAAAGAGGTAACGTCACAGAGCTACTCCTCTCCCCACATTTCCTCTCACTGAATTTATGGAGCGAGGACGATCAGTTTCGTTTTAGCTGTGAGAGAGTTGACATTGGAAACCGAAAAATGTTCTATATATGTCCATTGTGCTTGTACACTCTTGGCAGTTGGACTCAATGTGAGAATTGTACAATTATTGATGACTATAGTGAAAAGTGTAAATTATGTAATCCTTGCAAATTACATAGAGGCTATGCAGTACAAATTAAAGGATGTAATTCATGTCTTGAAGAGGTGTGTGACTCTCATCCTAGAGGGCACCTGTGCTCCAATTGTCACTATGATAAATGTGATCAGTGGGAGAATACTTACCCCGCTATGATTGGAAAGAATCCCAAACGTGATTTTAGTTTATTTCTACGAGATTGGTATCGTCGCGGATTTAAATTATTCTGGGAAGAGGAATCTGGTCTACGATTCAACTGTTGGGGTAACAAGACAATTTGGTTTCTACGTCATCGCTGTGACGACACTGCCTACTATGACTATAAACCAAGTGATTTTTATTTGGCAGTTACCGAATGTGATTCACCACTTGAAAACACTGTATGTGATATTGCTTCAAATAGACAGATTGAAACTCGTGAATTTCATAATATGAATGCAAATAGTATCATTGACTATACAAAGAGATATGACAAGAGTGAAGTTACATTGTACTGCAGAAAATGTGAACCTGACTTTGCAGTCAATCAAGATCAATATACAGTGAATCCAAATGATTTACCAGCATTAGTGGTTCACGACAGTTGCCTATACACCGATGAAGAAATCTAAAAGTGAAGATTTAAAGACATTGTTGTATATATACATTTTATTAATAAACAAATTCACAAACATTTTTAAAGCACTTTACTCTTAGGGCACTGAAATCAATACTGTATAGGTCCGAGAGGATATTTTCCACTAGAAAGTCGTTCAGACGTGGATTGTCACCATAAATGTGGAGAAACTGCTTGTAAGTATAGCCACGACATCGGAACACAAAATATAGTAGTGCATGGAAGCCACAGCTTTTAGTCGTTAGATCCTGCACCCTCTTTCGATTTTGAATAATAGTTTTCCCACTGCTCTCAATATAGTTGCTGATGTGGGGTGTGTAGAATGTATAGGGTAGACCAAGAGGATCAAAAAATTCAATCGTTTTCATTGTTTGATAGATGCACAGCCAATGACCCGTCAGCACAGTCGATGGACTGCTATTAACAATAATCAAGGTATTGTTCGCACTTTGAATTTTTCCAAGATAGTCTGAGGGTAGACAATAGGATTTGTACTGGGACATGTAGGGGTCCATATTAAATACATTGATTATTTGACTGGTGTTCATGGCGCCAAGTCTAGTAGAACACTGCCTTCGGGAGTGATTTCCCAATAGGTTTCATATTGATTTAGTGAGATTAGTGCAATACTCTCAGCCAATGGGTCGGCAAATGTACACTCTAAACGCACAGTCCCCGTACGTACTATACTCATATCCTGTGTGCCAGACAAATCCAATACAATGATACCATGTGTTTTAGCAAACATATCTTCGGTTATACCATTTTCAAATAGTTGCGAATCATGATCTAGGGTTTGCATGGTCAACTCATACAATGTTCTATAGGATTTATCAAAGGATAGATTGTAGAGTGGGATACCATTTACTTTGCACACAAGAGATGAAAGTCCAAACATCTCGAATTTATGTGGGCATTCAGTCCACGATCCTATTGCACTGGCGCTTTTTACAAATGCCAATGCAAGTTTCGAGGGGATTTCGCCATTGATAAAGGATGAATCGGTGAAGGTGCGTGAGCCCATGGCAATATGACGTTGACTGGTGATTGTATGAGGAACAAGTAGTTTAATATTATTTCCATTGGCTCTCAGTTTTTCCGCGGCCAAAGCAACAGAACTCATAACCTGTTGTTTGCGTACATGAAGTATTGCTGAGGTGAGGGAGAGACTTACATCGGGATTGGCAGCAAGTTCTTTTCTCAATATGAAATTGGATGGTGCAAGCGTCAATTTTATATCCACTTTAACATTGGGTGGCAGCCATTGGGGTATATTAAATATTTCATGATATATTTTTCCAACTAGATGTAATTCACTAGTTGTAGCATTTTTAAGTGCATCTGTACTATCAGTATTAGTAATATATTCATATCCATTGGAGGCGCCTCTCAATTCCTTGTATGACTTGGGTGTCATCAACATGAATTGTATATAGCTTGTATAGTTTGAGAGATTGTTGCTTGTGCTCACCAGCGTGCCATTGATGTAGACACTAATTTGACGAAATAAATTATGTAGTATACAATTTTCATAGGATATCCCATCGGCTCGAACTGGCATTGTATTATCGGATTTCCGGACTTTCATTTGTAAATCTATAAATGTTGAAGACATGTCCATAAAGTAGTCTTCATTGGAATAAATTTGAAAGTGGATATTATCGGAGAGGGGTTGTAGTGGATAAAATTGTTCATAGTATCCATGCTTGACACTCACATCAACATTTTCAGCATTGAATAGATTCAATGAGGCGGTGATTGAAGGTTGAGAATCCTTATGCGGCAGGTAGGACATCTTAAGAGAAGAAATCTAGTTTCGATCTAACAATTTTCTTCCTGGGGCTTCTGTTTACACTACGTGTCGGCTTTTTCCTTCTTTTCTTTGACAAAAGGGATGATGTCTTTCGTTTCCGTCCTGAGTAGAGACTGATGAGTGATGCATTGTTTCTTGACCTTTTTAAACCTTTACCATTTTATTTTAATTTCTCGCCAAGGGTTCGCGCACTGGACCTAAGATTTTCCGTAGCACTTTTTTAAAATCCTTGCCAGAGCCCCAATCGTATGGCGTAGAGGATGCAAAATCTGTCGCAGCCGGGACAAGATATTTTCTAGCCAGTGGTAGTGAAGAGCGAAAAAGCTTAGCAAACCAACTGCCAAGACCGTAGCCAGACATTGACGAGCGACCCTTGTAATAGCCCATTCCATTGCCCTGTTGTCTTGGGCCAAGAGTATTAACATAGCAGTCAATATCAGGACAAGTGAATACCACTTTTCTATTAGACATCTTGTTGAATTTGAACGATGGGCCGAAAATGGCATGTAATCACAGCCAAACCTTTTGAAATTGCTATGGGATCACCTAATTCAGTTCTTAGTGTTAACTGATAGAGTTCCAAACAGGAAGTGTTTACGGGAATATACTGAAGATGCTTTATATTGTAGTGATGAATATGCTCTTGATTGGTTTTTCGTTCAAGAACTCGTAGGAGGGGAACATTTGAATTACCGACCCGAGATGTTTCCACAAATGAGGCGTAGAGAAATATACAAGTGTCTGTGGAGAAGGCAGGCGGGTAGTCAGCAAAAATGAAATTAGTGTGTCCGGCACTTTTACCATTGATTATATTGAGCTTAAAGCCAAGAACATCCTTTAGGTTATCATTGAGAATAATCTTTTCGCTGGCAATAGGTGAACTAATGTAGATCTTGCCCTCCTCCTTTGAATAGTTGAAATGAAAAGCTCCTTTTTTACGAGCGGAAATTCTTTTATTGATAGTACGACATAAATCATTCATACAGGTGAGTTCCTCGTAGAGTAATTCAATATATGGATAATCCATCCAATTGATTTTTTGAATTTGTTCTTGATCACCTGGTGGTGGCGGCCAATCATAGGGTCTAATTTTTATTTCATATTTACGATCTTTTCTCAGGATGTCATAGGTATTTTTAAGAATACAATCGACAAGAGCCACTTCATACTTTCCGTCAAATTTAATGGTGGGGGAGAGTTTCGTCCAAAAATCACTTGTTTTATTCAGATCATTGTAGAGAGGATCAGAAATATTGGACATGAAAGTCACATAGAAATCATTGGGCATTGTTAATATCTTCAGCACTGACCCAAGAATCAAAATCCGAGTTGTATCCTAGCCAGCGAACAAGCAACTGTCTCTTGCCATGGCGTCTACGACTCTTTAATATCTTTTCAATTTGATAAATTTCACTAGTGTTTCTAACTTTTTGCAGTTCATATTCATAAAAACCACCGAGAATCTCATCATCTTTGGTGTCTCGTAGTCGATATGTTGTGGGCTCGGTGTCTAGGATTTTGGACACTTTAAAAAGTTCGGTGCTCCATAAATAATTCCCCTTTTCAAAAATATTGGTGGTTCTATTAATTCGAACAGTATCACCAACATTGAATTTCTTCTTCTTTTTCTTCTCATTACCATTGAAGTATTGCTTTAGAAAAGTATCAAATGTATTTTCACTGTAATGAACATCCTGAGGGCTAGAGTTGGACAGAGATCGATGAGGTCGATGGTTGTATATCTGCATGATTTTATCTAAATCATGAATAAAAGCCGATATATTTTTCAATGTACAATATCTTGAAATTAATAGACGAATCGTTCTTATTAATCGTTCGGCCAATGCAGCCTTTATCGGGCTGTGACTATGATAAAGTGTTGTATTATATTTCAATAGAACCTTTTGCACATGGGGATTAACAAATTCACTGCCACGATCCGATTGAATTTTTCTATATGAATCCTGTTCAAGAATACTTTCAATGGCCCGAGCAACTTCAACACCTCTCTTTGACCGTAGTGGAATGGCATAGGCATAGCGACTAAAGACACTGATTGCCACCAGAATATATTTGTAGGGTGCATTGTGACGCCGTTGAACTGCGTCTAAAGTTAAAAGATCCATTTGCATTATATGCAGAGGGAAAAAGGCTTTAGTTTGTCGATATTGTTTGCCACGAAGCCTATGATTCCGATGTAGTGTGTAACTCGGTTCATTTTCTAGATACTCTTTTGCATTTTTCAATGTGGTGCCGGAGACAACTCTAGAAAGCGTTTTGGGAGAACTTAAACTTCCCGCTTCACCAATATTTTCATAGACACCTTTCAGAACTTCATCCATTTTGAACGCAAACACGTAGTGTAATGTCCACTCCCCTTTTGCACACTGGAGGGTGAATCAATTCGTCTTCGCTTTTGACTAGCAGCCACAGGTGTTGTAAAATCATTACTGCTGATAGTATTTTCAAATATTGAATCTTCTTCTTCTTTTTTAAATGGTGTTGGCGTTGTTGGTGGACTATATTCTCTTAGTTTCTTAAGAATTTGCTTATTGCCAATAAGACTTTTGGGAAAGTTTGATACACTTAGAAAGGTGTATAGATTATCGTCAAAGGATAAGAGTCCTTTACGATTCGTCACCATATCACAAATTAAATCAACTAGATTATAACTTTTTCCCTGAATTATAATTCGTTTCCCTGTGCTGTCGACTTGAACTTGATCACCAGTTTCCAACACGAGATAAGATAATACTCTTTTACTCTGTTCTCGATAGGTCACTGGCAATAGGTTTCCAATTTTCAATACAATTGAATTCAATTCCTTCTCCTTTGATTGTGCAGAATCTTGAAGAGATGTTTCCTGTTTAGAGGGATCGGCGGCGGGTCTCTCACGATAAGGTTTATGTTTGTCCATAAGTCGCAATGCATCTTGAAGTAAAAGCAGTTTTTTGTCATCGGCAATATTCTCATCATTAATGAATTTGCTTAGATTGTCTTCAAAATGTTCGACGGGCGAGAGGACAAGTTCAAATGGTGTCAATTTATAGGGTTTTGCCATTCTCTAGAGAAAACTGTTTACAAGTCCTGCAATTATTGGCAGTAAAAGTGTGAAAAAGCTACCGCCTGCCTGAAGGAGCCGTTTTCTTTTAAATTTGTTTCCCTTGTTTTTACAAGCCAAGGCACGTACAGTGGAACGATGTTGCTTTGTCTGTTGTCTAACACCTTCTGGCAGTTGAACATTGCCCTCATTTAAATTTAAACAAAGTTCAGATATTAGATTAATGAAATCATTGTCAACACCATGTTTGAGTATGGCTTTTCTAAGCAAGGGTTTTGAAGTGCTTAAAACGGAAAATAAATGCCGTTGTTCATGTAGTTTCTTCAGTGTCATAAAGGCAACTAATAGCCTTTTCTACTGTTCACCGGAAGATATACTGTAATTTCATTGTCGAAAATGTCGGTGACTACACGTAGATCCTCGGGCGTGCTCTGATTAAGATCCAGCAAAATGTAACCGTAGGGCTTGCTAGTCGCCTGAGTGTACGCTGACAACAGAAATTTTGGGGCACCAGGGTATATCTGTTTATTGAGAGTTATGAGTGAGCTAGAATCACGAACAACTCAATAGATAATATAGATAGTGCAATTCAAAGCAAGGGTTCGCATACATTTGCTCTGATAAAACAGATTGTGTAGAACTAGGGTTATGGAAATGTTTTCATGATGAGAGCGAACAGTGAACAGTTGTAGCATTTCCTGTGAGAACTGTTCAATGGATTCAGCCAAATCATCAATAATCAGCCACGAGTTCGATTCAATACTATTGAAAACATCAAGTCCCTGTATGAATTGTATTGGTATGGTTGTGGCAATAGCTTTTATTTTATCGTAGGACTCCTGCCAAATACTATAGCAATAGTAGATTTTTTTCGGTTTTTCCAAAAACATTTTATCGCAATTTTGAATTATTTTAGCTAAAAGTGTTGTTTTCCCCGACATTGAGGGCCCACACAGAAACGATCTGAAGGGTGTTTTAAATTGATACATGCTGTTGACAACAGTCGGACTATGACTAACTGTAAATCATATGTGTCCAATGAATAAGTAGTAATTTTCCCATTGATCTATCTATTCAAGAACAACAAAAACAATATTTCATGGCAGCATTTATTACGACAATATGAAAACAAATATTTGTTCAACATGAACAATGATAAAAATAACACTTGTTCAACAAGAACCTGACAAAATTTCATGGTCAACATGAAAACTATTTGTTCAACATGAACAATGATGACACTTTATAAATAAACACTTTTGTCCATCAATAGCAATAACACTTTTCTGTACAACACTTTTGTCCATCTACAGCACTTATTGTCTTTAAACACTTTTCTGAACAACAAAAAATACACTTGGAACATGAACTAGCACAGTTGAACATTACAGCGAATTTAAAGGTAGGGCCCCCCCCACCCCCCTCCCCCCGGGAGCCGGCCGCGGGAAGGGTCCCCCACCCCCGGGGGCCGCGGAGGTGAAAACAATAGTTGTCGTCACTGCTACAGGTTAGTTGAGGTTGGGTTAGTTAATTTATGAACGGGTTGGTGGTTAGTTGGTTAGTGGTTGGGTTAGTTGGTTAGGTTAATTTATCCAGACCAAGTTGATTACGATAGTCTATGCATTCAACTCGGTCTGAAATAAGGTAGTGGCCATGAGGTAGGACACTCACACCATTCTCGAGCACATAGACTTTGTCAGATATACATGACATTGCGTTTTTTTCCACTCTCACAGTATAATTTCTATACTGTAGAGAGCGAATTGCAAGCACTTGTGCTCTCGGCAATAGGCTACTTTCTACACAGTCTCTGTACACGCTCATGTTGAAATTGCTCTTTACAAAATGTGTAGGCACCCCTTTACATGTCTTCTTTTCATCCCCACTGTGTGTTTTAACGCAATAAACTTTGGGACCCGGGAACACCCCCCTGGATATCAAATCACTCCCCGTCTCTGATTTTAACATTAATAGTTGGTTGGGGGCTTGACGTTTCACCAACTCGGGGTAGAGTGATGGATTCCAGTTGGTGAAATCCATCCGCGAGCTGATGTGTTCCCCCTTTTCTAAATCACCCAATAAATCTTCAGTCCCATTTACCTTTAGCAGCAGAGAATCTGTATCCCCATAGTAAACTTGAACCTCCCCCTCCCGTGGCCATTGCGCCTTGCACACATTGTAAAAGAACGACAACATGAGCTTTTTTGAAATTTCTAGTACTGAACTGCCGCCTGCTATATTCTTGTTCAGTACCACATTTCGCTTTTTCCTGTGTAGAAGAACCATGCCAGCCTCTATGCTCGTGAATGATGTAAAATTGGGATCGGCAATAATTCGTGCACACTCTAGAGGGTCAGTCACGACGTCGCAGCGAGATCTATTACGTACGCTTTCACACATTTTGCCAAACGCTGAATTTAGGATGAGCTTGTACAATTCCTTCTCTACCTTGGAGTTTGCCCTAGAGCGTTTATCGACAAAAGTATCGATAAACGTTTTTAAATATGGTCGCTGATTGAACTGCAGGACCCTATGTATTTTGGTGATCTTGAAACCATTGTTCACCATCCAGTGCAAAAGCACATGGTGAACAACGATATTCTCCTTAGGGTCCAAATCAGCAATCAGTTTTTGCTTAGAGGGGGTCCAATGCATCCCCATATCCTCAACCAATGATCGATTGTAGGGGCTTCAGCGAGTCCCTGGTCACTGGTCGATTGATACAGGGAAAAACAAAATCTTTGACTGAGTCGTGAAGCGCCAGCGGAATGTGACCATAAATTTCAATGAACCATCCTTGTGGCCCGTTGTCCTCGACGGTGGTAATGTCGGGGAACTCACAAGGATTCTCAAGCCATTGATAGTTCCCACACGGCAAAGAGTAGTGGGACATTGCCGAGGGGTATAACGAGTTCATGTCCAAGAACACTGCATTTGACTTTACACCGGTGCTTTGTCCGCTCGGATCGGTTGATAAGACGCGGTCCCGTGAAAAACATACCCTCCCCTCATTGAACGCTCTACAAAAAGGTGTTGATCTACATCCGTGATTAGGCCTATTTCCTCCCTACTAATTTTTAAAATTAAATCCATCACTAAATGGGGTGTGGAAAAATAATATCCTATATCTAACCCGAACTCTGAATAGATTTGGTCTGTATTCTTACAGACTATATCCAATAGAGTTAAAACGTCACTGGCCAAGTACAGTCTACAATAATCCCACCCATTTTTACAATTCCCCTTAGCCCACACCTTCTTGGCAAACTCATACTCCTCGGCTGTGCATTCACTGTTGGTCAGTGGATTGTAAAAAGCTTCAATTGGAGGTAGTTTCACCTCGCTTAAGCGAGCGCCAGAACGGTAATAATCGTATGCGTATACACCTTTGCTGGTCAACAGGTCATACATTTCACTGTCTGGAAAGTGCTGTTTAAGCAAGGGAAAGCTATCAAAATTGTCGCTTTTCTGCACTTGAATCAATTGACTCAATGCCTTGGGAAAAAAACTAAAAGAATCTAAAAACCTGATTTTATTCCAGCACGTATGTCCATTATCCACTACCTGCCATTTCCGTTCGAGAAGCAACAACTTCTCGGCCGATTTGGGAATAATGTTATAGGTAAATGAATTATTTACCCATGGACTGTCTACTCCCCCTCCCTCCCTGTGCATACGTGCCAGTGCCGGTAAAATAAATTTTAAGTCATAATTAGAGTTGTGGATAAAAACAGGGATGAAAAACTGTTGGCTAACATTTAAATTACACGATTGATGCACTACCCCCCTAAAATTACTACCCCCAGATGATTCTTCCTGCCACAAGTGATCATGGTCTCTGACTTTCCCCCTCCCCCTCTTTTCCCTTTAGTCCCCTTATCCTCCTCTACAAACTCCCCCTTACATACCCAACATATTTTTTGATTTTTAATCGCGAGACGATCCTCTGCAGACAGCACCATTGGATAATGGGTATTTCTCAAACGAGAAATAGCGCCATTAGCCGTGCCAATTAGTTTAGTCAATGCCTTGACCATGCACTCGTTCTCATCCAATGTCTCAACTATTTCTAACTACCGCATGGTGTTAGAACTGTCTCTTTGCGCATGTGCATAGGGCACTGCAATAGCCTGGTGTTCTTTGATTCGGTTTGGATATTGGGGATCGTTCACCTCCACCAGCTTAGCTTCACATTCGAAAGATATTTTGTTGCATTGGAGGAGGGTGTTTTGGAAATTTTTAAAGCGTAGAATGGCCCTCTCCCCTGAAACCGTTTTCACTGTCTGATATCCATGCCGTCTACAGTGTCTCATGTGATTTCGCAACTTTAATTCAGTCCAAAATCTAGAGAGGCATGTTGGACAGTAGAAACGTACCCCCCGCCCCTTTTTACCCTCCCCCAGAACTCTACTAATGTCGGTAATAGGGTTAAAATGGCCAATTGCATTCGGCTTTTTTTTGTGTGTGCACTTTTTGTCTCTAAAATGTGAATTCAGCCCTTCTGGGTCTGTGGTAGCTAGTACGTCCACACAGCATTTGCTTTTTATTCCAATTGCAAATATTTAAAATGAATTAGTTTTATAGTTTGACATCAACGGTTAGCTGTACGAGAAAGTTTTTGAAGGAAAACACCACCGATCCTACAAATTACATACCGTAATCAAGTTTATTATGCTTGAAAAGTCTAAAGACTAGAAAGAATGTTTGCTGTTCGAATCGAACCGGTACTCGAATCGAATTATACTGATAGGAGAGGGTCTATTCAAACAGATATGTATGGCATGATTTGAAAAAAAATTTCCCGGGGGATAAACGCCTAGAACCCTTCCTCAGTTAGCTTTTTTAGCTCTGCTATTGCAGAATGGGGTTGTTTCCCTTACTCCAATGAGTAAAATTTAGATTAGCTTATAATGCTTCGATATAATTTGGCCATCTCTCTCTGGCCGGTGTGTTGGTTTATCATTTTTCTTTTTTTATTTTCACATCGTGATATTTATATCCTGAGATTGTACTTCATAATTGTGTGTGAATTGAAAAAGGTTAATTACCTGTTTTGGTGGAGAGCCGAAATATAGGCTAGTTTCGTATTGAATGAATTTTTGTTCGTATGAAATTGTCAGACCTTCCCTGAACTTTGTAGAATAAAGACCTCTGTTTGAAAATTTTTACACATGGTGAATTTAGACAGCGATAAGGGTTTCTGATTGAGACCAATTTTAGAGCTTGGGTTCTAATTATTGGTTGCTGCAGTAGAAGTTGCCACAATTGGTGTCTGGCGGCGGGATAAGATCCCTGAATTTGGAGAGAAGTTGAACGGTGGATCTGGAATATGGACAAAGTGTCTACTATTCACGCAAGTGATCCCGTTTGAATAGCTCCTGAGTTAATGGTAACCAATTTAATGACGCTAGTGACATTTTTTTTGTTTTGCATAATTTTAATTTTCCATTAAGGCTTTTGATAAAATTCTAAACCTAATCAATTAACTCATGATACCGACATTTTGCTGTTTTACAATCTCAGTTTTTGTTTAGGCTTTTAATAAAAGTCTAAACCTAATTCTCTGGTTCAGCAAAATGTAATATCATAGTTTGATCGTGAAAAATAGCTAATTGAAGCTATGTTTAAATTCTTCATTAATATAAAATCAAAACATGAAAATTACAGTGTAAATGCATATTTCAAAGAAATAATAGCCTTCTTAATAATTTAATAGACTTTTACTTTCAGAGGAGATATGCTGACCCATCTATGCTCCACATACAAGACGGTGAAGTCGCCGGCCCTTCAAGAGGAACAGTCATCAAATATTCTCGCCCTATCATGACCACCAATCAAGAGAAGCCCTATCCCTTCCATGTCAATGCCACAACAAGCCTCAACCCCCCGTCAAGCGATGTCCGAACCTACCATGCAAGCTGCTGATCTTAATGTAAGTTTAAATTTTATTATTATTTCTCGCTAAAGATTTTACTTTTACTTTCAGAACTCCGTAATGAAGCCGATAGTCATGTATGATTTGGTATATTAATTTGAAACTTTCAGGAATTGTTAAGGAGACGAAACATGAAAAAAGGAATTTTATAAAGTATAGTGGCTTTTACAAAAAAATCATATGACCATACATTTCTCTGGTTCAATAAAATGTAATCTCGTAGTTTGATTGTGAAAAATAGTTAATTGAAGCTATGTTTAAATTCTTCGTTAATATAAAATCAAAAACATGGAAATTGTTGTGTAAATGCATATTTCAAAGAAATAATATCCTTCTTAATAATTTAATAAACTTCCACTTTCAGAACTCCGTATAAGTTGTTAGTACTAGTGGTATTATCATATTTTTGCAAGCCTTTCTTACTATACCTTCAACATTTTTAGATATTTTCTTGATAAAACGTAGTTGTATTGGCCTCAGGTGTCCTTATCTTGTAGTGAGTTGCTAGTAGTTTCTATTTTCATGTTTTTTGCAACTATTTGTACTAAAATCTATAAATTTTCTAATATTTTCTTGATAAAACATACTTTTGTTGACCTCAGATGGCTTAGTGGAGTAGTACGTTGTTAGTAATAGTAATATTATCATGTTTTTGCAATCCTTTCTTACTATACCTTCAACATTTTCAGACATTTTTCATGATAAAACGTAGTTATATTGGCCTCAGGTGTCCTTATGTTGCAGTAAGTTGCTAGTATTAGTAGTAGTATTTCATGTTTTTGCATGTCATTCATACTATTATCCATAAATTTTCTAATATTTTCTCGATAATACGTACTTTTGTTGACCTCAGATAGCTTAGTAGTGCCATAAGCTGTTAGTACTAGTTGCATTTCATGTTTTGCAAGCCTTTCTTACTATACCTTCAACATTTTCAGACATTTTTCATGATAAAACGTAGTTATATTGGCCTCAGGTGTCCTTATGTTGCAGTAAGTTGCTAGTATTAGTAGTAGTATTTCATGTTTTTGCATGTCATTCATACTATTATCCATAAATTTTCTAATATTTTCTCGATAATACGTACTTTTGTTGACCTCAGATAATTTAGTAGTGCCATAAGCTGTTTTTACTAGTTGCATTTCATGTTTTGCAAGCCTTTCTTACTATACCTTCAACATTTTCAGATATTTTCTTGATATAACGTAGGTGTATTGGCCTCTGGTATCCTTATGTTGCAGTGAGTTGCAAGTAGTAGTTCTATTTTCATGTTTTTTGCAAGCTATTTGTACTAAAATCTATAAATTTTCTAATATTTTCTCGATAAAACGTACTTTTGTTGAGCTCAGATGGCTTAGTAGTGCAGTGAGTTGTTAGTACTAGTAATATTATCATGTATTGGAGTGGGAAAAATATTATTTCTAAGAGAAATTTGTGGTTGGGGGGGGGGGTGTGTGGTGGTGGTAGAGGGATGTCTTAGAGTAGTTATAGTGCTACACGGTGGGCTGAATTGCTTGCGAAAGCCCGAATGAATGACTTGAAACTAAAATTTTTAGCGGAAAATGTTGGAAAAGTGTTTTTGGGGGGGATGGGATGATGAGAGGTGATGTCTTAGAGTATTTATAGTGTAACATTGTGAGGTGAACTGTTTAGAGTATCTAACAATAGTAAAGAAAAAATGGTAGTGTTCTCTGTTTTCAAAGGGGGGGGGGATGTGTGGAGAGCTGGTGCTAGTGTGAAAACAGTGTCGTAGTGCCATTCCGCTCTGGACCATAAGTATACTTTTGTATCGGTTTGGACATCTACTCTTCTCACATAGGGATGCTCTGACGTTAGAGTGTTGCTGAAGAAACTCAAAGATAATATTCTTATTATTACTACCTTTAGATTATCTCGAGCGAGACCGTTTTTAGCCTCTTTTATCATCTAGCCGAAGCCTGGATTCCGTCTCCTCGGAATGATTCAACAGTGAGCAAACAACCTGAATCGCGTTCGGATGATCGGATTCCGTCCCTGGGATGAGACAATACTGACCAAACTCCCCCACATCGCGCGGGATGGGTGGGAACAAGAATTTTCCCTTTGTATGTTTTGATATTTTTGCTGAAAAATGTGCCATGGGTTGCGACAGGGTTGATATAAACCGTACGGTGGATTGGACACTCCCTCGGTGGAGACCCCCCCCCTTTTTTTTCAGAAATTGGACATTAAATCACGTCCGGGCTTTTACCAAGGACATTAAATCTCGTATAGGCTTTTACCAAGGACGTTAAAACTCATACAGGTTTTCACCAAGGACATTGAATCTCATAGAGGTTTTTACCAAAGACATTAAATCTCGTAGAGGCTTTTACCAATGACATTAAAGCTCCTCCATATGTAAATATCCCATATCCACTTAATTGTTGAATTTAGACATGAAAATTAAGGATATAATGAAAAATATTAAGTAATCCTGTTTATTACATTTATAGGAAACCCCTGAGTACATTCAAGAAGGTCAAACCATTCCGGCGAGCTTTTTTAATCATAGTGCGCATGATGGAGATAATGTAGAGGCCGAGTGGGAGCTCACAAGAAGTGATGAGCTTCTTCTTTGTCATGCTGGTGCCGATTCTACAGATTGTATTATGGAAGTTCATTATACTGAAGATGGGCTATCATATACTTCAGATGATTTGGTGAGAAGGGGACCTTCGGGTCGACTCTGTGTCGAAGATGACGAGCGGTTATATGATGACATGCCCCCTCTGAGTAATATAATGATAATAGAAGATGATGATATTCAAGTAATTGAACCTGACATTATATATTTAAAAACTGTTATAAATATTGATCTGTCAAATAAATAAAAATTAGAAGAATGAATTTATTTAAATAGCATGGTTAAAAAAGGAAATGTTGATTTCTTAAGAAAAAAAAATTACACAGCTAACTTCTACGAAATTTTTTCTGTCTTTGATAGAAAACTTGGCTGTGGACTGAGAACACTCTAAGGGGTGATCTAATCAATCTGAACTATTCATGTACAGAAGTCTCTGCTGGTATCCTTACTATATGCACATCGAGTATGAGAAAATTAAAATAGCAGAAACAAATTCATTGTATGATTATGGTATAAAACTTATCAAGCATATCAAAAATGAGATTTATCGTAAAATGGTATATGAGGACACTTCCACCATGGTTTCCGTTGTTTAAAATCCTTTTCGTAGAATGAGCTCTTATGTTGTCTTTTAAAGGTACACTTTTTCTCTTCTCTTAGATCATGTTCATCACAATAATCCGAGTTATATCTTGCTTTATATACATTTTTCATTGGGTTTTCACTGCTGTCTTTTACACTATAGAGAAAGCCCTCTTTTACCGGTCTCTTCTTTTGATCTTCCTTTTCTATCATATCAATCCTTCTTTTATGTGAACATACTTGCAACCGGTATAAATTTCTCTCCATGTCACATATAATTTTTCTTCTCGTTTCCTCCAGATTCTTCTCATCTGTCTCTGCCTCTATGCTGTCGAAACACGCAGTAGGTTCATGAGAATGTTCAAAATCATGAAAATGTCCTTTACAAATAGAACAGTTGCAATAAAAGGATATTTCTAACTCAACTTGTTCACTCATATTATTACACTGCTAACTAAAAACTTAGTGAATTCTATTCACAGACTAATAAAACTATAGCAAAAATCCTTTCCTTATATTCCCTCCGCCGCTAATATGTTTGCGAGCCCTCTGATTGGTTGAGAAAGGATATGTAACCAGCCCTCTGATTGGCTGAGAAGGAAACACGCGATCTAACTGTTTCCTGGAAACTCATAACATTTGCCTCGAGCAACAACAACAAATACTATTTCTGGATCATAACATTCTTCCCTAGCGTGCCAAAAACAACAAATACTATTTCCTGACATCATAACATTCTTCCCTAGCGGGCACTTGGCCAAAAACAACAACAACAAATACTCTTTCCTAGATAATAACATTATTCCCTAGCCGGCACTTGGCCAAAACACCCCTGGAGAAAGAGGTCATTGACCCCATTAACCACATGTTCTCTCTAGGGACTCTATGCCCATATTTGGGGTGCAAAAAAGTTGTAGGTGGCAGCAAGGGTGAGCAATGGGACCTCATGAGGCATCTCTACTGTCAACATAATCCCCCCCCCCCAGATCCCAGGGGATGGATTTTAAATTATGCCTGGAGGCATATAAGGCTCTTATAGGAGAGGTAAACTTTGGAGGGGGACTCAAATGACTAGAAATTTAAAGCTCTAGTTCTTTTTTCGAGAGTTAAAAGTAATCGATTGGAAACTAACCCCCTTCCCCCACCAACCATCTTTTCCCCCAATGCATCCGATCAAAATTTTGAGATTTCCATTTTGTCCAAAAAAGACTAAAGATCATATAGTAAAACTCCAAGGTTTACACAGCCCCCCAGAGCCTGGTGGCATATAAGGTTTTTTTATGGAAGGAATGACAGTATAAATTCGTCGGTGGCTTACCCTTATTTTAGTAAATTTAGATAATTTTCAGCCATAAAAAATGTTGAACAGATATTTCAATGTGAAATATATCATGGAATTTTATTTCATATGTATTAGCGTGTCCAGACTATCCTTTTTTCTGGAAAAATGGGATGGAAAACCTAAACCAGGAAAAACAGCTTAGACTTGTTGCCTATTGTAAAGGCCATATGGCTCCAATGTTTTATTGTTTATTTATTACTTTTTTTCTAGAGGCACTTCATATGGAAGAGATTGTCGTATAAACTTTAAAGGGGGCTCATTGATTGAAAATCGGGAGTTCTATTTCCCTTTTTAAGAGTCAAAATTGATCGGAGGGCAACTAGCCCCCCTTCCCCTCACGCCCTTTTTTCCCAAATACATCCTATAAAAATTTTGAGATAGCCATTTTGTTAAAAATAGTTCACAGATCATATAACAAATACTCTGGGGGTTGACACAATCTCCCAAGGCGGGGGTAGGCGTTGTAAGTTATGCCCTGAGGGCATATACGGTTTTTAAAGAAGGGATGCTCGTATAAACTTCACAGTTTAAATTATATTTAAATTATACTTCAGGATTTAAAGTGCTGTTTAAAAGCGCCCCCTGGGCGTTATTTACAACACTTGCCCCAAGGTTCTGGTGGACTGTGTTATCCCTGGAGTCTTTGTTATATAATCTTTGGTCTATTTTGAAACAATGGCTATTTAAGAAAATCGATCGGACGCATTTGGGGAAAAGATGGTTGCCGGAGGGGGGGGACGCTAGTTGCCATCGGATCACTTCTGACTCATAAAAAGGGAATTGGAACTGTCAATTTCTGATCATTTGAGTCCCCTCCGAGGTTAATACGGCCACTTCTTCCATAAGAACTTTATATACACCCAGGGCAAAATTTAAAGCCCTCCCCCCGGGTAAAAAAAATTTTGAGATAGCCATTAAGTTAAAAATTGTTCAAAAGTCAGATAACAAAAACTCAGGTGTCGACATAACCCATCAGAGCCCGGGGAAGGCGTTGTAAGTTATGCCCTGGGGTATATATGTTTCTTATGAAAATGATGCTCGTATAAACTTCAAAGAAGGCTCATTTGATCGGAAATGGAAAGTTCGAGTTCACTTTTTAATAGTCAAAAGGGATCCGAGGGTAACAAGCCCCTCCCCCCACGCCGTCTTTTCCAAACCCATCTGATGAAAATTTTGAGATAGACATTTTATTAAAAAATACTTCAAAGGTCGGATAAGGAAAACTCCGGTGTCAATACAACCCCCAGGGCCTGGGGGAAGGCGTTCTAAGTTATGCCCTAAAGGCATGTATGGTTCTTATGAAAGGGATACTCGTATAAACTTCATAGAGGGCTCTTTTGATTTGAAATTTCTATTTACCTTTTTAAGAACCATCAAAAATGATCGGCGGGTATATACCCCCACCTCTCCCGCCCTCTTTTCCCCAAATGCATTTGATCAAAATTTTGACATAACCTTTTTGTTTCAAATAGTCAATCGATCATAAGACGAAACTTTGGGATCAGCATACCCCCTCCAAAAAAAATAAAATGGGGAAAGGATTGCAACTTATGTCCCAGGAGTGCATTAGGTTTTTACTGAAAAGGTGGTCGTTTAAACTACGGAGGGGACTCAAATGATTTAAATTGAATGTTCTAGTTCCTTTTTTAAGAGTCGAGTGATCCTATGACAGCTAGCCTCCCCCAACCCTACTCATGGCCATAAGGCTCCAGTTTTTTTTACCCAGAGGCGCGACATATGGAAGGGATGGTCATATAAGCGTTCATTAAGTGTAGCGTTCGTTTAATACCCTCTTTTCGATAAATGCATCTGATAGATTTGACATAGCCATTTTCTTTGAAACAGTTCTATGATCAAATAACAAAAACTTCGGGGTCAACATAACCCCCCAGAGCGCGAGGGAACTAAGGATTGTCACTTGTGCCCCACGGAAGAGGTGGTCGTATAAGCTTTGGAAGGGACTCAGAGGATTAGAAATTCAAAGTTCTAATTCCCTTTTTAAGAGTCTAAGGAGATCGGAAGGCAACTAGCCCCCCCCCTCCCCCTCTCCACCAACCCTCTTTTCCTCAAATACGCCAGATCAAATTATTTATATAGCCCTCTTGTTCAAAACTGACCAATAATCATATAACAAAACGCCACTGATAACACTACCCCCCCCCCAGAACCCGACGGCAAGTGTTGTAAGTTGTGCCCCCAGGGCATGCAACATTCTTATGGAAGAGATGGTAGTATAAGCTTCAGAGGTGGCTCAATTGATTGTAAATCAGAATTTCTAGTGCCCTTTTTAAGAGTCAAAAGTAATCTGAGGGCTGCGATTCCCCCTCTCCAAGGCCCTTTTTTCCAACTGCATCTGATCAAAACTTGAGATAGCCATTTTGTTCAAAATAGTTTAAAGATAAAATAACAAAAACTCCTAGTTTGACAAAGCCCCCCACAGCCATTGGGCAAGTGTTGTAAGTTAAGCACCGGGAGCATTTAAGGTTTTTATGCAAAAAGTGGTCGTATAGGCTTCAGAGGTGGCTCATTTAATTGGAAATTGAAAGTTATAGTTACGATTTCAAGAGTTGAAAGTAAACGGAGGGAATCTACTCCCCACCTCTTCAAAAACACCCTCTTTTCCCCAAAAGTATTCAATAAAAAATTTGAGATAGCCATTTTTTTAAATAGTCCAACAATCAGATAGCAAAAACTTCGGGGTCAACATAATACCCCCCCCCCCAGAGCCCAGGGGAAGGATTTTAAATTATGCCTGGAGGCATATTCACTCCCACCATTTCCCCAAAAACATCCAATCAAAATTTTGAGATAGCCATTTTGCTTGACGTAGTTAAAAAGTCCGTAAATTATGTTTTTAAGGATGAAACTCCCCCCACAGCCCTCAGGGCAAGGGTTGTAAGTTATGCCCTGGGGGCATATAAGTTTTTTTATAGAAAGTGTCGTCGTAGAAAATTAAAAAAGGAATCATTTTATTTGAAATTGAAACAGCTAGTGCCCTATTTAATTCTCGAAAGTGATTGGAGGGCAAGTAACCCCCCTCTCACGCCCACCATTTCCCAAACACATCCAATCAAAATTTTGAGATAACCATTTTGTTCAAAGAAGTTAAAAGGTCTGGAAATTATATCTTTGAGGATGACATACCCCTCACAACCGTCAGGGTAAGGGTTGTAAGTTATGCCCTGGGGGCATATAAGCTTTTTATTGAAAGCTTTGTCGTAGAAACTTGAAAAAGGGCTCATTCGATTGGAAATTCAAAGGGCTAGTGCCGTTTTTAAAAGTCGAAAGTGATTTGAGGGCAACTAACCCCCCCCCCTCTCACACCAACCTTTTCCCCAAACACATCCAATCAAAATTGTTAGGTAGTCATTTTGTTCAACGCAGTTAAAAGTTTTAGAAATTAGGTGTTCGAGGATGATAACCCCCTCAGAGCCATCAGGGTATGGTTGTAAATTATGCCCTGGGGGCATATAAGGTTTTTCTATAGAAAGGGTTGTCGTAGAAAATTCAAAAAGGAATCATTCGATTGGAAATTGAAAGGGCTAGTGCCCTTTTTAATAGTCGAAAGTCATTGGAGGGCAAGTAACCCCCCTCTCACGCCCACTATTTCCCCAAACACATCCAATCAAAATTTTGAGACAACCATTTTGTTCAACGTAGTTGAAAGGTCCAGAAATTATGTCTTTGAGGATGAAAACCCCTCACGGCAATCAGGGCAAGGGTTGTAAGTTATGCCCTGGGGGCATATAAGGTTTTTATTAAAAGCGTTGTCGTAGAAACTTCAAAAAGGGCTGATTCGATTGGAAATTGAAAGGGCTAGTGCCCTTTTTAATAGTCGAAAGTGATTGGAGGGCAACTAACTCCCCTCTCTAGCCCACCATTTCCCCAAACACATCCAATCAATAGTTTTGAGATAGCAATTTTCTTCAATGTTGTTGAAAGTTCTGGAAATTAGGTGTTTGAGGACGACAAACCCCTCCCCAGCCCTCATGGCGAGGGTTGTAAGTTATGCCATGGGGGCATATAAGGTTTTTATTGAAAGCGTTGTCGTAGAAACTTCAAAAGGGCCGATTCGACTGGCAATTGAAAGGGCTAGTGCCTTTTTTAATAGTTGAAAGTGATTGGAGAGCAACTAACGCCCCTCTCATGCCGACCATTTCCCCAAACACATGTTTAACGTACTTGAAAGTTCTGGAAATTGGGTCTTTGAGGATGGCAAACCTCTCAAGGCAAGAGTTGTAATCTATGCCCTGGGGGCATATAAAGTGATTATAGCAAGCGTTGTCGTGGAAACTCAAAAAGGGCTCATTCGATTGGAAATTGAAAGGGCTACTGCCCTTTTAATTGTCGAAAGTGATTGGAAGGCTTGACATTTTTATAGTAAAGATAGATGTGGGTACAATGTATTATTTTTTTTTTTTTTTAGACCAGGGTACTTCGTATTGAAGTTGTCGTAGGAAACTTCGAAAAGGGCTCATTTGATTGAAAATATAAAGGACTAATACCCTCTTTAATAGTCGAAATTGATTGGAGAGCAATTAGTCCCCCTCCCACGCTCACCCTCCCATTTGCCCATTATGTTTAAAAACTAAATGTTGCCTTAAGATTAAATCAAAATGCACTGTGTTAATGCTAATTCCCAATAAGGCATCTCAGCAGTATCCCAAGAGCGACTGAGGGAATTATGTTCAAACTATCGGGGCTACCTCTCCTCTTAAAATTAACCAAATCAAAAGAGTGTAAGTGTATCGAAGCTATCAAAGAAAGTAAACAGATTTTTTTTGCGAATGGTATCAAGTTTTCTATTTCAGGTCAACTAGAGCAGGTATTGTTTGTGTCGAGATTTTTAAAAAGGTGTATGTTGTTAAAAATTGCTGAATATATTTCTCCAGCACACAAATAGCAGGCCAAACTATAAAGTCTTAAAAAAACGAAAAGATTTAAAGTATTTTTTTATTTTCCCTGAAAAGACTGTCAATATAAAACGAATAGAAATTAATTAAAAAAAAGAAATTTTCCACAAAATAAGTTTTTCAAAGAAAAGTAAAGAACTCCATTAAACCAAAAACGAGCAAAAGTAAAATCAAATAATCTACCAAGCGTGAAACTACCACAAATCAGCAATGATAAATAAATGAAACCCAAAACGAACAGAAATTACAATAAATAACCGAGTCAAACTCAAAACAAGCAGAAATTAACATGAGTAGGGCTCAAAACCCCTATGCCTTCCCAAGGCCAGAACATAATTTGCACTTTACTAAAAAAAAATACAAATGAATGTGCATTGTCAGTTTTATATACATATACTGATATTTAGTGATCAAAATGTTAATATTATTTGATTTATTAAAGTTATAAAAGTAAAAACATTTATATTTTTTCAGTAAGGTGCAAATTATGTTCTGGCCTTGGGAAGGCATAGGGGCTTTTATTTATTCAGTATTTGGGAGTTAAAAAAAGAACATGTCACGTACTTGCAGTGCAGTTTATAATTGAGTTTTTCTTTCTCGTCTATGTAAATTGTTCTAAGTGCTGATTTAGATCTTAGCTCCAGCGTTCGTCACTAAAAACCATCATGTATAGATGCTAGGTTTATGTATATTTCTTCTTTATTTTTCTTTTTTTTCATTTATTGTTCCGTCTTTTCTTTTCTTTTGTATGACGGGTTTTCCAATAGATAATAATAATAATAATAATAAGGCCAACTGCGTATTTGGCGCTTTACTAAACTGAATTATATCACAAATACTCTCTTTTGTACTTATTACAACATTGAAAATGAAACAGAATTGCAGTGAAACCAGACGAGGATTTACCAATTGGCCGACTAGGCCCTGCGGCTTTCACTATTCCCGAAGTTTTAAGGATTTCCTCGAAAATCTCGCAAAAACGGAGCGGCAAAACGCTTGGGCCTAGAAGCGTCAAAGCTTTAAATTCAGCCCTGGATGAAACAAAATCTTGAGCTGGTGAGCTTTCAGCAATTAATACAAATTATATATCAAATATTCAGTTTAATTTTATTAGTTTTTGCCAAAACTGTTAATTTATTTAGGAATAAAAAATTATTTTGAAATAAGGAACTTTGATAAACTTGAAAATCTGGCAATCAAAAACGAAAAGCAATTAGTTAAAAAAAAACTTCCGAAAAAGAAGTTTTCTTAAGAAAAGTATAGGCCATATTAAACTTAGGATCAGAAGAAATAGAAACCTGCAATAGCCGAAACTCAAAAAGACCAGAAATTACTATTAAAGAATAAATACAACCTAAAACGAACAGAAATTAAATAAACAATCATAGCAAAAAACGTACAACAGGTACTAATATAAATGAATAAATAAACTTTAAAACGAGTAAAGCTGAAGTTGAATATGCAAATCAAGCTTAAAACGAACAAAAATGTTTTGCTATTGAAGTATAAATGAAACCCAAAACGAGCAGAAATTAAATAAACAATCATAGCAAACAAACATACAGTAGGTATTAATATAAATGAGTAAATAAATCTTAGAACGAATGAAACTTAAATTAAATATGCAGATCAAGCTTGAAACGAAGAAAAATCTCCACAAACAAGAGTTTGGGTTTTGCCTCCTTCTTTCACTGTTAAAGTCTAAAACCTACTGCTTCATTGGCACTTTACTGAAAACTAGAATTGTAAAACTATCGTAAAATAAAACTCGGTAAGTAAGATTGGTAAAATAAGGTAAAATTGGTAAAGTAAGGTAAAATAAGGTAGTCCCTAGGAAATACAGGGTAAAATTGGTGTTTTAAAATTGTCCTGTAGCTGCAAGACCAGTTGAGCATTTCTTTTTAAGCATCACTTACATCTTTTAATGAAAAATTTCAGTTACAATTTAATGAATCACCTACAATTTTTTAATGATTCCCATTTCCTGGGCTTAAAAAAGGTAATCCCCTTCATTTAGAGTTTCATCAGTTTAATTAACTGTCTAGTTTATCCCTTTCGTAATCTTGTACCTAGGGTAATACCTAAGCAATTGGACAGTGCCTGATTTCAGACATCTATTTTGTAAAAAAAAAAAAAAAATGATTAATACAAAAATAAAATAAATAAATCATATTTACCATTATTTGGGAGTACAATCATACTAGTCATTTTTTCCTTCATCTAAACCTAAGAAATGTTGCCCTAACAGCCTTGCATATTTAAAAAGTCGTATTCAGCCACATTCCTTATATCATATACATGTTATTTTTCATTTATTTATAAAAGTACCGAACACGGTTAAAAAAGAATTTGTAACACTTTGATTAACTTGATTAACTTTGATTAAGTACTGGATCATAAGAGCGGAACATTCAGTCACTTTCACAGTCATTAAGGCAGTCTTCAATGGGATTTGCTTGCAATTCTAGCTTCTCTCCTTCAGACTTAGATTCTCATTCAGGTGACCGTGCTTGTTCTGAAGCACGGTCAGAACAGGAAGCAGTTTTTTGGTTTGTTTGATTCAATCTTTCTTTTGCTCAGTTAGAGTTAATTCACAACATTAGTTTTTTTTCTTTTTTTTGATTATTGAAGACGGCTAGGCGGAAGCCCCTAACGAAATATCTGCCTCTAACATTTTCACTTCTTTTTATCAGCTGGCTGACATTATCTTCATTTTTCTCGGCTATTTAATTTTATTGTTTTTTGTTTGTCACATGTCAATTATGCTTCTAGCCCTTTCTGTCTTCAATAATTCACAGAACTAATATAATTTTAGTTCAGCTAATATTTAACCATTTTAAAATTATAATTATTGGTACTTGAAGACACTTTATTGTTCAGATAACAAGGGCCTTTTAAACCCGAGAACACAGCTATACACAAAACACAATCATATCCAATCTTTTTCTGACAGCCTCTTCGCGCTTTTGTGCTCTAAAAATTACAAGGCGTCGTAAAATATGTCAGTAAAATATGTAAGATACCGGTAAAATACGTAAAATACCGGTAAGATAGGTAAAGTAGGTAATTTACGTAAAATAGGTAAAATACCAATTTAATACGTAAAATACCCAATTTTACCGTGACCAATTTTACCAGTTACAACAATACTGAAAACTATATGTGTTTTGAACAGTCTTGGAAATTATAAATAAAATCAAACTGAATGTTTGATATATAATGCTATTAAATGTTGAAAGATCATCAGTTCAAGATTTTATTTCACTGTAACTTTATTTTCATTTTCAATGTTGCCTTAACTGGAAAAGAAAATATTAGGTCGTTTTTATTGAAGCACCAATAACGTAATAGGCTTTAGACTTTTACAGTTACGGAAGGGGGCAGTGTCCAAACTTTTGTTTGTAGTACAGCAATATCTGTCTTGAACAGTCTTGGAAAGAACTAATAAAATTCAAATGAATATTTGATATATAATGATATTAATTGCTGAAAGCTCATCAGTCAAAATTTAATTTTACTGTAATTTGTATGTTTATTTTCAATGTTGTAATAAGCACAAAAAAAATATTTGTTATATAATTCGTTTTCAGTAAAGTGCCAATGATGCAGTAAGTTTTAGACTTTTACTGTGAAAGAAGGAGGCAAAACCCAATTTCTTGTTTGTAGAGATTTTTGTCCGTTCAAGCTAGATTTACTTAGTTTGAGTTACTGTAGGTTTCTATTTCTTCTGATCTTATGTTTAATATGGCCTTTACTTTTCTTTAGAAAACTTCTTTTCGTAAAGATTATTTTTAATTAATTTCATAATATGTCTTAGCAACTTTATCAGCTATCCTCATCAAATCTTTTTTCTGAGCCAAAACCCAAAGTAGAGGCTCAGCTAGACATTTTCCCCTTTTCTGTTCTAAACCACGTAAGAAAAATTAATTTGTTGCTTATCGTGTCCTTCTTCAAGCAGTATTCCCAGAAAAGCAGTTCATACTATGGCTTTCCATTCCATTTTCTGACCCACTGATCTTCCGGGCCCAAAAACAGAAAAATGGTCAGGAAGTAATAGCCTCAGTTCCCTGTCTAAACGTGCTATTATATATATGTATAAAAAAATCATTTTAATAGTTTCTGGAAGAAGATCCAAATGCGATAGCAAGGATTAGCTGCGGTTCTGTTTGCTTCTCGTCCCTCAACTTTCTTTTGCTCATGTGTGGAGCTTGCAGCAAACAAAATCTCAGTTTTGATGATACATGACAACCGAGAATTTTAAAGCATGACTTTGAAATCGCATTTTGATTAGTTGAATACCACCTTCAGCATACCCTGAAAGTTTAAATTTAATACTCTAACTAGCTAAAATCTTTTAAAGTATAGTGACCAAATCCGAATCTTGCTTGACCTAGTCAAAATTCATTTTGCATTACCACCATACTAAATGAAACTGAAATCTTTCTGAATATAGAAAAAATGGTACGTTGCTGACTGCCTGAGATCCAAGTAGGTTCCTTACAAAACCATTTGCATTTCTTTTATTATCCGAAGATTTGAAAAACTAACATAGACACAGGCTTATAAGCGTGTACCTATGTAACTAAAAAAAGCCTTTCTATTGAAACTCATAGATTATAGTGCTCACAAATTCTATCCAGAGGTGTTATTTTTATTCAACAGTGACGACGAATATCTTGCTCTTGCAGAACCATTCATTTTCTTCTTAGGACCCATGCCTGGTTGTATCAAACTTCGCGCCAATCTTTTGAAACAAACAGGGCGAAAAGACGATTCACGCTTCTTTTTTAATACCTCTTGGCCTTTTTCCAAAATCCTCATCATTGAGTCAAAGACAAAAAGAAAAATTGTTGCACGAAAGTGCTATAATTTGGTCATGTATGAGATAAACTGCTACATTAAATGTAGCACGTGCTACAGTACTACACCTGATGGATTAGTGCTAAATATAACACTTTTGTGTTACAGGTGGCAACATTTTTAGAGACATGGCTTCCACGCCAGAAAATAAGAAATCTGTTGTCGTCGGTCTAAAATCCTGAGAGAATCCAGTAAATGCAAAAATACAACTTTTTTCCTGTCAAGCAAAAGCCGTTTAGATTTTGTTTCATTGTAACATACAAGGCCATATCCGGGGGATGGGGTTGAACATTCCCCTTAAATTTCTGTTCGACTCGTAAAAACGTAACAGAAACATATATAAACAAATTTTTGATGGTTTTTAAAGTTTTTCTTTTGTGTCCCCCCACCCAAAAAAACAGCACCCCCCTCCCTGAACAAAAATACAGGATACGGCCTTGGTAATATATGCTCGTTTTCTAATATTGTCTGACCTCTTAAACCAAATCCCGCAGTCATATAAATTGAAAAGTCTAGCTGAGTGACATTTTCGCATTTGAGCGGCAGGAAAAGCTAAACTTCATTTATTCTCTTTGGCACAAAAAAGAACATGAACAGCGAATACTTATAAAAAATGAATGCAGAAAACTATAATTGAATAGTTCTCACATTCATCAGTTTTTAGCTGATGCTTTGATTTCATAAGTTCATGGCCAGCGGCATGGAACAATCTCAGAAATTGTTGCAATGTGCAGAATCCAATTACCTGTTTTCTCAGCTCTGATAAAGTTCAAGATCAGAAGGATTTGCTTAAGATTCGTCACCCAAAATCTGGCAGTTGTACTCTTAGACTCTAACTCATTACGCTTGTTTTGAAAGTGTGTCGCAAACTCTTGCAAATCGTTGGTTTCCGCATCTTTGTTACAAGTCACTTCATAGGCGAATACTTTCGAACAAAATTTTTCTCGTCCTCATTCACTCCACTAGTATCAGGTTCAATGATAAGCAGATCAAATAAGAGCTGTAATGATATGTGCCCAACCTGCCCATGAGAAGGAGTGACCTTTCATTATGCAGGGAATTGAGTTTTTAGCATTTACTGTCTACCACAGTTCCTCGATTCCCAGACAATCTACTTGAAACTGCTACCCCTTGGTGTCAAATATGTTGCTTCAAAGCCGGAGATGGGTGCATCGGCTGTCGTTGTCATAGAGTAAGTATTGTTACTACTGACACATAATCCCTCCTACAAATGTTAAACACTGTTTTATACAAATAAAGGCTCCTTCTACATTGTGGAACCAGAGACATGTACGTAATTACTATTACCATTTTATTTTATTTTTTTAGAATATCTAAATATATTTTCTAATGTAGACATTTATACCTGAACCCTGCCGTCAAGTGAAGTTTAATTTAGCATGGCCACTGCAAAGTAAGATTTTTTTTGAAAAAAAAAACTACCAGAATTTGAACAAAATTCAAGTTTTTTTTTCAATAATGATTTAACTTTTCTCTATAGCCGTTAGAGATAAGACGAAAGTTACAAGCACTAAAAAGATGTATTTCTTTGTGTTCTTTTGACTTTTGTTCGAATTTTTTTTTTTATTTCCAACTGTTGGTGAAAAATAGTCAAAGAGATAAAAATCAGCCACCATTTTCCAAGATGGCGGCCGTAGCACAGCATGCACGAATGTTGATTTTTATTATGTTGTTACTGGGTGCTAGTACTATACATATGCAAAGTTTCCCATTTTAGATAATTATTTACAACTAATTTCCTAATATGACTGGACTAATATAGATCTAGACATGGTGGTCTTGCTGGACCTGCGTGTGAACGCTCTGTTTATTTTGTTAATTTGTTTATTGCGTAAATTTTTCATTTCTTATGAAAACTAGTCGACTTGAGCAAAAAATGCAAAATATCACTCTGATTTTGTTTTGAGTTTGAGAAAAACTGTAAGCATTTACGGTATTTAAGTTTTCTTTCTCCCTGCATTTGGTTTTATATGGGAGTTAAAACCGTACATGATAAACGGATTCTTCAATTCAATTATTTTTATTTTAACAGTATCAATTCTCTTTTGTCACATCTGCAGGAAGTAGGAGGAGTTAATAGCCACCATAAGCTCCACCTACATTGCAGGTTCCTTTATTGCGGTGACCTATAGTGACCACTTTGTGTTTGACTTTTAGGCCATTTCTTAATTAAACTTCCTACCATATATGGTTTTTGCAGGTGCAAAGAATGGCAACCCTCCCCCCCCCCCACCCCAGAAAAATAACATCCAAAACTTACTTAAAAAGATATAATTAAACAAAATAGCTTTTACTATTGACCTAAATCTAGATAAATGTTGCATGAAATTGGGTACAAATCATCTCTTTTTCTATTAGTCTTCAAAACTGAGGTACTTATTCAGAACTTTTTATTTTCTTAAATCTATTATTTATATTCATGACCAATAGAAAACTACAAAGACATTCTTATTCTGAGAAGTTGTCGCTTTTTTTGCATACGAGGCGTGCATGCAAGGACTGCAGTACGCACTCTATTAATTAGCCTTTAGAAACTTTTAAATAAGTGAAAATATACTTTTCTAACCAACATAAATGTACTCTTATGTGGAAAAACAATCAAAACAATAAAATCAAATAAATACATTAATTTAAAAGACATAAAACCCAAAAATAATGAACAAAAAAGACGGAACAGCAAATCACTATGGCTCTTCTAGTGATCTTATATTTACTTCAAGACCATCAAATCCGATAAAATACCATTTCGCTCCATCATATTCCACACTGTTGCCATATACAAGAAAAATAATGAAACTAACCACAATAAGGAATGACAAATTGAGCTAATCCATACAGGCATGATCACAAAAATCAACAAAAAAATCGATAAAACCGTGGAGGCTGAAAAACCGATGAAATAGGCCAATCCTTGGTATTCCAGCTTCTCTAAGGCTTTTTGGCAGACTTTTAAGCCGTCATGAAGCACTCGAGAACGTTCAGCAAGATTTACCACACGGCGTTCCTCTAAAAAAGAAAAAAAAATCGTCCGTAATTAGTGGGTCTAAAAGCAAATTATTGTGTATATATTAAAAGGACTGTCTTGGGATCGTCGTAAGCCTTCCTTACATAAAAAGTTATACAGAAAATATCCTTCAATTTAATGGCCAAGTTAATTTGTTTCTAATAAATTCACATTATCCGGCAACTTCTGTTTGTTAGTCGTTAACATCAAATAGTTTTTATGTACACTATTTTATTTTCATTAATAATTCAGGTAGAACCGGTGGGTTTTGAAACCCTAGAAGTGTATCCTGTACATGTTCAGTATGGTTAGACAGGTCTGATATTAGGACGTAGATTAGAAGGTTATATTTCGGGGGAGGGGGAGACAGAAAAAATTGCATTCTCAGGCCAAAATATTTTAGGCTTTTCTCGGTTGTAGGGATCTTGCCACCATCCAATAGCCTCTATCATGGCGAAATCCCTAAGACTAAAGACTTAGTTCACGGTTAATGCCAAAGAAACTATAAAAAGTTTCCTTTGACTGAAGTATTTTCATTGCTGACAGGAGCCCACGTTCGAAGACTTGCAATCCCACATTTTATTTCCAAGCATAAACACAACTAAGACTAAATACAAAATTAGTTATAATTAATAATTTGTTACGAGTAATTAACAATTAAATTTAGGATTAATGATCAACAATTACTATAGAAAGTAATAGCTACAATTAATATTGTTTTAGTTGTAACTTTAATAATAATTATTATTTCATTAACAATAATGGCAACATAATATTGCATTAATACTACCAATTTATAATCACAACTGTATCTTAATAGTATATAGACTTGTCAGCAACAATAATATGAAAAAAATCTTAGAAATTCGATGTGCTTTTCCTTTACTACAATGCACTTAAATGTTTGTGCAATTGTTACAGTTTTATTATGTTAGAAATCACAGAAACATAAGCGAACTGAGCGAACCTTCAATTTTGATGACTAAGAGTGTCCAAGACCAACTAAAAGCTTATTTTTATTTCTTTTTTCATAAGAGCAATGCCCAGGGTTTCATCTGACCATTCATTTTGACACGTCTAGCTCGAATAGTTCAGTTATATCTTAAAACGAACAACTGTGTATTTTTTAAACATATATAGCAATGTAGAAATCTTTTCCTGAACAAAGAATATGCGGTTAGAAGACAACCGAAACCAAGAAGAACAGCGCAGTCGAAACGTCCGACGCCAACAAGCTATGGCACAAAACACAAAAAACAACTACAAAGATGCCGTAAACTACGCAAGTGTTAATTACAAGTCATTGGAACCCTTCAACGTTGTATGTATTAATTAAAAAACTTTTCCCACAAAATAAGTTTTTCAAAGAAAAGTGAAGAGCTCCATTAAACAAAAAATGAGCAAAAATAAAATAAAATAATCTACCAAGCGTGAAACTACCACAAATCAGCATCGATAAATAAATGAAACCCAAAACGAACAGAAATTACAATAATTAACCGAGTCAAAATCAAAAAGAGCAGAAATTAACATACTTGACTTACTGGACCTAAGTCCCATCCGTCCTTGAAGGTCGTCTTGGGGCCTCTTTCTTCGTAATAGCGTGGATGTGCCTTTTGTATGCTTCACGGTCTTCTGCTAGGCGAAGAAGGTCCGAGAGGCGGTGAGGTGCAAAGTTTTCCTTCCACCTTTTTGGGGGACGACCACGAGGACGTGAACCGTGAATTTGGCCTTCGAAGGTGATTTTTGGGAGACGGGACCGACTCATCCGTTGTATGTGACCGAGCCATCGAAGTTGCTGGAGCTGGATCTTCATGAGAATTGTTTGTTGTACTTTAAGGTCCTCGAGAAGTTCGAAATTTCAGATTCTATCAAGGTAAGTGATCCCGGCGATGCGGCGGAGGCACTTAGTTTCAAATGCTGCGAGTCGACGGTTGTCATTTACCTTCAGCGTCCATGTTTCACATGAGTATATTGCGATGGGGATGATCAGGGTATCGAAAAGTCGTGTCTTAAGCCACAGAGACATATCCTTGCTTCGCCATATGGCATAAGGGCCCTGAAACTGGAACTCGCGAGGGCGAGATGTCTTTTAATGTCTTTTGATAGACTGTTGTCGCTGGTGATCAGACTACCGAGATAAGGGAACTCGTCGACCCACTGGATACTCTCTCCATTAAGTTTCAGGTCTGGCTTAACTGTATCCTGCGGCTTTCGTGAGCAGCACATAGCCTTTGTTTTTGATACATTTATGATCATTCCAAAAGAAGTAGTGGCTTCGAGGACGTCGTTAGCAATGGCTTGTAGATCCTCGGGTGTTTCAGCCATTTCGTCAATATCGTCGGAGTAGGCTAGCTTATCTGTCTGAACACCCCCTATATGTGCGCCGCAAGTTGTTTCCACCAGGGATAAGACTGCTGTGAGGAAAAGGTTGAACAGCTCTGGAGACAAGAATTAACAGAAATTAACATCAGTTGGGCGCAAAACCCCTATGCCTCCCCAAGGCGAGAACAAAATTGGCAATTTACTGAAAAAATATAAATGTTTTTATTTTTATAACTTTAATAAATCAAATAATATTAACATTTTGATTACTAAATATCAGTATATGTATATTAAACTGACTATGTACATTCATTTGTATTTTTTTTCAGTAAAGTGCAAATTTTGTTCTGGCCTTGGGAAGGCATAGGGGTTTTGCGCCCAACTTCTGTTAATTTCTGCTCGTTTTGAGTTTGACTCGGTTAATTATTGAAATCTCTGTTCGTTTTGGGTTTCATTTATTTATCGATGCTGATTTGTGGTAGTTTCCCGCTTGGTAGATTATTTTATTTTTGCTCATTATTGTTTAATGGAGTTCTTTACTTTTCTTTGAAAAACTTATTTTGTGGAAAAAGTTTTTTTAATTAATTTCTGTTCGTTTTATATTGACATAGACTTTTCAGGGAAAAAGAAAACAATACTTTAAATCTTTTCATTTTTTAAGACTTTATAGTTTGGCCTGCTATTTGTATGCTGGAGAAAAATTTTCAGCAATTTTAACAAAATACACCCTTTCAAAAATCTGGACACAAATAGTACTGTTTAATTTAGTTTTATACCTCCTCTAGTTGACCTGAAATGGAAAACTTGATACCATTCGCAAAAAAATCTGTTTACTTTCTTTGATAGCTTGTATACACTTACGCTATTTTGATTTGGTTAAATTTTAAGAGCAGAAATGGGAGAGTGGGCGCGGGAGGGTGGGAGTGGGAGGGGGAGTGAAAGAGGTATCAGTTGCGCTCAAATCACTTTTGACTATTAAAAAGGGCATCAGCTCTTTCTATTTTCAATCGAATGAGCCCTTTCCGAAATTCCCACGACAACTCCATTGGTACGAAGTGCCTGGTCTAAACAACAACAACAACAACAAAAATAATACATTATACCCACTTCGATCTTTACTATAAAAATGTCAAGCCTTCCAATTACTTTCGACTATTAAAAAGGGCACTAGGCCTTTCGATTTCCAATAGAATGAGCCCTTTTGGAAACGACAACGCTTTCTATAAACACCTTAGGGCATAAATTATAACCCTTACCCGAAGGTCTGTTAGGGTGGTTGTCATCCTCTAAGACCTAATTTCCAGAACTTTCAACTTCGTTAAACTACATGGCTATCTCAAAATTTTGATTGGATGTGTTTGGGGAAATGGTGGGCGTGAGAGGGACGGTAGTCGCTCTCCAATCACTTTCAACTATTAAAAATGACCCTAGCCCTTTATATTTCCAATCAAAAGAGCCCTTTTGAAGTTTCTACGACAAAACTTTCAATAAAGATCTTATATGCCCCCAAGGCATAACTTACAACCCTTGCCCTGAGTGTTGGGGGGGGGTGTCATTCTCAAAGACCTAATTTCCAGAATGTTCTACTACGTTGAACAAAATGGCTATCTGAAAATTTTGATTGGATGTGTTTGGAGGAATTGTGGGCGCGAGATAGTTACCCTCCAATCCCTTTCAACTATTGCAAAGGGCACTAGCCCTCTCAATTTCAAATTGAATTTGCCCCTTTTGAAGTTTTACGACAACTTTATCTATAAAAGCCTTATATGCCCCCAGGGCAGAACTTACAACCTTTGCCCTTGGGGCTCAGGGGGGTATGTCTTCCTTAAATACATAATTTCCAGAACTTTCAACTACGTTGAACAAAATGGCTATCTCTAAATTTTGATTGAATGTTTTTGGGGGAATGGTGGGCGTAAGAGGGGGGTTAATTACTCTCCACTCACTTTCGACTATTAAAAAGGGCAATTTCAATTTCCAATCAAATGAGCCCTTTTTGAAATTTCTATAACAACTTTCTATATAAACTTTATATGTCCCCAGGGCATAACTTACAACCCTTGCACTGAGGGCTCTGAGGGGGTTATCATCCTAAAAGACCTAATTTCAAGAACTGTCAACTGCGTTCAACAAAATGGATATCTTAAAATTTTGATTGGATGTGTTTGGGAAAATGGTGGGCTTGAGAGGGGGTTAGTCGCTCTCCAATCACTTTCAATTATTAAAAAAGGCACTAGCCCTTTCAATTTTCAATTGAATGAGCCCTTTTGAAGTTTCTACGCTTTCAATAAAACCATACACGCCCCCAGGGCATAACTTACAACCCTTGCCCTGAGGGCTGTGGGGGGGGGTTGTCATCCTTAAAGACCTATTTTCCAAAACTTTCAACTACGTTGAATAAAATGGCAATCTAAAATATTGATTGGATGTGTTTGGAGAAAAGATGGGCGTGAGAGGGGGTTAGTTGCCTTCAAATCACTTTCAACAATTAAAAAGGGCACTAGCCCTTAGAATTTCCAATCGAATGAGCCCTTTTTCAAGTTTCTACGACACAGATTTCAATAAAAAGCCTTATATAGCCCCAGGGCATAACTTATAACCCTTGCCCTGAAGACTGTGGGGGAGTGTCCTAATCAAAGGTATAATTTCCTGAACTTTGAACTGCGTGGAACAAAATGGCTATCTCGAAATCTTTATTGGATGTGCTTTGGGAAATGGTGGGCGTGGAAGGGGTGTTATTTGCTTTTGAATCACTTTCGACTATTAAAAAGGGCACTAGCCATTTCAATTTCCAATCGAATGAGCCCTTTTTGAGGTTTCTACGACAACGCGTTATATAAATATCTAATATGCCCCTGGGTATAATTTACAACCCTTGCCCTGAGGTCTGTGGGAGGGGGGGGGGGGTTGTCCTCCTCAAAGACTTAATTTCCAGAACTTAAAACTACGTTGAATAAAATGGCTATCTCAAAGTTTTGATTAGATGTGTTTTGGGAAAAGTTGGGCGTGAGAGGCGGGTTAGTTGCCCTCAAATCACTTTCGACTATTAAAAAGGGCACTAGCCCTTTGAATTTCCAATCGAATGAGTCTTTTTTAAAGTTTCTACGACAACGCCTTCTATAAAAACCTTATATGTCCCCAGGGCATAACTTACAACCCTTGCCCTAAGGGCTGTGGGGGACTGTCCTAAAGAACATAATTTCTATCTGGAAATCAACTACACTGAACAAAATTTATATCTCAAAATTTTGATTGGATGTGTTTCGGGAAATAGTGGTTGTGGAAGGGGTGTTAGTCGCCTTCCAATCACTTTCGACTATTAAAAAGGGCAAAAGCCACTCCAATTTCCAATTGAATGAGCGCTTTTCGAAGTTTCTACGACAACTTCGTCGATACGAAGTGCTCTAAAGGAAAACAATAATAAATAATACATTATGCCAAGACCGTTCTTATATGCCCCCAGGGCATAACTTCAAACCATAATGCTACACATATGAAGGCGTCTCTGTTCAAGGTTGCATGTAAAAGTAAAACACAGGATGATCTTTTGAAGTATAAACATTATAAAAATGTACTTACGACTTCAGTACGTGCAGCCAAAAAGCTCTATTTTTCGCGTCGAATTGATGAGTGTAAGGGGAAATTGCGAAAGGTTTGGAATGTAGTTAATGAAGCTATTTCTCGCAAGAAACTCAAACAGTCCCCCTCATGTCATTACAGGAATGCTGATGGATCTATTGTGGATAAAAATTCTTCAGCAAACGCCTTCAATTCGTATTTCACCACTCTTCCTTCAGTTCCCATTCAACCCAAGAGTAGAGTAAGTAGTTTTCCTATAGCAGAAAAGTCATTTTTCCTTTCCCCATGCAGTGATATTGAAATTTATAGTATTATTTCCCAGCTTCCAAGTAGCCGTTCAGTTGATGGTTTTGGTTTGAGTAATAATGTTCTTAAAAAAATTGGTCAGTTTGTTTCTAACCCCATCTCACACATAACTAACCTCTCTCTTTCTTCTGGTGTTTTCCCTCATTTATTTAAAGTTGCTAATGTTTTACCTTTACATAAAAAAGGTGATTCATCTCTAATTTCAAATTATAGACCCATTTCTCTTCTTCCTGTCATCTCTAAGGTTGTTAAAAGAGTAGTGTATCGTAGACTCTCTTCATTTGTTTTTAGTACTAATACGACTGCAGGAAATTCTCTCATAACTAACCATCAGTATGGTTTTCGTCCCACTTTCTCTACGTCATATGCACTTTCAGATGCAACAGTTTGTGCGTGTTAATCTGGACAAGGGCTTGTGTGTTTTGGGTCTATTTCTTGACATTTCAAAGGCCTTTGATATGGTTGACCACTCTGTTCTTTTGTCTAAACTATCTTCATTTGGAGTACATGGAGTCCCACTAGAATGGTTAAGGTCTTATCTGTCGGGAAGGTCTCAGTATGTTTCAGTTAATGATAATTCTTCCACTACTTTGCCTATATTGAAGGGTGTCCCACAGGGCTCTGTGCTTGGACCACTTTTGTTTTTAATTTACATTAATGATCTCGTTGATGGTCTTCATCCCCTTGTGCACCCTATTCTTTTTGCTGATGACAGTAACTTTTTCATTGCTGCAGTGGACTTGCCATCTGCCACTTCCCTAGCTCAAGGTCTTCTTGATAAAGTAAAAGATTGGTGCTGGTCAAATGGTATGACTCTCAACAGCCAAAAAAGTGCCATTGTACACTTCAGGACCCCTTATCGTATGAGAGACGTAAAGGAGCCAATCATCCTGACTTATGGGAATGATGTTATACCGCAAGCTGCTATGGTGAAATTTCTTGGTGTGTATCTTGACTGTTTTCTCTCTTTTAAGCCTCATATAACTCACACCCGTTCCCTCATCTTCCGCCAGTCTCCAATGCTGCACTGGGTTAACTCATTTCTTCCCCCAGATGTTATGCTTTCTCTTTATTATGCTTTTATTTTTCCTTGGCTTTCTTATTGCTGCTCTGTCTGGGGTAATACTAATAAATCTCTTCTCTGCTCACTTCAAAGAGCCCAAAATAGGGCAGTGAAGGCTACTTTTCTTCTCCCTCGGCTTTATCCTTCCTCTGATCTTTATAATGATACTCAAATAGCTCCGCTGGATCGTATTGTGGGTAAAAGTAATCTTTATTTAGCGCATTCTGCTTTTCTAGGTACACTTCCACCGCCTCTGCAGCAATTTTTTTCACGGACAGGCTCAGGTAGGTACTCTAATTTTTTACGTAGTTGTTCTCGTAGACTTATTTTGCCCAAACGTTCATCTACAGCAGCCCAGAGTTCTGCTGTTTATAAATCAATTGAGTTATGGAATTCAATCCCACCAGATGTCCCGTTATTTCTGTCTGCAAAGGCAGTTATTCGTCGTGTCTTTCCAGTTTAGTAATTTCTCTCTCCTTCGTTTATTTTCCCCGTTTTCTCTTTTCCTAGTGTTTCTCCTTTTTGTGTTTTTCCCTTATATATCGTTATTATTATACATATTTGTTTTTCTTTTTTTTCTTTACTGTATGGTAGTGTTTATTCTCTTTAATCTTTATTTCATATATATTGTTTAATTAGAGTAATATTTATGGTTGTTTTAGTGCTTTATTATGTTGTAAGGCCCACAACAAGCCAAGCTTCTTGGGCCAAATAATTTTTCTTTACGTTTGCAATAGAGTTTAGTATTAATAAAATGATTGATGATGATTGATTGAGGGTTGTGGGGGAGTGTCCTCCTCTTTACTTAGTCCCCGTTTCTTGTCTCGTTCTCGAGTGTCCCCGTTCTTTACTTAGGCACCGCGATCGCGCTGCCTATGATTTATACAACAGCTTTCTATATAAACCTTATATGCCCCCAGGGCATAACTTACAACTCTTGCACTGAGGCTCTGAGGGGGTTATCATCTTAAAAGACCTAATTTCCAGAACGTTCAACTACGTTGAACAAAATGGATATCTCAAAATTTTGAGTGGATGTATTTTGGAAAATGGTGGGCGTGAGAGGGGCGTTAGTCACTATCCAATCACTTTCAACTATTAAAAAAGGCACTAGCCCTTTCAATTTCAAATTAAATGAGCCCTTTTGAAGTTTCTATGACAACGCTTTCAATAAAAACTTTATATGCCCCAGGGCATAACTTACAACCCTTGCACTGAGGGCTCTGAGGGGGTTATCATTCTAAAAGACCTAATTTCCAAAACTTTCAACTGTGTTGAACAAAATGGATATCTCAAAATTTTAATTCGATGTGTTTGGGAAAATCGTGGGCGTGAGAGGGGCGTTAGTCGCTATCCAATCACTTTCAACCATTAAAAAAGACACTAGCCCTTTCAATTTTGCAATTGAATGAACCCTTTTGAAGTTTCTACGACAACGCTGTCAATAAAAACTTTATATGCCCCAGGGCATAACTTACAACCCTTGACCTGAGGGCTGTGGGGGGACGGGTTGTCATCCTTAAAGACCTAATTTCCAAAACTCTCAACTACGTTGAATAAAATGGCTATCTAAAAATTTTGATTGAATGTGTTTGGGGAAAAGGTGGGCGTGACAGGGGGGTTAGTTGCCCTCAAATCACTTTCGACTATTAAAAAGGGTTTTATCCCTTTGACTTTCAAATCGAATGAGCCTTTTTTCAAGTTTCTATGACAAAGATTTCAATAAAAACCTTATATGCCCCCGGGGCATAACTAATAATCCTTGTCCTGAGGGTTTTGGGGGAATGTCCTCCTCAAAATATATTTTGTATCTGGAAATCAACTACGCTGAACAAAATGGTTATCTCAAAATTTTTATTGGATGTGTTTGGGGGAATGATGGGCGTGGGGGGGCTAGTTGCCCTCAAATCACTTTCAACTATTAAAAAGGGTACTAGCCCTTTGAATTTCCAATCGAGTGAGCCTGTTTTGAAGTTTCTACGGCACGCCTTCTATAAAAACCTTATATGCCCCCAGGCCATAACTTAAAACCCTTGCCCTGAGAGTTGTGGGGGAGTGTCCTCCTCAAAAACATATTTTCTACCTGGAAATAAACTACGCTGAACAAAATAGTTATCTCAAAATTTTGATTGGATGTGTTTGGGGGAATGATGGGCGTGGGGGGGCTAGTTGCCCTCCAATAACTTTCGACTATTAAAAAGGGCACTAGCCCCTCGAATTTCCAATCAAATGAGCCTGTTTTGAAGTTTCTACGACAACGCCTTCTATAAAAACCTTAAATGCCCCCAGGGCATAATTTAAAACCCTTGCCCTGAGGGTTGTGGGGGAGTGTCCTCCTCAAAAACATATTTTCTACCTGGAAATAAACTACGCTGAACAAAATGAGTATCTCAAAATTTTGATTGGATGTGATAGGGGGAATGATGGGCGTGGGGGAGGGGGGGGGCGGCTAGTTGCTCTCCAATCACTTTCGACTATTAAAAAGGGTACTAGCCCTTTGAATTTCCAATCGAATGAGCCTGTTTTGAAGTTTCTACGACAACGCCTTCTATAAAAACCTTATATGCCCCCAGGATATAACTTAAAACCCTTGCCCTGAGGGTTGTGGGGGAGTGTCCTCAAAAACATACTTCTATCAGGAAATCAAATACGCTGAACAAAATGGCTATCTCAAAATTTTGATTGGATGTATTTGGGGGAATAATGGGCGTGGGGGGGGGGGCTAGTTGCCCTCTAATCACTTTCGACTATTAAAAAGGGTACTAGCCCTTTGAATTTCCAATCGAATGAGCCTGTTTTGAAGTTTGTACGACAACGCCTTCTATAAAAACCTTATATGCCCCCAGGGCATAACTTAAAACCCTTGCCCTGAGGGTTGTGGGGGAGTGTCCTGCTCAAAAACATATTTTCTATCTGGAAATCAACTACGCTGAACAAAATGGCTATCTCAAAATTTTTATTGGATGTGTTTGGGGGAATGATGGGCCCGGGGGTGGGGCTAGTTGCCCTACAATCACTTTCGACTATTAAAAAGGGCACTAGCCACTCCCATTTACAATCGAATGAGCCCTTTTTGAAGTTTCTACGGCGACTCCTTCAATGCAAAGTGCCCGGGTATGAAGAAAAAAACAAAAAACAACACATTGTGCCCACATTGTTCTTTACTTAGGCAGCGCGCTAGCGCTGCCTATGATACACAGCGGAGTCCTCCATTTTCCCAATGAAAGAGTAACAAACAAAGGTGATTCATATGGATATTGCTGTTCGCAGGTCGAATTGCATTGCCACCTCCATAATTTCTAAATGAATTGGTTTGCCTTTTTTAGAATGTCACTCGCTGTGTAAAGAGTTCCACAAAGGAATCTGAAACTTAAATTCATGTTTAGCTTTTGCTTCTTTCAACGTAAGCGATGTTCGAACTATCAGAAGCCATAATGTTTTTAGCTTATAAGTAGCTGGGCAAATTAACCACAAATTCAATTTGGTGGCACATCCATCACAAACCACCTTTATATGGCCAAATTTACATGTTGACCCCAATGATGCTGTTTAGGAACGCCTTACACATCGTCTAAATTACGGAATCTCTCATGACCTAATGGATCTGTTGGAAGAAATATTGCGAGACACAAACAACTATGCCAAAGATTATGCGAAAATGCGAGGAGTAGAGGATGATTTAAATCGATGTGCTGCTTCACAGGGACAATAACCTCCAAACGTGCAGCTCATTTCTACTGTACCAGATGGTATGGATTATAGACGGTTCATTCCTCCTGTATGAAACGACATATGAGCTGTTCTTACTCTGAATGCTGACTATAGTTTTCCGTCAAATGAAATGGTTGTAAAACAACATGGCAAAATGTTGCCAGTTTAAAAAATACTGGGAGCGTGCACTATATGCCGGCAAGGCACGGCTATGCGGCAGGCTTTAATATATTGATTCTCATTGTCACTTGTCTTCTAACCGAGACTGTTGACCCATTGAATCAGCAGGCCGGTTTACATCATCCTCCAGTTCTTGCATTTTCATGTAACCGTTGCCATAGTTATTTGTGTTTCGCAATATTTCTTCTAAGAGATCCATTAGGTTGAGAGATCCCATGATTTAAAGGATATGCAAGATGAATTCCTGTCTTACCCCCCCCCCCCAGAAATCTCTCCCCGATAATTCCCCCACACGCAAAATTGAGTAGCCAAAGAGAAAGTACAAAACAGGCACCTAAAAATGTTGAACAGATGTCCAAAGGGGTAACAAAACGACCAGATATCAAAAACAGTTTAGGACAGAGGCTGGTTTGTCTCCAATCACTTTAGACTTAAAAAAAAGAAGACTAGAACATTCAAAAATGTCCGTATGTTTCCCAATAACAAATGCTGTCTGTAATCAATGGACAAATTGCAAAACTTGCGGCACTTTCTCTAAAGAATGTGAGGGGTCTTGTCATCCCCAGAGGTATATCTATTGGACCTGTCAACTATGATATACCAAATGACTATCTCAGAATTTTCATTCAGATGTCTCTGGGGGAAAGAGGCAGGGGAAGGGGGCTAGTCACCCTCCATTCTGTTTGTTCACTTAAAAAAGGTACTTAAACTTTCAATTTTGGTTCGAAGAAGTCATCTCCTGATCTTCTAAGACTTTTGGTTTGACAAAATGATCCCTGGGGGAAACTTATTGTAAGTTTTATTTAGATAAACACAGAATACGTTCTACGGGAGAGATAAGGGAAGGGTGGAGGTAGAAATTGATATATAATCCCAATAAGCCATATCCAGAACTTTTGTTTGGAAGGTTATTTTTTTCAGGGGGGGGGGGCACAAAAAAAAACTTTAAAAAACTCATCAAAATGTGTTTGTATGCATATTTATTATGCTTTTACAAGTCAGACAAACATTTCCACCCCTCACTGAGTCTTCAGGCAAATACAAAATTAGTTTTAAGGAAGAGGCGGGCGGAGTGGATGGTAGATACTGATATTTAATCTCTCTTGATTTCAGGGAATATTTCTCGTCTATGCTGTTATTATAAAAGTAAAGAGTAAATTAAACCCCAAAATGAGCAGAACTCATTCTGTATAGGAGGAGAACTCCCACTCCTCATCCCCACCTCCGGCTCATAGAAATTTAGGATACTCATTCGATCAGAAACTGAGAGTTCTAGTCCTTTTTTCATAAGTCGAAAGTGATTGGAGACCAACCAGCCCCTGTCCTAAACTACTTTGATATCTGGTCCATTCGTTACCTCTTAGGCCATCTGATCAACATTTTGAGGTACCTATTTTTCACTTTCTCTATAGCTGCTCAATTCTGCGAGTGGGGGAATTTTCCATGGGGGGAAATTTTAAGCGGGAGGAATTTTCCGGAGGGGGGTATTTTCCAGGGGGAACGCCCAGACCCATGCAGGGCGTTCTTCAACAGCTTCATCAGGGTCTAAAAAGTACATTTGGACATATGAAGGTGGTTCAAAATCACCTTCAGAGGTTTGTAATGAATATACCGCTAAGTTGATTTTGTGATAAATTTGTCCAGCTACTTTGAAGCTGAAAACATTGCGAATATTGATGGTCTGGCCATCATTTACGTTGAATGAATCTAAAGCAAAACAAAGTTCAAGTTTCGGATTTGTTTGTGGAACTCTTTAGAGAGCAAGCGACGTCCTATAAAAGACCGAATCAATTCATTTGGAAATTGTGGAGGGTGCAATGCAATTCGACCAAGCAGGCAGCAACCTCCAAACGAATCAGCTTTGCTGGCTACTCTTTCCTCGGGAAAATGGTGGAGGACTCCACAGTGAATATATACAACGTTGAAGGGTCCCACTGACTTGTAATTAACACTTGCGTAGTTTACTGCAACTTTACGAGTTTGCACTTGGTTTTGAGCCGCAGTTTCTTGGTGTCGAAGATTGCGATGGCGTCGTTCTTCAAACGTAATGTTTTTTTTTTTTTTTCTTCGCTCTCATTTTTGAATCGTTTTGATTTTCGCTGTCACTTGTCTTCTAACAGCGCAATTCTTTGTTCTTCACTTGTCAATGGTTAAGTTTTGAATTTGTTTTCATTGTGTCTTGTTCTTGTTTTTTACTTTTCCTACTCCGTCAGTTGTGTGCCTTTGTAAATTACGATGGGCAACAAAAATATACTATTATTACGATGTATGACGTCATTAAAATATTACAATATGAGTTTTACATTGCTGTAACATGTATACAGCCTTTAATATTAGTGCATAAAGTCGTGATAATACTGTCATGTATCTTTTTTTGTCGGGCTTCCAATGCATATATGCATCTGTCATCATTTACATGAAAAATGCGTTTCCAAAATTGAGGCTCTAAACGAATTTTCTCAAACTCGCGACCTGCCTAGATCGTATTTTCAGGCCAGAAGATCCCAGGTTGCCAGCTTAAAAAATATGGAGCCGTTTTCAAGAAAAAAATATATACATAAATATAAAATAAATAGACAGTTGCTCGTTTAAAGAGAGTAGATACTATATATATTGTGTAAGTGTTACATAGTTTAAGTTTGAAATTGCAAGATTTATGGTGTAAGTTTTCGCGTAACCAAATCAAAATAAAAGTTTTCACTGTTCTTGGTACTTTAAATGGAGACAAATTTGAGATTTTTTTCTTTTATACAGTTTAATCTATTTCTAAAGGAAAAATTAATTGCAACAAGAGCGATGGTTATGACTCAATTGCAATTATTTTACAGCGTGCGTAGCATTATTTCAAGTCGAATGTTCAAAGAGAAAAGGCTAAATAAACGTTGATTAAATAAAAGCTAATAAGCCCATCCTGAACCCCCCGCCCCCAAATAAAAAAGAAGAAGAAAAGCAAATAACTAACCTGTCATTTTTAGAGAAATTTCAAAAGTTGTATGAACTGCTTCATGGTCAGAGTAGCTAAAACCTTGACCTGGAACACAACTAGGCAGTGGATTTTTGCATTCCAAAGTCAACATCTAGAAAAAAGGTATAAAGAAATAAAATGTTACTGCATAATTATCATTTTTCAACTTATTTGCGTTTCAGGTCGAGTAATCACCATACCTCAATAAAATTCATACAAGTACAAACCAATACCCATTATTTTCTGTGTCATCTAGTAGCTTCAAACTACAATTACTCAATATCTTTTTATTCTGCAGGGAATGTTTTCAATTTTGGACGGCAAACCAGTTATATATACTTGTAACTTAAATCATTTATTTAATCTTCAAACTTGATTATTATAAAATTATTTAATTCATATCTATTCATTAATAACTAATCAGATTCAAATACAAAAACTTAAATCTTAACTATAGGTAATGGCTCTAGCGTTGTCTCACGTGCCTCAGACCCCATATAGTGTTTTTTCCATCAACCACTTCGTAACAAAGGAATAGTCGTAAGAACTTGTTAGGAGGCTCATTTAAGTGGAAGTTTGAACTTCTAAAGTTCTTTCTGCTCCACCCCCCCCCCCCTCTCCATATGATAAAGGATCAAAATTTCGACCATTTTGAATCAAAATTTTGATTTTCTTCGGAATTGTCAAAGGTCCAATAAGCATGCCTCTGGGAAAATAGCGACGAAGACAACACTGCCTTTCCATAACAAACAACAAAAGCACGAAGAACAATAGGTAAATCTTTTTGCAAGACAGTTGAGATATAATTTACATAATTTTTTTATTATATATAAACATAATTTACCTCCCCTGCATCCCAAAAATCACTACAAATCTTAAAAAAGTTTGCACAAAAAATAATCTGTATGTAGTATTCACAAATAATTTTAAAATCATAAATTTTCTAAATTCTGGTAAAGATAAAACCCCAGTTACTCGCCAAAGAGGGGTCTATCAAATACGATGCGACTGTGGCAAATATTATGTAGGTAGAACACACCAGAATTTAGAAAAGCGCATACAACAGCATAAAGATGATATAGTCAAAGCTCTAAATTCTAATATTTCCGCTGTTTCATCTGATTCTGCATTAGGCAGCCATATTTTTGAAAATCCTAGCCACAATATACTTTTTGATGAATCCGCCCTTATTAGCAATGACCTAGACATAAAGCAGGTAGTCCGAGAATCAATTGAAATCAGACTTAAGATTCATAATAATATTTCCTTAAATAGGGACTTGGGGGAATATACACTAAATGCTCTATACACAAATTTAATTAAAAATGATCTTACAAAATATTTTAAAAACCAATAGACATTAAAACAGAACCGGTTACAAAAAGACCTTTGAGGTTAGCTGCCAAAAAGGCTGGAGTAGCAAAAAGAACGTGTCTTTAAATTATTTTTCTCTCATCTCATTGAATTGCCTTGTTTTACCTTACTTTTTATCAGTCCTGGTTGAACTTCGCTGAAGTAAGGATGCTAGGACTGCTTTGAAAAATTTTTAATTTTTGTTTTTATTGGTCGCATGTTGTTGTGAGTCTTTTTCGTTTATATATTTTTGTCTTGCTGAGGACGGCCCTTGGACATAGGGCCGAAATATTCATTCAAATTATCTCCACTGTCTTGCAAAAAGATTTCCGTATTGTGCTTCGTGCTTTTGTTGAATGCCCCTGGGAATGACCAACCCCGATAGCGTAATTTATGAAAATTGCCGATTCTTTACAAACAAATTAATACTGAAAAGGGCCTATTTTTGATCTCGGGTGTGCGATTAACTCAAAATTTTCAGGATCGTTCTCTGGGCTAAGAGTATTTTGTTCAGAGAGGGTGCTACGGGACCCAGATATTAGCCAAAAACTGCTTGACTGTGACCAGTGTAAAACTTACAGCCGTAAGTCCTTGGGCAAACAGGAACCTAATAACCAAAAATTTCTTTGAGGGCGTCAGCCCACCAAAAAATGGGTCAAAGAATATTTTTTCGACCAGTCCTTGACTTATATCCTTGGGCTAAAGAGATACAAATGCAGGAGCAAAGACAGACAAAAGAAAAAAATCGTTTCACTGACAACAGGACTCAATAAAACAATAAAAAGGGCCAGAAAACTTTTTTCTGGACAACATAAAACTTAAAACGTTAACTACATGGACGAGGGAAACTCTAATATAAAAAAATACATGTTTCATTTGGAGGTATCCCCCTCCAAAAAAAAGGGCCCCAAATTGGCACTCCACTGACGCTGGCGCAACTTATGGCTGTCCCTCTAACGCTGCCACGACGTTGGGGCGTCCCTCTTCCACTGGCACGACACCATGACAACCCCCTGACGTCACTACACCGCACCCCCTGTTTTTTTTTTTACTTGCACAAGTTCGTGAATCACACGTTTCTTAAATTCTTGAATTCGCGATTTCTTGAATTCAAAGAGGACCAGGTGAAATGAAGAGGCTGTAAAAAAGTCTCTTGGTCTTGAAATAGCCTAGGCCATGTTGGATAGGATTTAATAAAGACTTGAAGACACTAAAAAAACTTCGGTAAAGGTCTTTGGTCTTGAAATAGCCTAGGTGATGTCTGATAGGAGTAAATAAAGGATTGAAGACATTAAAAATTCATGAGTTAATAAACTTCGAAGAATTCCAACGCGAATACCGTGATCAAATTAAAACTTGTAGAAAGAGAATATTGTGCCGTATCCTTAGCTACAAGATTTAGCGCTTCGGAAACAAAAAAAAAGCTAGACATGCATTCTGCTAATTAATATAAAAATGTCAATTGGGTGAACATCGATCAAATTTCTCTTAATCATGTAGGTCTCTCGGATACAATGTTGTCTTCGGGGTAAACCCCTCAAAAAAGGGAGAACTTAGAACACAAACATTTGTCGTCATATTTCCCCCAGATACAAGAAAAATGCTAATCTGTCCGTACGCCAGCTATTCGATCTGCTCGGAAGCATTGGCCTTAATTCTAAATGTTTGACTGAATTAGAGTCAAAATGAAATTTTTTGACAAAAAAGTGTCCTTCTGAAATAGCCAGTCATAGGCAGCGCAATAGCGCTGCCAAAGTTAAGAGTGAAGTGGGCACAATGTGTTATTTATTCATTATCTTATTTATTTTTTTCACCAAGGCACTTTTGTATGGAAGGAGTTGTCGTAGAAACTCCAAAAGTGGCTCATTCGATTGGATATTGAACATTCTCGTATATTTTTTACGAGTAAAAAGAGATTGGAGGGCAACCAGCCCCCCTCTCACGCTCTTTTTCCCCCAAAGACATCAGATCAAAATTTTGAGCCATCTTGTTCAGCACGGTTGAAAGATCCAATAACTATGTATCTGGGATGATACCCATTAAACATAGTCCTTGAGACAAGGGATGTAAGTTAATCAATTGACCCTTTGTTTATATATAGTATTCGTTATCGGGAAAGGGGGGCATGTTTGACCTTTTGGGTCCGAAAAGGCCAAAGGCATTCAGATGAAGCTTTCAGGGTAAGGTTGGGTGGAGCATTAAACTAAATTAAAACACACTACGTGCATGCAGGTTGTCAATTGGTCGTATCTCAGGAATTACTTCAACTACTAAGTTGGAACTTTAAGGGAATGATGAGGAGGAAGATTAATTGACCTAAAAGCAACAGTTTTTTTTTTACAACAACAGTTAATTTTTTAAGCAACAGTTAATATTTTTGCAACAAATATTTCAATTAACTAAGGCTGATGATACTAAAGTGAAAATTTAAAAAAAATGTTGAGGGGAGAGAGAACTAAGTCAAAACACACAATGTGCATACCGGTTGTCAAAAGGGCACTTCAGCGATATATTAGGATCGGCTTAGCCTATTATGTTAAAACCTCCAGGACATGATGAGGGGGATGTTCAACTGACCAAAAGGCAATATGTGCATAATAATACTGCTACTACTGTTACTACAACTACTACTACTACTGCTATTATGACTCCTACCACTACTAAGGCTAATGATATGAAGGTGAAAATTTTAGGGAATATTGAGGGGAAAGTTGAACTAAATCAAAACACACTCTGTGCATGCAGGTTGTCAAAAGCGCACACCTTAGGTATGACATAGGGTATTAAATTAGGACTTTCAGGGAGTATGATGGAGGTGATCAATTGACGAAAAGGCAATACATGCACCCAACGACTACTACTACTACTACCACTATTACTACCGCTACTACAACAAAACCTACTTCCAATATGACTTCTACTAAGGCTAAGGATATAAGGTGAAACCTTTCTGAAAATCTTAAGGGGGAAGTCGTACTAAATTAAAACACACTAAGGTGCATACAAGTTGTCAAAAGGGAGTGTAAGTAATATCTTAAGAACGGCTTAGAGTATGAACTTGAAACTTCCAGGGCAATAGAGAGGGATGTTCAACTGACCAAAAGGCAATGTGTGCATACTATTACTGCTATTAGTACGACGGTTAGTACTGTTACTACTACTAACACTAAGGATAAGAGTATGAAAGCGGAAATATCAGGTAATACTGAGGCGGAAGTTGAACTAAATCAAAATATACTGTAAAGATTCAGGATGTCAAAAGAGTGTATCAGCAATTTCTGATAGGCTTGAAACATGATGTTGAAACTTACAGGGCTTAGTGTGGGGGACATTCAACTAACCCAAAAGCAATATTTATATTTTACTACAAGTACTTCTACTACTATCACTACTGGAGCTATCTCTTCGGCCTCTGAGTTTCAGAGGCCGAAGAACCACGAAATGGCGCATCTAAGCCAAAAGTTTTACGGTCAAGACAAAATGGAACAATTATTTTCTTTAGGTTCATTTAACTGTGATAATTGTTTTAGGCTTCTTGATATTATGCAAAAAAAATGGTCTTTCTGTGTTTGGGGAGGGGGACTTCAAGCATCAAAAGTACACTTCCAGGTCGGATTTTCAAAATTCTAGTAATCCTTCAGATAAAAGAAAATAGAAGAAAGGAGAGGTAAGAAGAATTCTCCCCTAATATTTCTATATCCCAAAAAATATTTATGGATTTAGATTATAATACGAGTAGCCTACTGCAGAATGATAGCTATCCGTTTATTTCAGAAATACTTTAACTGTAACATAAAAAGATAAATTCATATCCTTATCTGCACAGAAAGGGGATACGTTGGGATGGGGGGGGGGTTTATAATGTAAAATTAATTCATTCAATGAGTTCCTACGGAAAAACTTCAAACTTATAATCTTAAAATTAATTTTCATATTTCAGAGTCTTGAGAAGATATTATGTTTCGCACTATTTCAGTGATGATTATCATTGACGAAGCAATGTTATACGAATATTAAAATCAAATCAAAGAAAAGTCAGTAAGAAGGGGAAAACAGGTGGTAGCCTCACTCTCAGTTGGGAAAGCGGCGAGTCATACCCTGAATAATTCTACAGTAACAAACTGTAAGTAAAGAGCGAGTCCTGTTAATAAAAGCTAAAACTCTGAAAACAAAGTTTAATAAAAAGATATGCATCAAGCGAATCTATTGCATATACTATTTGTAAACATGAAAAGAATGGGATCAAACATCCGAAAAAGAGAATGGGATCAAGCATCCCAAAAAGGGGGTTCTACCTTGATGAAAATCATGTATTAAAACACAAAACATTCTACCAAAGAACTCTAAGGCCACTATCTACAAAAACACAAAACTTAATATCTTCCCAGAGAGGGGCGGTGACAAATGCGAGCATTATTTTAAGAGTAATCGTATCGAACAGTGCCACAAGTATTGAAGGACTTGTAAATGCTCTTTGGCTTTCAACAATGGAATTTTTAGTTTAACCATTTTGAGCATCAATCACTAAATAAAACATCTAACTATATTCACCTAACTATTAGTGCAACTAACTGTATTCATTACACTCAGAAGTGCTTTATTCCAGCACCCTAAGACTTTAGCCTACAGAGGCTGAAGATGGAGGGGGGTAATTTCTGTTCGTTTTAAGTTTTAATGTTCCTCTTTACTTTCATTTGAAAAACCTTTGAGTTTTTAATCAAGTATTTCGCAAATAATTTCCTAATCAAGTATTTAATTAATTAGTTCCCTAATCAAGATATTTAATCAAGTAATTTCCAAACTTTTTGAAAAAAAGAACCCCCAGTTAACTTTAAAAATTACAACTATAAATATAATGCAACACTAAACATATTTTTCTAATTTATAGAAAATGCAGAAACGGTAAGTAATCTTTTCAGAATAGTTTCAGTAATTTTTAAAAATGATAAATTTGTTGAATAGATTTCCCTATAATGACTTGATACAATAAAATTGATAAATAAAAATTTCGATACACAACTCAAAACGTAAGAAATGGGAACAGAAATTTACATACGTCATAGGAATTGCTAAAAGAAAACATGATATAATCAATTCTTTTGCCAGGCTGGTTCTGCCTTCGAAGCTGCCTAGGTGTATAACTATTACCCGGCGTTTCGTTGGTACAACCAAGATAATCAGGACGAGTTCCCTAAAATATAAAGAAAGAAAAACAAAGTTGAAAAATATTGCAACAGTTTATATACCACATTTACCATCAAACAACTTAATACTTCAGCAAACTTTGCTGTAAAATTACCGAACTCACTTCCACAATGGTATTCAGAAAACGGTAAGTTAAAAAATAAAACATTACAGAAAAACAAATATATTAAAAAAGAATCTGATGATTATTGAGCAACATTTGTTTTTAGATGGAAATGAATCCTTTAAGATAAAACATGCACAAATTTGATGCCAATAGCTAAAAGATTCAAGCTATTTTCGCACTCTATTAGAGGATATATAACGCATTTTGGAACGAAAAACTGAGACTTCTAACTATCTTGAGACTCAAGATGGAGGATCACCGAAAAGACCAACCGTTCGAGCGAATTAGTCTAATAGGATGGGGCGTAAATATTCATTCGAATAAATTCTTTGTAACGCCTTTTGAAATACAGCATCCAAGTTATTTTCCAACAGTAAGATATGTAATTAGAATTTGAGTGCATAGTCACATTTTAAATAAACAATCCAAATGTTAGGCTATTCTAGACTATCCTCAGTTTACTGCTCAAAAGCTATGCAATTGCTCAGTTTAGAGCATTCCAATTTCGCTTAGGTGAAGCATTTCGCGGTTTTGTTTTCGTTTAGGTAAAGTATTTCTTTCATTTCAGCTTATGTTTAAAAACGAGTGTAAGAAGATTGCAACAGGATGTTTATAGGTTTGATTACATTATACTATTCTGTATTGAAATTTGGAAAAATAACTTCTTAGTATTTCTTATTATTTCAGCTAACTTAACATCGGCGCTACAACAGATAAGTGCCATAAAATTATAAGAATTTATAATTTCTTAGTATTTCAGCTTATGTTTAAAAACCAGTGTAAGAAGATTGCAACAGGATATTTATAGGTATGATTAAATTATACTATTCTATATTGAAATTCGGAAAAATAATTTCTTAGTGGTTCTTATTATTTCAGCTAACTTAACATCGGCACTATAACAGATAAGTACCGAAAATTATAAGAAATTATAATTTCTTAGCATTTCAGCTTATGTTTAAAAACCAGTGTAAGAAGATTGCAACCATGATGTTTATATGTATGATTAAATTATATTATTCTGTTATGAAATTTGGAAAAAATAATTTCTTAGAATTTCTTATTGCTTTATCGCAATTTCTATATATTACCTTGGCATTTCCTACAACTGAAAGTAAGCTGCAGATTTAGTCAATTTACTGGAAACCAGTTATTTATTCCACCTTAGTCGTGCCTCCCTATTATCTTGGCTCTCGAATTTAGATAAACGTTTTTCTTTAGAAAAGCTGTTTTCAATGATACTGTATAATATACAAACAATATTCTTCTTTGAGTCCCATTAATATTATTTAAAATTTATGCTTAAAGTACCATGGACACTAAAAGTGAAATATCATTCTTTAAGTTGGTTAAGTGGAATGTAACACAACCATTTACGTCTTAGAAAAATGGGAAAACCGGGGAGCTTAATTTTTAATGCAAAAGATGTTTAATGCTGGTATGCAATTTTTACACTTAGCGGGCACCACGTTTACAAATTAAGAATCTATGTGAAAAACCAGCGGAAAGGGAGCGAAAAAAATTTCATTATCTATTACGTATACGTAGCATTATGTACTAATGCTACGTTAGAGCTTTTGTTAGAGCTATTACACATCCGGGACATTTTCCTATTACACATTACGGGAGTATTTTCCAAGGGAAAACGCCTTGGCTCGTGAGGGGAAAACCAGAGTAGAGGAATTTGACCCACCCCTATTGAATATTTTCCAAGTATGGTGCAAGGAAAATATTTCAAAATTGTAAAATCCTAGCCTAATAAAATTAGTTAGAGCTAATGCTATGTTTGAAATAACCATTGGCTGAACGATTAAAACTATGCACGAATACAACCTAAAATCTTGTTTCCAAATGGGAATGAAAGGGAAGTGTATATATCACTGAACAGCGAAAAATCTAAAATATGTATTACTATGTTTATTATTACAGTTCTTCAAAATTAAACACTACATATTATTAGTTAGGGTAATTGATTACCCACAGGAGAATATTTTTGACCAATTGGGTTACCCCATTTCGCTGTATTTATCCCTTTAGTTGACTATTGAAATATCAACAATATGGTTCTTTCTTCCCATTAAAAAAAATCACTTTTCTTACTGAATTTTGTCATATTCTCACTACCCTATAATAGCCCTATATGTGTTCAATGTTGTAATACTTATCTATATTTCAGCTGAAAACCGTTTGGCACCACTTTTCGGGTATTGACAGTTACCGCTTGTTCGCCTTTAAGATTCAGAGTGGCAATGATGGAGAGAAATTTACACACAAAGAAAGATGTCGATAGTTGAACAACTACCAAAATAAAAATCGTAGAAAACCCCATTTTCAGGAATGAATAGACCTAAGATGAAGCAAGAGGACAAAAACTATTTTTTCCTTTAATGTCCTTGGTACTTGGTAATTCCTTAGAAAGTAAAGCTGCTTGAATTTGAATCAAAGTTGGTCAGCATGAAGTTTTCGCAATTTTGAAGGCCTAATGTCGTTTGACACGTATTGAAAAGATACCTATCAGCGTTGCCATCGGTTTGAAGTAAACTGTTCCAGTTTTAAGAAAAAAATTGTGCCACTAGAGGATAATTTGTACCCCCAATTTGTATCAGGTTAAAAGTTTGCCATAACAAGAATAAAATTTTCGATGAACCAAAACTTAAACAGGTATCTGAGTAAAAAAGAAGCAAGTAAAACTAAAATGTACCAAAAAATTTCCATTGTACCAAAAAATTTCCAAGAACCAAAATTCGTACAATTGTACCACGTTTGCAACACTGTATCTATCATTTTTAAGTTCCTTAAAATGGTTAACATATAACGTTGAATAATTTACGCAACCAGACACGTATATAGAAATATCATAGAAGTAGCCCGAAGCTTCGAGGAAGAACAACTTTTAAAATACCCGCACAAAATTAGAAAAAGCTGTATGAAAAACCTGAGATAATAGAGCAAAGGTACACAAATATCATAAATTTAAGGTTTGGAGGCCCTCCATCGTAGCGTACAGAACTCAGGTATGATAAATTATCGTTGTTGTTTAAAAGAAAAAAAAAAATCCAATATGGCGATTAAACATGAGCACAAAGGAGGCAGATTGCTACATTATATTGTGTTACAGATTATTAATAAACCGCTGTATTACATCGTATTTTTTTTTAAACAACAGCCAAGGTTTCTGTAGAACAATTAAAAAACAACTTTATATGACGTGTTAATTCGCTTATAAATAATTCTTTACTCCTTTTTTTCACGTCAACAAAGGGTTCTCGAAATGAAGCAGGAATATTCGGATACTTATTGATATTTGCATAAAAAAGTTTTTTTTTTTAAATTCCACTGTCTTAATTTTTAAATTCTATCCGTTTTTACATGTTCAGTTCGTTTTATGCATAAATGGAAAGGCAAAAGCCATTTATTCGTCCTATCCAACAACCCGAATCAGAGTGGGGCTTCCAAAATCGAACAGTCTTTTCTGGCATTAACTTATCAAAAACTGTAGTTTTGTTAAATATTTCATACTCGAGGGAGAGGGGGGGGTGGTTGAATCCCCTCAGTCTTCCACATAATTGCACCAATGATTTGCAACTGTAATATAGGAAGGAATTTGCTCCCTCCTGTATCCACTTATAACAGGCATACAATATTCGTAATCCTCTCCTTGTAGGAGTAGCTGTAAAGGTAGGTTAAATACGACCAAGCTTACATGTTTAGAAACAAATGCATCATTAAGATTTGTATTATGGATAAGCATACGATAAGCTCCACTTCCTGGCTCAGTATTCAAATCCCCTCCAAGAATTGTTATGTCACCAGAATGTCGGGTATGACGAATTAGCTGAGAAGTATCAAATGCTTGAAGAAAACGATGAGCCAAGTATTCGTCGTTATTGGTATCGTATTCGGCATGGAGCTGAAATAAATGAAAAAATACAAATATCAAGAATTAATATGAAGAAATAAGGTAATATCTATATATATAAATATATATATATATATATATATATATATATAATGATATATATATATATATATATATATATAGATATATATATATATATATATATATATATATATATATATATATATATATATATAGGACATGATAAAAAAAAGGAACTTGTTATATGAGCAATATCTTAATAGTCAGGATGACGCAGATTTTGCAGAGTTCAAGCGAGTGAGAAATAAGGTGAACAGTATGAGAAGGCAAGCAAAGAAGAAGTATTTTGAAGAAAAGTTTTCTGATAGTAAGGGAGATACCAAAGCCACATGGCAGGTTATTAATGAGTTTATGGGAAATCAGAAAAGTAGTCAGTCGCCTTGCATTGATATAAACGGAAGTTATGTGAGTGATAAAAATGTAGTCGCGAATCATTTTGGCCAGTTTTATTCTCATGTTGGCTTGTCTGTTCAAGAGAGTGTAAGGTGTGACAGGGAAAATTTTCTTAGCAAGGAATTCGTGGACTCTCGTGGAGATACTGTTGAGTTCCAGTTTGAAAAGTGTACAAGTGATGAAGTGATTAAAATAGTGAAAAATATGAAATCGAATTCTGCTGGGATAGATGGCAGGAATCTGAGAACTTTTAAAGCTGTGTTAATGTATATACTACCATGTATTCTCCATATTATTAATTTATCTATGGAAACGGGGACCTTTCCAGAAGCGTTGAAGCAAGCTAAAGTTATCCCGCTTTACAAAGGGGGTGCCAGGTCAGATGCCGGTAACTGGAGACCAATATCGATACTGCCTTTATTGTCAAAAATTTTGGAAAAAAGTGATTCATCGCCGTCTATATGACCATCTCACGAAACATAGCCTACTCAGTGATACCCAATTCGGGTTTCGAAAAGGTCATTCCACTAGTCATGCTGCCATTCATCTTGTTGATTTTGTAAATAATTGTTTAGTAAAAGGTGAAATCCCCCTAACAGTATTTTTTGATTTTAGGAAAGCATTTGACACGGTAGATTTTAAAATTTTATTGCAAAGATTAGAATGCTTAGGTGTTAAAGGAGTGAGTTTGAAGGGGTTTGAAAGTTATTTGTGTGGGAGGTCTATTAAAGTGATGATTGATGATGCTTTTTCTTCCCCTTATCAAGTGTCGTGTGGTGTGCCACAGGGATCGGTCCTTGGTCCACTTCTGTATCTGGTTTATGTGGATAGCATGAGGTTTTATCTTCCAGATTGTTGCTTAACGTCATTCGCTGATGACACTGCAGTTACGTTTTCTAGTCGTTGTTTGGATAGTCTTGTGTTGAAAGTGAATTGTGTTATGGTAATTTTTCGTGGAAACGCCACAGTGATGTTGTTGCCACAAAGGTTGCACGTGGCCTTGGAGCGATTCGTCGTTTTAAAAATTTCTTACCTCAGAGAGTTTTATTGCTTTTATACCATGCTTTGATCCACCCATATGCTTCGTATGGCTGTATGTTATGGGCAAGTAATTTTTATGTGAATTTTAAACGTGTTCAGACTCTTCAAAATAGAGCGATGCGTCTTATTGGTGGGTATGTTGAAGGTGTAAATAACACTTCAGCTTGCTTCAACAAGTTGCAAGTGTTGAATGTAGGACAGCTACGAGACTACCAAATAGGAATTTTTGCTTATCACTGCTGGAATGATGTTAGTCCAGAGGTTTTTCGTGATTATTTTAATGACAATAGGTCTTTGCACCATTATGAAACTCGTCATGCTAGTAATTTCATTGTTCCGAATAGAAGTGGAACCAGGGCCGGCTTCCATACTAGATTTTCAGGACCTAATGTGTGGAACTCTATTCCGGAGAGCATTCGGGCGGCTGAGCACCTGGGGTTATTTAAAAATAAATTGAAAAAATATTTGTTAGGTCAAGGTTCATAGTTTTTTTTTTTTTTTTCTTATTATTATTATTATCTTATTATTATTATTATTATTATATTAAATGAATTGATGAGAGATTGATTTTTTTTGTTTTTTTTTGTTTTTAGTGTTTGTATGTAATTTGTGTGTGTTGTCTTTTAGTGTATGTACCCGCCCAGTCGCAAGTGCTTTTTGGTATCTTTCTTGGGGCGGGTATTGGCATATTTGTTAAATGTATTTTGATGTTAAATAAAATGAACTGAACTGATATATATATAAATATATATATATATATATATATATATATATATATATATATATATATATATATAGATATATATATATATATATATATATAATATATAGATATATATAGATATATATTATATATATATATATATATATATATATATATTTATATATATATATATATATATATATATATGAATATATATAAATATATATATATATATATATATATATATATATATATATAATATATATATATATAGATATATATATATATATAGATATATATATATTATATATATATATATATATATATATATATATATATATATATGTAATATATATCATATATATTCATATATTCATATATATGTATATATATATATATATAATATATATAATATATATATATATATATATATATATATATATATATAATATATATATATATATATATGAATATAGTGAATATATATATATATAGATATATATATATATATATATATATATATATATATATATATAATATATATATATATATATATATATATATATATATATATAATATATATATATATATATATATATATATATATATATATATATATATGAATATATATGAATATATATGAATATATATATATATATATATATATATATATATATATATATATATATATATATATATGAATATATATGAATATATATATATATATATATATATATATATATATATTCATATATATATATATATATATATATATATATATATATATATATATCTATATATATATATATATATATATATATATATATATATATATATATATATATATATATATATATATATATATGAATATATATGAATATATATGAATATATATATATATATATATATATATATATATATATAATATATATATATATATATATATATATATATATATATATATATATATATATATATATATATATATATATATATATATATGAATATATATGAATATATATATATATATATAATATATATATATATATATATATATATATATATATACATATATACTATATATGTATATATATATATATATATATATATATAATATATATATATATATATATATATATATATATATATATATATATAATATATATATATATATATATATATATATATATATATATATATACTATATATATACTATGTATATATACTATATATATATATATATACATATATATATATATATATATATATATAATATATATATATATATATATATATATATATATATAATATATATATATATATATATATATATATATATATATATATAAATATATCATATATATATATATATATATATATATATATATATATATATATATATATATATATATTATATATATATATATATATATATAATATATATATATATATATATATATATATATATATATATATATATATATATATATATATATATATATATATATATAATATATATATATATATATATATATATATATATATATATATATACGTTACGGTGAATGTCCGCAAATTGGTTAATGTCGACACTCCGGTGAATGTCCGAAATACTTTTTTTTCTCCTTGGATTTAGTCACCGTTGCCAGTCAATTTTTTCAATTTAATACAAGGTTTGATGATGGGAGGTTAGGTTAGATTAGGTTTGGTCAGACAAGGTTAGGTTGGTTTAGGTTAGCTTAAGTTAGGTTTTTAACCCATTTCTGATATTTATAACCTAATATAAAATAAAATAATCTAACCTAACTTTAACTTTTACCATCGTAGGTTGCATAAGAGTAGTAATGGTTCAATCTAAGGTACGCGACAGGTAGGAAATTACTGTGTACAATCTAAGGTACGAGACAGGTAGGAAATTACTGTGTACAATCTAAGGTACGAGACAGGTAGGAAATTACTGTGTACAATCTAAGGTACGAGACAGGTAGGAAATACTGTGTACAATCTAAGGTACGAGAAAGGTAGGAAATTACTGTGTACAATTAAAGGTACGAGATAGGTAGGAAATTACTGTGTACAATCTAAGGTACGAGACAGGTAGGAAATTACTGTGTACAATCTAAGGTACGAGACAGGTAGGAAATTACTGTGTACAATCTAAGGTACGAGACAGGTAGGAAATTACTGTGTACAATCTAAGGTACGAGACAGGTAGGAAATTACTGTGTACAATCTAAGGTACGAGACAGGTAGGAAATTACTGTGTACAATCTAAGGTACGAGACAGATAGGAAATTACTGTGTACAATTAAAGGTACGAGACAGGTAGGAAATTACTATAGTACAATGACCGGATTCAGCCTACCATGAAAATTCGTGCTGATCACGAAACCATGGTTTTGGAGTTAAATGACGCGTTTCTGTTAAAAGCCGTGTGTGTTGTCATGGTATGGTGATACGTTCACTCTGACATTGAGCGTGGATATAAAAAGCCCGATACCGAGTTAGTATCTCAGTCAATAAGCTGAATTTGATTAGTTTACATTATTTCAAATTGGAGAAATAAACGTTCAAATATTGTGAAAATGAGCAGTTTCACACTATTACACATCGAAAGAGCCGACAGTGATGTTGTGAAGACAAGGGCCCCCAATGTAGCAGTTGAAATTGGAAAGGATTCCCGACTAACATTTGAGTGGGACGAGATGTTTGGAAGATACGTTATATCGTTGAGTAAATTTAAGTCAGATGAACAATTATGCTTTGCCGAAAAAGTGAATATAATGTATATATCACGACTACAGCATGGATTGAATGCTATTATGAAGCACATTGAGGAAAATGGATTGACTCACCTAACGCAAAGAGAGTGAAAATATATTCTTTTATTACATTTCTGCCAATAAAAACGATTTTTTGTATAATATTTTTTTTGATTAGACACTAGATGATCGTTTACTCCACTCTCTCTCTCTCTCTCTCTCTATGGTGGGTGGCGTTTACTCCAAACAGGAACATCCACCTTTAAAATAAATCTGTTATTACTAATAATATTTGATTTTTAATAACACACACACACAAACACACACACAAACACAAACACACAAAACACACACACACACACACAAACACACACACACAAACACACACACACACACAAACACACACACACACAAACACACACACAGACACAAACACAAACATACAGACACAAACACACACAAACACAAACACACAAACATACCACACACACAACACACACACACAACACACAAACAAACACACACACACACACACAAAAAAACACATACACACAAACACACAAGCATAGACACACACACACACACACACACACACAAACACACACATACACACACAAAAAAACACACACCCACAAAAACACACACACACACACACAAACGCACAAACATAGACACAAAACACGCACACAACACACACAAACACACACACACACAAAAAAAATAAACACACACACACACAAAGACACAAACATAGACACAAACACACACACACACACAAACACACACACACACACAAACACACCACACACACACACACACACACACACACACACACAAACACACACACACACACACACACAAACATACATTCACAAACACACACACACAAAAACACACACTTACAATCACACAAACACACACCACACACACACACAAACACAGACACACAAACACACACACACACAAACAAACACACACAAAGACACAAACACACACACAAACACACACACACACAGAGACGACACACACACAGAGATGACACAAACACAGAGATGACACAAACACAGAGACGACATACACATAGAAACGATACACGCACAGAGACGATACACACACAGAGACAAACACACACAGAGAGACGACAAACACAAAGAGACGACAAACACAAAGAGACGACACACACATAGAGACGACACACGCATAGAGACGACACACACACAGAGACGACACACGCACAGGGACGACACACACACAGGGACGACACACACACACACAGAGACGACACACACACATAGGGACGACAAACACATAGAGACGACACACACAAAGTACCGACTTACACATAGAGACGACACACGCACAGAGACGACAAACACACAGAGACGACACACACACAAAGACGACACACGCACAGAGACGACACACATACACACAGAGACGACACACACAGAGAGAGAAGACACACGCACAGAGACGACAAACACACAGAGACGACACAGGGAGAGAAGACACACGCACAGAGACGACACACGCACAAAGACAACAAACACAGAGACAACACACACACAGAGAGACAACACACGCACAGAGACGACACACACATAGCGACGACACACGCACAGAGACGACACACACACAGAGACGACACACACACACACAGAGACGACACACACACAGAGAGAAGACACACACACAGAGACGACACACACACAGAGACGACACAACCAGAGACAACACACACAGAGACAACACGCACAGAGACGACACACGCACAGAGACGACACACACACAGATACGAAAAACACATAGAGACGACACACGTCTCTATGTGTCACGTCTCTACGTCTCACGTCTCTACGTCACAGACACGTCTGCGTCTGTGTGTGTTTGTGTGTGTCTGTGTTTGTGTGTGTGTGTTTGTGTGTGTGTGTGTTTGTGTGTGTGTGTGTGTGTTTGTGTGTGTGTATTTGTGTGTGTGTGTTTGTTGTGTGTGTGTTATTAAAAATCAAATATTATTAGTAATAACAGATGTTTTTTAAAGGTGGATGTTCCTGTTTCTGACATCCACCTCTGACGTTTCTGGAGTGGGGGGTGGACGATTGTGGAATAGTGGAGGGTGGGGAACTTTGGGCCGGAATAAAAAATAGGTATGATTTACCTCATGTGCTAAGCTCGTAAGCCATTTAAATCCAGTGTTTACATACTTTTTTCTTGTTTTGATATTGCTCTTTACCGACCTCTGGAGATCCAGGTTCAAAAAATATTTAACAATCTGTTAACTATAATAGGGTCTGTATAAATTTTATTAGAATTAATTTCTTTACCCACTAAGAATATAAAAGAATAACCTACTTCTAGCGTGTAGCTTTCGTCAATATTCCTTTTGTTAGAATGCATCATTATATTTCAATTGCCAAATTTTGAACTGAGAAAATAACTCATTGTCAGAGTTTTTAATACCCGTGTTCAAGGTTAAACATAAAACATCCACACCTAACAAATTAATTTACAGATAGAATTTCATAACATCGTACCAGGAAACGCACTACCAACTATAGACTAAAATAACAATTGCAAGTTTCTACTTTGTGCATAATCTCAATACCTATTGTACACCACCACCACCCACCATAGAGAGAGAGAGAGAGTGGAGTAAACGATCGTCTAGTGTCTAATAAAAAAAAACATTATACGAAGAAACATTTTTATTGACAGAAATGTAATAAAAGAATATATTTTCACTCTCGTTGGGTTAGGTGAGTCAATCCATTTTCCTCAATGTGCTTCATAATAGCATTCAATCCATGCTGTAGTCGTGAAAAATACCTTATATTCACTTTTGCGGCAAAGCATAATTGTTCATCTGACTTAAATTTACTCAATGATATAACGTATCTGCCAAACATCTCGTCCCACTCAAATGTTAGTCAGGAATCCTTTCCAATTTCAACTGCTACATTGGGGGCCCTTGTCTTCACAACATCACTGTCGGCTCCTTCGAGGTGTAATAGTGTGAAACTACTCATTTTCACAATATTTGAACGTTTATTTCTCCAATTTGAAATAATGTAAACTAATCAAATTCAACTTATTGACTTAGATACTAACTCGGTATCGGGCTTTTTATATCCATGCTCAATGTCAGAGTGAACGTATCACCATACCATGAAAACACGCACGACTTTTAACAGAAACATGCCATTTATCTCCAAAACCATGGTTTCGTGATCAGCACGAATTTTCATGGTAGGCTGAATCCGGTCATTGTACTGTAGTAATTTCCTACATGTGTCGTACCTTTAATTGTGCACAGTAATTTCCTTCCTGTCTCGTACCTTAGATTGTACAGAGTAATTTCCTACCTGTCTCGTACCTTTAATTGTACACAGTGATTTCCTACCTGTCTCGTACCTTAGATTGTACACAGTAATTTCCTACCTGTCTCGTACCTTAGATTGTACAGAGTAATTTCCTACCTGTCTCGTACCTTTAATTGTACACAGTAATTTCCTACCTGTCTCGTACCTTAGATTGTACACAGTAATTTCCTACCTGTCTCGTACCTTAGATTGAACCATTACTACTCATAAGACTGAAAAATCTGACTCACAAAGCTAATTGAATCGAAGCGGAGAAAATAGAATTTCGACATTCACCAATGAATGTCGACATTAACTAGATTTCGGGCATTCACCGTAACATATACATAAAATAGAATGTATATGTGTATGTCCTGCATGCATCACTGCACTGCTAATCTCATTGCAAAAAACTTTATGAGGTTATTGAATACATTCTTGTGAAGGCTTTAGGTATATAATCCCCCCCCCATCCAAGGCCCTCTTGATAGTTTTCGTACTAATGAAATTAGAAACCCCTCAACACAAATAGTTGACACTTCTTTCTGACAAAACTTATTGATATTATTTAAATATTCAATTAACGGGTTAGCGAATTATGAATTTTTAGTAAACTCACTGAATTTGCCATTCAACAGCACTTTCAAAATTAAAAATAGAAATAATACTTAATATGTGGGGGAAACTGCGCAGCCGGGGAAAGGGAATTTTCCGTATTAAAATGAATTAATTTGCATATCTTTATCCGACTCTTTGCATATGTAATCAAAACAAATAAATTTAAAAAATATAAATGTCAGGTAAAAGATAGTATTATTCAGCCAGGGATTAACTATAGGCTTATTGTAAAAAGCATGACAATTGAGAAGAACCGATTTTCGTATTTATCGACTCAGTGAATTAGCGTGTTTTTATATTTACGGAATTTTTTGATTTATGGATTCGATTCCCCAATGAAGGGAATTGTCTGGAGGGGGGATTTCCGCGGAGCAGGATTTTCTGGAGGAAAATAGTCCGTGGGGGGGACTTTTAAAGCACTTTTAAATCTAAAATGTGATCATTATTAATGCTTGGGGGAATTATCAGCAGGGAAAGGCCGGGGGATTTTCCACAGAGAAGGGGGATTTCCCACGGGGAGGAATTTTCCAGGGGAATCTTCCAAGGGGGGCTTTTTCTTGGAGAGGGAATTTTCCGCAAGGGGGATTTTTTCCCTTAATTTCCTTTCTTTAAAGATCGCAGCAACGCACGACGGAAAAGCTAGATAGAATATAGAAAATAATACAATAGAATGTAAATAAATAAGAAACATATTAAGAAATAAATAATATACATATAAACTAAAATAATACATATTATATAATACATGATAAGAAGATAAAATAAATATGAAGAAAATTAAACAACAGCTACACAATTCTCTCGCCACTAATTCATACGGGAGCTAAACATTTGTTCTCTCTCCAATCTGCCTCAGAGTTTTGCCCCCATAAGCCCTTGTGGGACAAGAATCTATTCACGACAAAGTAACGACATAAATTGAGACACTATTATTAAAATTAAAAAAAATTGTTTTCATGTGATTAGTTTTCCTTATTTTTTCCTGAATAAGTTTTTAATTTTTCTTGAATAAACTTTACTTTATAGTTTTTATTTATTTATATTTTCTTTTTTTCCCCTTTTTGTCCTTCTTTCTGTGACTGTGAGTGTAAGTGTTTTTTTTTTCGCCTTATGCGCAGCTTTTCTCGTGGCTTACTTTGTGTCTTGAATGGTTGGCAATAGTTTTTCATTTAATCGTTTTTCGTTTCTGTTTTTTCTTCTTTTTTTTCTGTATAACCTGATTGTGACCAGTGGATTGTAGAAGGGTATGAAGATCATCTTTTTTATTTGAGAATAATATATAGAGAAATGAGTTATGTTATGCTTTATTGATGTTTGATTTGTTTTGTTTTTTTTTTTGTTTTTTTTTGTACTGTTTTTTTCTTCTTTTTTTTATCTCAGTAAGTAATTGGCTATTGTTCTCTGAATTTGCGATCCGTATATACTCCCCTAATTACAGGCCAAGGAGCCTTTGGGGAGACTATCACAGTGTATTATTGTATGTGCATTGATAATGAATAAAATTTTATCTTATTCTTCCCAGGTTTTCAAAAAAATACATCTCCGACACAAAATCAATATGTCTTTTTTTTAACCTTAGCTAACGGCTTGGGGGTTCGAGTTCAAATTTTCTCAGCGTTGGCGAGGCCTAGTGACCTTCAAACTGTGACTTAGGGAGAGGGACAGGTGGTAAAGGGTTCGCCTCCAATTCTTTCGAATGTTTTCCAATACGGGCCCCTGTGGAATTTAGAATATATGCACGGTGAAGCCATCAGGTAAACCCAACGACACTATAAAGCCAAATTCACTAAAATAATGTATCTGCAATACCTTGGGAAGGGTTTGGGATTGAGTTGAAACTTTAAGTGATATCTTTGTTTCGAGGTGGTGGGAAAGGGGGAACAGAAATTTAGCCGTTGTGGAAAGGATGAATAGGACCAAAAAAAAATATTCATCTCTGATCTGCCCAGAAATTTTTATGTTATGAACATCTATAGGAATATTCATTTGCACCCATAAAATAGCAAGGTAAATCAAAAGACATCTAGTATACCCAGGCTGGTGGCCGGTGTTTACCCCCCCCCCCCCCGGGAAATACCTCGCCAGAATATACCCTTCCGCGGAGAATTCACCCCTCCCCAGGAAAACACCCCCATGCAGAAGATCACCCCCTGAAAATCCCCCCTAAAGAAAAGTAAAGAGCTACATTAAGCCAAAAATGATTAGAATACATTCAAATAATATTCAAAGCGTAAGTAGAAATGACCCTATTGATCGTGACATGACCACGTGGTTTATGGTTTTCTCACTGAGAATGGAAAAACAGGATTTTTCTCACTTTGATGGATGTTTTCTGGATTATTGAGTCTAACGGGGGACAGGGTCAATGACACTTCATTCAAGATCATTTGATTTGTTGTTGTTGTTTTGGTCAAGTGCACGCTCGGGGCGAATGTTAAGATCCAGGAATAGGAAAACAGGATCACGTGTTTCTAACAGATGATGTCATGATTGATTGATTTGTCACGAAAGGGGAATTAATTTGTTGTTTCTAAGGGGAATTATTGATTCACGAAAGGGGAATTAATTTATTGTTTCCAAGGAGAATTGTCTCCGGGACGAAGTTTATTAATATCTTTGGAGTTCGACCAGAATTGTTTCCGGGGCAAAGTTTATTAATATCTGACATGTGATGTCAAGGTTAATTGTTTCCGGGCGAATGTTTTGATCTTAGAGATGAAGAGATTAACGCGGGAAATTGTTTCCTAGTAATTTGAAATGTGACAGCACAGGGAAGCCAAAAACAAAAGGAACACAGAGAAATTACGTTTAGGGGTTATTTGGGCGAAACCGTTTTAGACATTTTAGGGAATTATTTCGGCGAAACAGTTAGAGACATTTTAAAAGATGATTTTAGAAGATGTTTTAGAAGAGGATTTGAGTGTGGTCGTTAAAATACACAAGTTCTATTTAAACAGTGTCGTGAGGTCCCCTACCCCAACCCCAAAGGGCTCCGATCCCACTACCCCAACCCCGAAGGAAGCCCCCGGTCCCAAGGGTCCACCGGGCCCCCCAAAGGGCCCCCGGCGCCCCAAAGGCCCCTAAGCCCCCCATTTTTTAATATTTTTTTAAGGCTATATTATATCTTTTCAGAACAAGTTCCTTTCTTAATGTCCCTTCTAAACCCATTTTACAAGTTGAAGTACCAATCCTTTCACCAGAACTTTACTATACTGCCTTTTTATATACCTCAACACCGAGAAATACTTTTCAAAAGACATTTCAGAACAAGTTCTTTTCATAATGTCCATCCTAAACCCATTTTCAAACTTGAAGTACCCATCCTTTTCACCCACAACTTTACTTTACAGCTTTTTAGATACCTCAACACCAAGAAATACCTTTCAAAAGGCATTTCAGAGCAAGTTCCTTTCTTAATGTCATTCCTTAACCCATTTTTACAAGTTGAAGTACCCATCTTTTTCACCCACAACTTTACTTTACAGCTTTTTGGATACCTCAACATCAAGCAATACCTTTCAAAAGGCATTTCAGAGCCACTTCTTTTCTTAATGTCCCTTCTAAACCCATTTTCCAACTTGAAGCATCCATCCTTTTCACCCACAATTATACTTTACAGCTTTTTTGGATACCCCAACACCAAGAAATACCTTTCAAAAGACATTTCAGAGCAACTTTTTTTTCTTAATGTCCCTTCTAAACCCATTTTACAAGTTGAAACATCCATCCTTTTCACCCACAACTATACTTTACAGCTTTTTGGATACCACAACACCGAGAAATACCTTTCAAAAGCCATTCCAGAGCAAGTTCCTTTCTTAATGTCCCTTCTAAACCCATTTTACAAGTTGAAGTACCCATCCTTTTCATCCACAACTTTACTTTACAGCTTTTTTGGATACCTCAACACCAAGAAATACTTTTCAAAAGGCATTTCAGAGCAAGTTCCTTTCTTAATGTCACTCCTAAACCTATTTTCCAACTTGAAGTACCCATCCATTTCACCCACAACTTTACTTTACAGCTTTTTTGGATACCTCAACACCAAGAAATACTTTTCAAAAGACATTTCAGAGCAAGTTCCTTTCTTAATGTCCCTTCTAAACCCATTTTACAAGTTGAAGCATCCATCCATTTCACCCACAACTTTACTTTACAGCTTTTTGGATACCTCAACACCAAGAAATACTTTTCAAAGGCATTTCAGAACAAGTTCTTTTCTTAATGTCCCTCCTAAACCCGTTTTCCAACTTGAAGTACTCATCTTTTCCCCCACAACTATACTTTACAGCTTTTTGGATAATTCAACACCAAGAAATACTTTTCAAAGACCATTTCAGAACAAGTTCCTTTCCTAATGTCCATCCTAAACCCATTTTACAAGTTAAAGCATCCATGCTTTTCACCCGCAACTTTACTTTACAGCTTTTTGGATACCTCAACACCAAGCAATACCTTTCAAAGGCATTTCAGAGCAATTTCCTTTCTTAATGTCCCTTCTAAACCTATTTTTCAACTTGAAGTACCCATCCATTTCACACACAACTTTACTTTACAGCTTTTTGGATATCTCAACACCAAGAAATACCTTTCAAAAGGCATTTCAGAGCAATTTCCTTTCTTAATGTCCCTCCTAAACCCATTTTCCAACTTGAAGTACCCATCCGTTTCACCCACATGTTTACTTTACAGCTTTTCGGATACCTCAACACCAAGAAATACCTTTTCAAAAGGCATTTCAGAGCAACTTTTTTTCTTAATGACCCTTCTAAACCCATTTTCCAACTTGAAATACCCATCCTTTTCACCCACAACTTTACATTACAGCTTTTTGGATACCTCAACACCAAGCAATACTTTTCAAAAGACATTTCAGAGCAACTTTTTTCTTAATGTCCTTCCTAAACCAATTTTCTAAGTTGAAGCATCCATCCTTTTCACCCACAACTATACTTTACAGCTTTTTGGATACCCCAACATCAAGCAATACCTTTCAAAAGGCATTTCAGAACAAGTTCCTTTCTTAATGTCCCTTCTAAACCAATTTTACAAGTTGAAGTACCCATCTTTTCCCCCACAACTTTACTATAAGGCTTTTCGAATACCCCAACATCAAGCAATACCTTTCAAAAGGCTTTATTATATCTTTTCAGAACAAGTTCTTCATGTAATTTTCTTCCTAAACCCATTTTACAAGTTGAAGTACTTATCTTTTTCCCCACAACTTTACTTTACGACTTTTTTGCACACCCAAACATAAAACAATACTTTCCAAAAGGCTTTATTATATCTTTTCAGAACAAGTTTTTTTCTTAATGTCCTTCTTAAACCATTTTTACAAGTTGAAGTAGTTATCTTCTTCACCACAACTTTACTTTACGACTTTTTGCACACCCCAAGATCAAGCAATACTTTTCAAAAGGCTTTATTATATCTTTTCAGAACAAGTTCCTTTCTTAATATCCTTCTTAAACCAATTTTAAAAATTCTAAATTTTTTCTTAGGAATATTTCAGTAGTGTTTTGTTATGGTTTACCTTGTCACAGTTACATTCTCTTGATTTTTCAAAGTTCATTTATAAATTTCTTTCGTTGAAATGCAAGAGTTGGAATATTTCAGTAGTGTTTTGTTGTGGTTTACAGTGTCACAGTTACATTCTCTTGATTTTTCAAAGCTCATTTTGAATTTCTTTCATTGAAATGCAAGAGTTGGAATATTTCAGTAGTGTTTTGTCGTGGTTTACCTTGTCACAGTTACATTTTCTTGATTTGTCAAAGTTTATTTTGAATTTCTTTCACTGAAATGCAAGAGTTGGAATATTTCAGTAGTGTTTTGTCGTGGTTTACCTTGTCACAGTTAGATTCTATTGATTTTTCAAAGTTCATTTGAATTTCTTTCATTGAAATGCAAGAGTTCGAATATTTCAGTAGTGTTTTGTTGTGTTTTACATTGTCACAGTTACATTCTCTTGATTTTTCAAAGTTCATTTTGGTTTTCTTTCGTTGAAATGCAAGAGTTGGAATATTTCAGTAGTGTTTTGTAGTGGTTTACCTTGTCACACTTACATTCTCTTAACTTTTCAAAGTTCATTTTGGTTTTCTTTCGTTGAAATGCAAGAGTTGGAATATTTCAGTAGTGTTTTGTAGGGGTTTACCTTGTCAAAGTTACATTCTCTTAATTTTTCAAAGTTCATTTGAATTTCTTTCATTGAAATGTAAGAGTTGGAATATTTCTGTAGTGTTTTGTTGTGGTTTACCTTGTCACAGTTACATTCTCTTAATTTTTCAAAGTTCATTTTGGATTTTTTTCATTGGAATGCAAGAGTTGGAATATTTCTGTAGTGTTTTGTCATGGTTTACCTTGTCACAGTTACATTTTCTTAATTTTTCAAAGTTCATTTTGGTTTTCATTCGTTGAAATGCATGAGTTGGAATATTTCAGTAGTGTTTTGTTGTGGTTTACCTCGTCACAGTCACATTTTCTTGATTTTTCAAAGTTCATTTTGGATTTCTTTCGATGAAATGCAAGAGTTGGAATACTTCAATAGTGTTTTGTCGTGGTTTACCTTGTCAAAGTTACATTCTCTTAATTTTTCAAAGTCCATTTTGAATTTCTTTCATTGAAATGCAAGAGTTGGAATATTTCAGTACTGTTTTGACGTGGTATACCTTATCCAAGTTACATTTTCTTGATTTTTCAAAGTTCATTTTGGTTTTCTTTCGTTGAAATGTAGGAGTTGGAATATTTCAGTAGTGTTTTGTTGTGGTTTACCTTGTCACACTTACATTCTCTTAATTTTTCAAAGTTCATTTTGGATTTCTTTCGATGAAATGCAAGAGTTGGAATATTTCAATAGTGTTTTGTCGTGGTTTACCTAATCATAGTTACATTCTCTTAATTTTTCAAAGTTCATTTTGGATTTCTTTCGTTGAAATGCATGAGTTGGAATATTTCAGCAGTGTTTTGTTGTGGTTTACCTTATCACAGTTACATTCTCTTGATTTTTCAAAGTTCATTTTGAATTTCTTTCGTTGAAATGCAAGAGTTGGAATATTTCAGTAGTGTCTTGTCGTGGTTTACCTTGTCACAGTTACATTCTCTTAATTTTTCAAAGTTCATTTTGGTTTTCTTTCGTTGAAATGCAAGAGTTGGAATATTTCAGTAGTGTTTTGTTGTAGTTTACCTTGTCACAGTTACATTCTCTTAATTTTTCAAAGTTCATTTTGGATTTCTTTCGATGAAATGCAAAAGTTGGAATATTTCAATAGTGTTTTGTCGTGGTTTACCTTGTCACAGTAACATTCTCTAGATTTTTCAAAGTTCATTTGGTTTTCTTTCGTTGAAATGTAAGAGTTGGAATATTTCAGTAGTGTTTTGTTGTGGTTTACCTTGTCACACTTACATTCTCTTAATTTTTCAAAGTTCATTTTGGATTTCTTTTGATGAAATGCAAGAGTTGGAATATTTTAATAGTGTTTTGTCGTGGTTTACCTAGTCATAGTTACATTCTCTTAATTTTTCAAAGTTCATTTTGGATTTCTTTCATTGAAATGCATGAGTTGGAATATTTCAGTAGTGTTTTGTTGTGGTTTACCTTATCAAAGTTACATTCTCTTGATTTTCAAAGTTCATTTTGGATTTCTTTCGTTGAAATGCAAGAGTTGGAATATTTCAATAGTGTTTTGATGTGGTTTACCTTGTCACAGTTACATTCTCTTGATTTTTCAAAGTTCATTTTGGTTTTCTTGCGCTGAAATGCAAGAGATGGAATATTTCAGTAGTGTTTTGTTGTGGTTTACCTTGTCACAGTTACATTCTCTTAATTTTTCAAAGTTCTTTTTGGATTTATTTCATTGAAATGCAAGAGTTGGAATATTTCAGTAGTGTTTTGTCATGGCTTACCTTGTCACAGTTACATTCTCTTAATTTTTCAAAGTTCATTTTGAATTTCTTTCATTGAAATGCAAGAGTTGGAATACTTCAGTAGTGTTTTGTCGTGGTTTACCATGTCACAGTTACATTCTCTTGATTTTTCAAAGTTCATTTTGAATTTCTTTCATTGAAATGCAAGAGTTGGAATATTTCAGTAGTGTTTTGATGTGGTTTACCTTGTCACAGCTACATTCTCTTGATTTTTCAAAGTTCATTTTGGTTTTCTTTCGTTGAAATGCAAGAGTTGGAATATTTCAGTAGTGTTTTGTAGTGGTTTACCTTGTCACACTTACATTCTCTTAATTTCTCAAAGTTCATTTTGGAATTTCTTTCATTGAAATGCAAGAGTTGGAATATTTCAGTAGTGTTTTGTCATGGTTTACCTTGTCACAGTTACATTCTCTTAATTTTTCAAAGCTCATTCTGAATTTCTTTCATTGAAATGCAAGAGTTGGAATATTTCAGTAGTGTTTTGTCGTGGTTTACCTTGTCACAGTTACATTCTCTTAATTTTTCAAAGTTCATTTTGAATTTCTTTCGTTGAAATGCAAGAGTTGGAATATTTCAATAGTGTTTTGTTGTGGTTTACCTTGTCACAGTTACATTCTATTGATTTTTCAAAGTTCATTTTGAATTTCTTTCATTGAAATGCAAGAGTTGGAATATTTCAGTAGTGTTTTGTTGTGGTTTACCTTGTCAAAGTTACATTCTCCTAATTTTTCAAACTTCATTTTGGATTTCTTTCGTTGAAATGCAAGAGTTGGAATATTTCAGTAGTGTTCTGTTGGGGTTTACCTTATCACAGTTACATTTTCTTGATTTTTCAAAGTTCATTTTGAATTTCTTTCATTGAAATGCAAGAGTTGGAATATTTCAGTAGTGTTTTGTCATGGTTTACCTTGACACAGTTACATTTTCTTGATTTTTCAAAGTTCATTTGGATTTCTTTCGTTGAAATGCAAGAGTTGGAATATTTCAGTAGTGTTTTGCAGTGGTTTACCTTGTCACAGTTACATTCTCTTGATTTTTCAAAGTTCATAGTTGGAATATTTTAGTAGTGTTTTGTTGTGGTTTACCTTGTCACAGTTACATTTTCTTGATTTTTCAAAGTTCATTTTGGATTTCTTTCATTGAAATGCAAGAGTTGGAATATTTCAGTAGGGTTTTGTTGTGGTTTACCTTGTCACAGTTACATTCTATTGATTTTTCAAAGTTCTTTTTGGAATTTCTTTCGTTGAAATGCAAGAGTTGGAATATTTCAGTAGTGTTTTGTTGTAGTTTACCTTGTCACAGTTACATTCTCTTGATTTTTCAAAGTTCATTTTGAATTTCTTTTGTTGAAATGTAAGAGTTGGAATATTTCAATAGTGTTTTGTCATGGTTTACCTTGTCACTGTTAAATTCTCTTGATTTTTCGAAGTTCATTTTGAATTTTTTCGTTGAAATGCAAGAGTTGGAATATTTCAGTAGTGTTCTGTCGTGGTTTACCTTGTCACAATTACATTCTCTTGATTTTTCAAAGTTCATTTTAAATTTCACTCATTGAAATGCAAGAGTTGGAATACTTCAGTGGTGTTTTGTCGTGGTTTACCCTGTCAAAGTTACATTCTCTTGATTTTTCAAAGTTCATAGTTGGAATATTTCAGTAGTGTTTTGTTGTGGTTTACCTTGTCACAGTTACATTCTCTTGATTTTTCAAAGTTCATTTTGGATTTCTTTCATTGAAATGCAAGAGTTGGAATATTTCAGTAGTGTTTTGTTGTAGTTTACCTTGTCACAGTTACATTCTATTGATTTTTCAAAGTTCTTTTGGAATTTCTTTCGTTGAAATGCAAGAGTTGGAATATTTCAGTAGTGTTTTGTTGTAGTTTACCTTGTCACAGTTACATTCTCATGATTTTTCAAAGTTCAAATTCCACATTATTGCACAGAAATATCAAAATCATAGGCTAGGTTAGGCTAGCCTACGTACGCGCGCGTACGTAGGCTAAACAAAACACTACTGAAATATTCCAACTCTTGCATTTCAATGAAAGAAATTCAAAATGAACTTTGAAAAAATCATGAGAATGTAAGTGTGAGAATGTAAACCACAACAAAACACTACTGAAATAATCCATCTCTTGCATTTCAACGAAAGAAATCCAAAATGAACTTTGAAAAATCAAGAGAATGTAACTGTGACAAGGTAAACCACGACAAAACAAAACTGAAATGTTCCAACTCTTGCATTTCAAGGAATGAAATCCAAAATGAACTTTGAAAAAATCAATAGAATATAACTGTGACAAGGTAAAGCACAACAAAACACTACTTAAATATTCCAACTCTTGCATTTCAACGAAAGAAATTCAAAATGAACTTTGAAAAATTAAGAGAATGTAACTGTGACATGGTAAACCATGACAAAACACTATTGAAATATTCCAACTCTTGCATTTCAACGAAAGAAATCCAAAATGAACGTTGAAAAATCATGAGAATGTAAGTGTGAGAATGTAAACCACAACAAAACACTACTGAAATAATCCATCTCTTGCATTTCAACGAAAGAAATCCAAAATGAACTTTGAAAAATCAAGAGAATGTAACTGTGACAAGGTAAACCACGACAAAACACTACTGAAATATTCCAACTCTTGCATTTCAAGGAATGAAATCCAAAATGAACTTTGAAAAAATCAATAGAATGTAACTGTGACAAGGTAAAGCACAACAAAACACTACTTAAATATTCCAACTCTTGCATTTCAACGAAAGAAATTCAAAATGAACTTTGAAAAATTAAGAGAATGTAACTGTGACATGGTAAACCATGACAAAACACTATTGAAATATTCCAACTCTTGCATTTCAACGAAAGAAATCCAAAATGAACTTTGAAAAATCAAGAGAATGTAACTGTGACAAGGTAAACCACGACAAAACACTACTGAAATATTCCAACTCTTGCATTTCAAGGAATGAAATCCAAAATGAACTTTGAAAAAATCAATAGAATGTAACTGTGACAAGGTAAAGCACAACAAAAACACTACTTAAATATTCCAACTCTTGCATTTCAACGAAGGAAATTCAAAATGAACTTTGAAAAATCAAGAGAATGTAGCTGTGACATGGTAAACCATGACAAAACACTATTGAAATATTCCAACTCTTGCATTTCAACGAAAGAAATCCAAAATGAACTTTGAAAAATCATGAGAATGTAAGTGTGAGAATGTAAACCACAACAAAACACTACTGAAATAATCCATCTCTTGCATTTCAATGAAAGAAATTCAAAATGAACTTTGAAAAATCAAGAGAATGTAACTGTGGACAAGGTAAACCACGACAAAACACTACTGAAATGTTCCAACTCTTGCATTTCAAGGAATGAAATCCAAAATGAACTTTGAAAAAATCAATAGAATATAACTGTGACAAGGTAAAGCACAACAAAACACTACTTAAATATTCCAACTCTTGCATTTCAACGAAAGAAATTCAAAATGAACTTTGAAAAATTAAGAGAATGTAACTGTGACATGGTAAACCATGACAAAACACTATTGAAATATTCCAACTCTTGCATTTCAACGAAAGAAATCCAAAATGAACGTTGAAAAATCATGAAAATGTAAGTGTGAGAATGTAAACCACAACAAAACACTACTGAAATAATCAATCTCTTGCATTTCAACGAAAGAAATCCAAAATGAACTTTGAAAAATCAAGAGAATGTAACTGTGACAAGGTAAACCACGACAAAACACTACTGAAATATTCCAACTCTTGCATTTCAAGGAATGAAATCCAAAATGAACTTTGAAAAAATCAATAGAATGTAACTGTGACAAGGTAAAGCACAACAAAACACTACTTAAATATTCCAACTCTTGCATTTCAAAGAAAGAAATTCAAAATGAACTTTGAAAAATTAAGAGAATGTAACTGTGACATGGTAAACCATGACAAAACACTACTGAAATATTCTAACTCTTGCATTTCAACGAAAGAAATCCAAAATGAACTTTGAAAAATCAAGAGAATGTAACTGTGACAAGGTAAACCACGACAAAACACTACTGAAATATTCCAACTCTTGCATTTCAAGGAATGAAATCCAAAATGAACTTTGAAAAAATCAATAGAATGTAACTGTGACAAGGTAAAGCACAACAAAACACTACTTAAATATTCCAACTCTTGCATTTCAACGAAGGAAATTCAAAATGAACTTTGAAAAATCAAGAGAATGTAGCTGTGACATGGTAAACCATGACAAAACACTATTGAAATATTCCAACTCTTGCATTTCAACGAAAGAAATCCAAAATGAACTTTGAAAAATCATGAGAATGTAAGTGTGAGAATGTAAACCACAACAAAACACTACTGAAATAATCCATCTCTTGCATTTCAATGAAAGAAATCCAAAATGAACTTTGAAAAATCAAGAGAGTGTAACTGTGACAAGGTAAACCACGACAAAACACTACTGAAATATTCCAACTCTTGTATTTCAAGGAATGAAATCCAAAATGAACTTTGAAAAAATCAATAGAATGTAACTGTGACAAGGTAAAGCACAACAAAACACTACTTAAATATTCCAACTCTTGCATTTCAACGAAGGAAATTCAAAATGAACTTTGAAAAATTAAGAGAATGTAACTGTGACATGGTAAACCATGACAAAACACTATTGAAATATTCCAACTCTTGCATTTCAACGAAAGAAATCCAAAATGAACTTTGAAAAATCATGAGAATGTAACTGTGACAAGGTAAACCACGACAAAACACTACTGAAATATTCAAACTCTTGCATTTCAACGAAAGAAATTGAAAATGAACTTTGAAAAATCATGAGAATGTAACTGTGACATGGTAAACCATGACAAAACACTACTGAAATATTCCAACTCTTGCATTTCAACGAAAGAAATCCAAAATGAACTTTGAAAAATCAAGAGAATGTAACTGTGAGATGCTGAACCACGACAAAACACTACTGAAATATTCCAACTCTTGCATTTCAATGAAAGAAATTCAAAATGAACTTTGAAAAATCAAGAGAATGTAACTGTGGCAAGGTAAACCATGACAAAACACTACTGAGATATTCCAACTCATGCATTTCAATGAAAGAAATCCAAAATGAACTTTGAAAAATCAAGAGAATGTAACTGTGACAAGGTAAACCATGACAAAACACTACTAAAATATTCCAACTCTTGCAATTCACGAAAGAAATTCAAAATGAACTTTGAAAAATCAAGAGAATGTAACTGTGACAAGGTAAATCATGACAAAAACACTACTGAAATATTCCATCTCTTGTATTTCAACGAAAGAAATCCAAAATGAACTTTGAAAAATCAAGAGAATGTAATTGTGACAAGGTAAATCACGACAAGACACTACTAAAATATTCCAACTCTTGCATTTCAATGAAAGAAATTCAAAATGAACTTTGAAAAATCAAGAGAATGTAACTGTGACAAGGTAAAGCACAACAAAACACTACTAAAATATTCCAACTCTTGCATTTCAACGAAAGAAATTCAAAATAAACATTGAAAAATTAAGAGAATGTAACTGTGACAAGGTAAACCACGACAAAACACTACTGAAATAATCCAACTCTTGCATTTCAATGAAAGAAATTCAAAATGAACTTTGAAAAATCATGAGAATGTAACTGTGACATGGTAAACCATGACAAAACACTACTGAAATATTCCAAGTCTTGCATTTCAACGAAAGAAATCCAAAATGAACTTTGAAAAATCAAGACAATGTAACTGTGAGATGCTGAACCACGACAAAACACTACTGAAATATTCCAACTCTTGCATTTCAATGAAAGAAATTCAAAATGAACTTTGAAAAATCAAGAGAATGTAACTGTGACAAGGTAAACCATGACAAAACACTACTGAAATATTCCAAGTCTTGCATTTCACGAAAGAAATTCAAAATGAACTTTGAAAAAATCAAGAGAATTTAACTGTGACAATGGAAACCATAACAAAACACTACTGAAATATTCCAACTCTTGCATTTCACGAAAGAAATTCAAATGAACTTTGAAACTTTGAAAAAATCAAGAGAATGTAACTGTGACAAGGTAAACCATAACAAAACACTACTGCAATATTCCAAATCTTGCATTTCACGAAAGAAATTCAAAATGAACTTTGAAAAACTTTGAAAAAATCAAGAGAATGTAACTGTGACAAGGTAAACCATAACAAAACACTACTGAAATATTCCAACTCTTGCATTTCACGAAAGAAATTCAAAATGAACTTTGAAAAATCAAGAGAATGTAACTGTGACAAGGTAAAGCACAACAAAACACTACTGAAATATTCCAACTCTTGCATTTCAACGAAAGAAATACAAAATGAACTTTGAAAAATCAAGAGAATGTAAGTTTGACAAGGTAAACCATAACAAAACACTACTGAAATAATCCAACTCTTGCATTTCAATGAAAGAAATTTAAAATGAACTTTGAAAAATCAAGAGAATGTAACTGTGACAAGGTAAACCATAACAAAACACTACTGAAATATTCCAACTCTTGCATTTCAACGAAAGAAATCCAAAATGAACTTTTACAAATCAAGAGAATGTAACTGTGACAAGGTAAACCACGACAAAACACTACTGAAATATTCCAACTCTTGCATTTCAAGGAAAGAAATCCAAAATGAACTTTGAAAAATCAAGAGAATGTAACTGTGAGAAGGTAAAGCATAACAAAACACTACTGAAATATTCCAACTCTTGCATTTCAATGAAAGAAATTCAAAATGAACTTTGAAAAATCAAGAGAATGTAACTGTGACAAGGTAAAGCACAACAAAACACTACTAAAATATTCCAACTCTTGCATTTCAACGAAAGAAATTCAAAATGAACTTTGAAAAATTAAGAGAATGTAACTGTGAGAAGGTAAACCACAACGCAACACTACTGAAATATTCCAACTCTTGCATTACAACGAAAGAAATCCAAAATGAACTTTGAAAAATCAAGAGAATGTAACTGTGACAAGGTAAAGCACAACAAGACACTACTGAAATATTCCAACTCTTGCATTTCAACGAAAGAAGTTCAAAATGAACTTTGAAAAATTAAGAGAATGTAACTGTAACATGGTAAACCACGACAAAACACTACTGAAACGAAAGAAATTCAAAATGAACTTTGAAAAATTAAGAGAATGTAACTGTGACATGGTAAACCACGACAAAACACTACTGAAATATTCCAACTCTTGCATTTCACGAAAGAAATTCAAAATGAACTTTGAAAAATCAAGAGAATGTAACCGTGACAAGGTAAACCATAACAAAACACTACTGAAATATTCCAACTCTTGCATTTCAATGAAAGAAATCCAAAAATAACTTTGAAAAATCAAGAGAATGTTACTGTGACAAGGTAAACCACGACAAAACACTACTGAAATATTCCAACTCTTGCATTTCAAGGAAACAAATCCACAGTGAACTTTGAAAAATCAAGAGAATGTAACTGTGACAAGGTAAACCACGACAAAACACTACTGAAATATTCCAACTCTTGCATTTCAAGGAAAGAAATCCAAAATGAACTTTGAAAAATCAATAGAATGTAACTGGGACAAGGTAAACCACGAAAAAACACTTCCGAAATATTCCAACTCTTGCATTTCATGAAAGAAATTCAAAATGAACTTTGAAAAATCAAGAGAATGTAACTGTGACATGGTAAACCACAACAAAACACTACTGAAATATTCCAACTCTTGCATTTCACGAAAGAAATTCAAAATGAACTTTGAAAAATCAAAAGAATGTAACTGTGACAAGGTAAAGCACAACAAAACACTACTGAAATATTCCAACTCTTGCATTTCAACGAAGGAAATTCAAAATGAACTTTGAAAAATCCATAGAATGTAACTGGGACAAGGTAAACCATGACAAAACACCACTGAGATAATCCAACTCTTGCATTTCAATGAAAGAAATTCAAAATGAACTTTGAAAAATCAAGAGAATGTAAAAATCCAAAATGAACTTTGAAAAATAAAAAAAAAGTTAAAAAAAATGTTGGGGGGGGGGGGGGTTGGAGGGAAGGTGGAGGGATATGGTTGAGGGATAGGGGTAGGACTTGGGGCCCAAGTATCAGAAGAAATTGTTTGTCTAGTATGCATCTCAAATCATCGTGGTATGCATATTCTCATGATGATGCCATAAAAATGCCCCGAAACATGTCACTTTTAACACCTATCTAAAATCCAATTGATAAATCGAATGTGCTTGAACTTGTTCCAGTTTAATGGAATGAACCTGTTACGATATTGTGAGGCTTAACATCAGTTGGGCAATGTCCCAGAAACAATGCATTCGATGTATTTCTAAAATCATAATATGTTCAAAGGCTTGTTGGTTCAGTCGATTAACGTGTCGTTCTTTTACCTTAGAAAATCACGGGTCTCACGTTCGATTCCTACATCAAACACAAATTTCATATAAATCAATGGGAAGATACTTAGAATGTAAAAAAATCATATCATTGGAAAAGAAAAATATCATCATTAGAGTACAATAAAATGACATCAATAAAAAAAAAATTAATTAATGCAATTATGTAAATTAATGTAATTATGTAAATTAATGTAATTATGTAAATTAATGTAACTATGTAAATTAATTAATAATAAATTAATTTATGTAAATTAGTTTAAGGTTAAACATAAGTCAACCATGCCTAACAAATTAAATTACAAAAAGAATTTCACAATTTCAAACAAAGGAATCATCACGCACTTAGAACACAGATCAACACGAATTTTCACGGTGGTTGAATTCCGGTCATTACACTGTCTGCTTGTATTGGCGGAAGCACTGTCCGCTACTTATCATTATAGATATATGGTGGGACTGTCCGCTACTTATCATTATATCAATATGGGGGGACTGTCCGCTCGGAGATATTGTATCAATACTACTTTCAAACTTTCAGGGCAAGTAGACAGGACTAAGGGACGACAACAAATTTTGGAAGGGAAATTTCGTTGTACCGATTCAATTTTTTTAAATATTTTTTTACGCTGATCCACTTGGACATTAAAGGGACTTTACACAGGACCAAGAGAACCTACATAAATACAAAAAAAGGAAACACATCTGGTTATATTTTACACAGGACCAAGAGAACCTACATAAATACAAAAAAGGAAACACATCTGGTTATATTGGTCCGTAATGTCGGGTTTTATTTTATTTATTTTTATTTTTTATGAAAACCGAACTCTTTCTATTAGCAACCTTGAAAAGCATTTATTTAAAGAAACTAATAGTTACAACATAGCAGAGTATGAATAGATTCTTTTAACAAAAAAGGCTGATTGAGACATGTGTATATTCAACTTTGTCTACAGGAAGGGAATCAGGATGCCTCCAGGCCAACAGAAGACCAAATATTATGGCGATTTTAGATCCGTATGATTAAAAATTACCCTCTTCATCAAACCCTAGCTTTATTCTAAAAATATAATTATGTGTTATTGGATAAAACTAAAGCCGGTCGAATATTTGATTGAATATTCAAATTTTGCCAAAATTAAAATTACAAGTCAATATTTTAGTTCTTAAATAAAAACACTGAAAAAACTTTACACACATTCCTAGAAATTAACCAATAAAAAAACTATGCCAATTAAAAAATGAACATAAATTAATTTAAATAAAAAAAAATGTTTCCCAAAAAAAAAGCTGTTTCATGAAAAGTTAAAGGCCATCTCAAAACCAAAAACAAGCAGAAATGACGCCAAATAATAAAAAAAAAACAAACAAAAAAGGAATTAAAATGAATTATCCAATTAAACTTAAGAATAACACATTTGAACAGTTTCTCTTTTATGATTATAACACTGAAAATCAAAAAGTGCTGAGGCTTCCCGGAATTAAGATTACAATATTTTAAACAATTGATGTGGTTTCATTAGTCTTATATGTAGTAAATTTGTATATGTACTTTCTTTTTTCAAACACATTACTTTTAGATGGATAGAAAATCAGTTGTTAAATCGTTCGTTGATTCATCAATTGCAATATTGCTGAAAAAAAAAACTAAACAGATTGCTTCGAAAATAACAAATAATTGTTCTAAAAGATTTATTTAGTCATCAAATTTCTATATGTTTGAGTGAAACAGAATATAAACCAAAGGCTAGACAAAAAAATGTCCTTTTAAAGTTATTAATTAAAAAAACTTTTTCCACAAACTAAGTTTTTCAAAGAAAAGTAAAGAACTCCATTAAACAAAAAATGAGCCAAAATAAAATCAAATAATCTACCAAGCTCGAAACTACCACAAATCAGCATCGATAAATAAATGAAACCCAAAACGAACAGAAATTACAATAAATAACCGAGTCAAACTCAAAACGAGCAGAAATTAACATAAGTTGGGCGCAAAACCCCTATGCCCTCCCAAGGCCAGAACAAAATTGCACTTTGCTGAAAAAATATAAATGTTTTTACTTTTATAACTTTAATAAATCAAATAATATTAACATTTTGATTACTACATTTTGCGGAGGGCATTGTATATCTGGGCCTTCCAATTAGACAGTCAATACTAGAGATGGGGCGGTTACTGCTTTCTCATTTTCAGAAGCGGTCTTCTTTTACGCAAAGCTGTATACGGGCAAATAAAGGGAAGTTTGACCGTAATCTGTTGGCCCAGGTGTTCAATGCTATCGTTTTGTCACATTATCTGTATCTTAGCCTATTTTGGCACATTTATACGGCTTAGCGGAAGAAGTGGCATTTTTCCGCACAACCGATCGTCCTAATAAACTAAAATTTCATCACATTAGTGAAGCAGTAGACCAGATTTGCTCCAAAAATCCCCATGCTCCACTTGCTTTATAAATACCATTATTTCCTATTCTAATGAAAACTATTATGCAATCAAGATCTATAATGTTTCAAGACAAAGATATTGGTAATCCTAGAGCTTGGTATCGATTTCGATTAGTACTTGGAATTTTTTATTAAAAAATTCTTTTTTTTATTAATTATTTAATTAATAAAATAAAATAATCTACCAAGTTCGAAACTACCACAAATCAGCATCGATAAATAAATGAAACCCAAAACGAACAGAAATTAAAATAAATAACCGAGTCAAACTCAAAACGAGCAGAAATTAACATAAGTTGGGCGCAAAACCCCTATGCCCTCCCAAGGCCAGAACAAAATTGCACTTTGCTGAAAAAATATAAATGTTTTTACTTTTATAACTTTAATAAATCAAATAATATTAACATTTTGATTACTACATTTTGCGGAGGGCATTGTATATCTGGGCCTTCCAATTAGACAGTCAATACTAGAGATGGGGCGGTTACTGCTTTCTCATTTTCAGAAGCGGTCTTCTTTTACGCAAAGCTGTATACGGGCAAATAAAGGGAAGTTTGACCGTAATCTGTTGGCCCAGGTGTTCAATGCTATCGTTTTGTCACATTATCTGTATCTTAGCCTATTTTGGCACATTTATACGGCTTAGCGGAAGAAGTGGCATTTTTCCGCACAACCGATCGTCCTAATAAACTAAAATTTCATCACATTAGTGAAGCAGTAGACCAGATTTGCTCCAAAAATCCCCATGCTCCACTTGCTTTATAAATACCATTATTTCCTATTCTAATGAAAACTATTATGCAATCAAGATCTATAATGTTTCAAGACAAAGATATTGGTAATCCTAGAGCTTGGTATCGATTTCGATTAGTACTTGGAATTTTTTATTAAAAAATTCTTTTTTTTATTAATTATTTAATTAATAAAATAAAATAATCTACCAAGTTCGAAACTACCACAAATCAGCATCGATAAATAAATGAAACCCAAAACGAACAGAAATTACAATAAATAACCGAGTCAAACTCAAAACGAGCAGAAATTAACATAAGTTGGGCGCAAAACCCCTATGCCCTCCCAAGGCCAGAACAAATTGCACTTTGCTGAAAAAATATAAATGTTTTTACTTTTATAACTTTAATAAATCAAATAATATTAACATTTTGATTACTACATTTTGCGGAGGGCATTGTATATCTGGGCCTTCCAATTAGACAGTCAATACTAGAGATGGGGCGGTTACTGCTTTCTCATTTTCAGAAGCGGTCTTCTTTTACGCAAAGCTGTATACGGGCAAATAAAGGGAAGTTTGACCGTAATCTGTTGGCCCAGGTGTTCAATGCTATCGTTTTGTCACATTATCTGTATCTTAGCCTATTTTGGCACATTTATACGGCTTAGCGGAAGAAGTGGCATTTTTCCGCACAACCGATCGTCCTAATAAACTAAAATTTCATCACATTAGTGAAGCAGTAGACCAGATTTGCTCCAAAAATCCCCATGCTCCACTTGCTTTATAAATACCATTATTTCCTATTCTAATGAAAACTATTATGCAATCAAGATCTATAATGTTTCAAGACAAAGATATTGGTAATCCTAGAGCTTGGTATCGATTTCGATTAGTACTTGGAATTTTTTATTAAAAAATTCTTTTTTTATTAATTATTTAATTAATAAAATAAAATAATCTACCAAGTTCGAAACTACCACAAATCAGCATCGATAAATAAATGAAACCCAAAACGAACAGAAATTAAAATAAATAACCGAGTCAAACTCAAAACGAGCAGAAATTAACATAAGTTTGGCGCAAAACCCCTATGCCTTCCCAAGGCCAGAACAAAATTTGCACTTTGCTGAAAAAATATAAATGTTTTTACTTTTATAACTTTAATAAATCAAATAATATTAACATTTGATTACTACATTTTGCGGAGGGCATTGTATATATGGGCCTTCCAATTAGACAGTCAATACTAGAGATGGGGCGGTTACTGCTTCTCATTTTCAGAAGCGGTCTTCTTTTACGCATAGCTGTATACGGGCAAATAAAGGGAAGTTTGACCGTAACCTGTTGGCCCAGGTGTTCAATGCTATCGTTTTGTCACATTATCTGCATCTTAGCCTATTTTGGCACATTTATACGGCTTAGCAGAAGAAGTGGCATTTTTCCGCACAACCGATCGTCCTAATAAACTAAAATTTCATCATATTAGTGAAGCAGTAGACCAGATTTGCTCCAAAAATCCCCATGCTCCACTTGCTTTATAAATACCATTATTTCCTATTCTAATGAAAACTATTATGCAATCAAGATCTATAATGTTTCAAGACAAAGATATTGGTAATCCTAGAGCTTGGTATCGATTTCGATTAGTGCTTGGAATGATTTTAGCATACATTTGGAGAAGAAGATAAATTAAGTAATTTTTGCTCTTTGAATGTATATAAATGTGATATTACTCATATACTCATTGGGCATGAATTCAATACCTCCTTCCTGTTTATTCTTCAAAAGCACTAAAATAACTTCATTTCCTTACAGGGTGGCTGAGAAATTCAGGCGTGGATTCACTTTCTCCTTCCTTTGCATCTTTGCAGGTTTTGCGCCCAACTTATGTTAATTTCTGCTCGTTTTGAGTTTGACTCGGTTATTTATTGTAATTTCTGTTCGTTTTGGGTTTCATTTACTTATCGATGCTGATTTGTGGTAGTTTCACGCTTGGTAGATTATTTTTTTTATTTTTGCTCATTTTTTGTTTAATGGAGTTCTTTACTTTTCTTTGAAAATTTTATTTTGTGGAAAAAGTTTTTTTAATTAATTTCTGTTCGTTTTATATTGGCATAGTCTTTTCAGGGAAAAAGAAGATAATACTTTAAATCTTTTCGTTTTTTAAGACTTTATAGTTGGCCTGCTATTTCTATGCTGGAGAAAAATTTCCAGCAATTTTTAATAGCATACACCCTTTTAAAAATCTAGACACAAATAGTGGTGTTTAATTTAGTTTCATACCTCCTCTAGTTGACCTGAAATGGAAAACTTGATACCATTTGCAAAAAAATCTTTTTACTTTCTTTGATAGCTTGGATACACTTACGCTATTTTAATTTGGTTAGATTTTAAGAGCAGAAGCAGCCCCGAAAGTTTGAACATACTACCCTCAGTCGTTCTTGGGATACTGCTGAGATGCCTTACTGGGAATTAGCATTATCACAGAGCATTTTGATTTAATCTTCAGGCAACATTTAATTTCTAAACATAATGGTCAAATGGGAGGGTGGGAGTGGAAGGGGAATTAGTTTGCCCTCCAATCACTTTCGACTATTAATAAGGGCATCAGCCCTTTCTATTTTCAATCAAATGAGCTTTTTTCAAAGTTCCCAAGACAACTCCTTCGATACGAAGTGCCCTGGTCTAAACAACACCAACAACAAAAATAATACATTATACCCACATCCATCTTTATTATAGAAATATTAAGCCTTCCAATCACTTTCGAATATTAAAAAGGGCACTAGGTCTTTCGATTTCCAATCGAATGAGCCCTTTTTGAGTCTTCTACGACAACGCTTTTATAAACGCCTTATATACACCCGGGGCATAAATTACAACCCTTACCCTAAGGGCTGTGAGGGTGGTTTTCATCCTCTAAGACATAATTTCCAGAACTTTCCACTACGTTAAACAAAATGGCTATCTCAAAATTTTGATTGCATGTGTTTGGGAAAATGGTGGGCGTGAGAGGGGCGATAGTCGCTCTCCAATCACTTTCAACTATTTAAAATGGCCCTAGCCCTTTCAATTTCCAATCAAATGAGCCCTTTTGAAGTTTTTACGACAAAACTTTCAATAAAAATCTTATACGCCCCCAGTGCATAACTTACAACCCTTGCCCTGAGTGCTGGGGGGGGGGGGGGGTCATTCTCAAAGACCTAATTTCTAGAACTTTCTACTACGTTGAACAAAACGGCTATCTGAAAATTTTGATTGGATGTTTTTGGAGGAATGGCGGGCGTGAGAGGGGGGTTAGTTACCCTCCAATAACTTTCGACTATTACAAAGGGCACTAGCCCTCTCAATTTCCAATTGAACGAGCCCCTTTTGAAGTTTTACGACAACCCTATCTATTAAAACCTTATATGCCACCAGGGCAGAACTTAACACCTTTGCCCTTTGGGGCTCTGGGGGGTCTGTCATCCTTAAATACATAATTTCCAGAACTTTCAACTACGTGAACAAAATGGCAATCTCTTAACTTTGATTGAATGTTTTTGGGGAAATGGGGGCGTAAGAGGGGGGTTAATTGCTTTCCACTCACTTTCGACTATTAAAAAGGGCAATTTCAATTTCCAATCAAATGAACCCTTTTTGAAATTTCTATAACAACTTTCTATATAAACTTTATATGCCCCCAGGGCATAACTTACAACCCTTGCACTGAGGGGTTTATCATCCTAAAAGACCAAATTTCAAAACCTTTCAACTACGTTGAACAAAATGGATATCTCATAATTTTGATTGGATGTGTTTGGGAAAATGGTGGGCGTGAGAGGGGCGTTAGTCGCTCTCCAATCACTTTCAACTATTAAAAAAGGCACTAGCCCTTTCAATTTCCGATTGAATGAGCCCTTTTGAACTTTCTAAGCTTTCAATAAAAACCTTATATACCTCCAGGGCATAACTTACAACCCTTGCCCTGAGGGCTGTGGGGGGGGGGCGGTTGTCATCCTTTAATTTCCAAAACTTTCAACTGCGTTGAATAAAATGGCTATCTAAAATATTGATTGGATGTGTTTGGGAAAAGATGGGCGTGAGAGAGGGGTTAGTTGCCCTCAAATCACTTCGATTATTAAAAAGGGCACTATCCCTTTGAATTTCCAACCGAATGAGCCCTTTTTCAAGTTTCTACGACAAAGATTTCAATAAACCTTATATGCCCCAAGGGCATAACTTAAAACCCTTGCCAAAAAGACAGTGGGGGGAAGTGTCCTGCTCAAAGGTATAATTTCCTGAACTTATAACTGCGTGGAACAAAATGGCTATCTTAAAATATTTATTGGATGTGTTTGGGGAAATGGTGGGCGTGGAAGGGGTGTAGTTGCTTTCCAATCACTTTCGACTATTAAAAAGGGCACTAGCCATTTCAATTTCCAATCGAATGAGCCCTTTTTGAAGTTTCTACGACAAACACGCTATATAAAAACCTATATGCCCCTTGGTATAATTACAACCCTTGCCCTGAGGGCTGTGGGGGGGAGTTGTCATCCTCAAAGACCTAATTTCCAGAACTTAAAACTACGTTGAATAAAATGGCTATCTCAAAGCTTTGATTAAATGTGTTTGGGGAAAAGGTGGACGTGAGAGGCGGGTTAGTTGCCCTCTAATCACTGTCGACTATTAAAAAGGGCACCAGCACTTTGAATTTCCAATCGAATGAGCCTTTTTTGAAGTTTCTACGACAACGCCTTTTATAAAAAACCTTATATGCCCCCGGGCATAACTTAAAACCGTTGCCCTAAGGGCTGTGGGGGACTGTCCTCCTGAAAAACATAATTTCTATCTGGAAATCAACAACGCTGAACAAAATGGCTATCTCAGAAATTTGATTGGATGTGTTTCGGGAAATGGTGGGCGTGGAAGAGGTGTTAGTCACCTTCCAATCACTTTCGACTATTAAAAAGGGCACAAGCCACTCCAATTTCCAACTGAATGAGCCCTTTCTACGATAACTTCTTCGATACGAAGTGCCCTGCTCTAAAGGAAAAAATTAATAAATAATACATTGTGCCAACATCGTTCTTATATGCCCCCAGGGCATAACTTAAAACTCTTGCCCTGAGGGTTGAGGGGGAGTGTCCTCCTCTTTACTTAGTCCCCGTTTCTTGTCTCGTTCTCGAGTGTCCCCGTTCTTTATTTAGGCAGCGCGATCGCGTTGCCTATGATTTATACAACAACTTTCTATATAAACCTTATATGCCCCCAGGGAATAACTTACAACCCTTGCATTGAGGGCTCTGAGGGGGTTATCATCCTAAAAGACCTAATTTCCAGAACGTTCAACTACATTGAACAAAATAGATATCTTCAGTTTTGATTGGATGTGTTTTGGATAGTGGTGGGCATGAGAGGGGCATTAGTCGGTATCCAATCACTTTCAACTATTAAAAAAGGCACTAGCCCTTTCAATTTCCAATTGAATGAGCCCTTTTGAAGTTTCTACGACAACGCTTTCAATAAAAACTTTATATGCCCCCAGGGCATAACTTACAACCCTTGCACTGAGGGCTCTGTGGGGGTTATCATCCTAAAAGACCTAATTTTCGGAACTTTCAACTACGTTGAACAATGTGGATATCTCAAAATTTTAATTGGATGTGTTTGGGAAAATGGTGGGCGTGAGAGGGGTGTTAGTCGCTATCCAATCACTTTCAACTATTAAAAAATTCAATTTCCAATTGAATGAGCCCTTTTGAAGTTTCTAGGACAACACTTTCAATAAAAACTTTATATGCCCCCAGGGCATAACTTACAACCCTTGCCCTGAGGGCTGTGGGGGGAGGGGTTATCATCCTTAAAGACCTAATTTCCAAAACTTTCAACTACGTTGAATAAAATGGATATCTAAAAATTTTGATTGGATGTGTTTGGGGAAAAGGTGGGCATGAGAGGGGGGTTAGTTGCCCTAAAAATCACTTTCGACTATTAAAAAGGGTACAAGTCGCTATCCAATCCCTTTCAACAATTAAAAAAGGCACTAGCCCTTTCATTTTCCAATTGAATGAGCTTTTTCGTAGTTTCTACGACAGCGCTTTCAATAAAAACTTTATATACCCCAGGGCATAACTTATAACCCTTGCACTGAGGGCTCTGAGGGGGTTATCATCCTAAAAGACCTAAATTCCAGAACTTTCAACTACGTTGAACAAAATGGCTATCTCAAAATTTTGATTGGATGTGTTTGGGGGAATGATGGGCGTGGGGGGGGGGGCTAGTTGCCCTCCAATCACTTTCAATTATTAAAAATGGCACTAGCCCTTTGAATTTCCAATCGAATAAGCCTGTTTTGAAGTTTCTACGACAACGCCTTCTATAAAAACCTTATATGCTCCCAGGGCATAACTTAAAACCCTTGCCCTGAGGGTTGTGGGGGAGTGTCCTCCTCAAAAATATATTTTCCATCTGGAAATCAACTACGCTGAACAAAATGGCTATCAAAATTTTGATTGGATGTGTTTGGGGGAATGATGGGCGTGGGGGGGGATAGTTGCCCTCCAATCACTTTCGACTATTAAAAAGGGCACTAGCCCTTTGAATTTCCAATCAAATGAGCCTGTTTTGAAGTTTCTACGACAACGCCTTCTATAAAAACCTTATATGCCCCCAGGGCACAACTTAAAACCCTTGCCCTGAGGGTTGTGGGGGAGTTTCCTACTCAAAAACATATTTTCTATCTGGAAATCAACTACGCTGAACAAAATGGCTATCTCAAAATTTTGATTGGATGTGTTTGGGGGAATGATGGGCGTGGGGGGGGGGGGCTAGTTGCCCTCCAATCACTTTCGACTATTAAAAAGGGTACTAGCCCTTTGAATTTCCAATCGAATGAGCCTGTTTTGAAGTTTCTACGATAACGCCTTCTATAAAAACCTTATATGCCCCCAGGGTATAACTTAAAACCCTTGCCGTGAGGGTTGTGGGGGAGTGTCCTCCTCAAAGACATATTTTCTATCTGAAAATCAACTACGCTGAACAAAATGGCTATCTCAAAATTTTGATTGGATGTGTTTGGGGGAATGATGGGCGTGGGGGGGGGGGGCTAGTTGCCCTCCAATCACTTTCGACTATTAAAAAGGGCACTAGCCACTCCAATTTCCAGTCGAATGAGCACTTTTCAAAGTTTCTACGACGACTCCTTCGATATGAAGTGCCCGGGTATGGAGAACCAAAAAAAAACAACACATTGTGCCCACATCGTTCTTTACTTAGGCAGCGCTAGCGCGCTGCCTATGATAAGATTATTAGTATTGCGAGTTTCTTTTTTCTGTTGTTGTTTTTGGTAAATAAAACCATGCAGTTTGAAATGCATTTCGTTTTCCGTAAAACATAAGTTTCCGTAAACACAAATCACACTCACGCCTTTTAAAGAGTAAGTGAGGGGGGCAGCCACACTTTAGTTTGTGCTCCTTGATTAGCACTATGATTTTATTTTGTTGTTTATGTTATAACAAAAAAACACACCGCTCAAAATACAAATCGTTTGCAGTAAAGCACAAAAGACGCTCTGGCCGTTAGAGGGTATAAGGGTGTGGAAGCCCCAACCTTATTTGTGGTAATTTTTGTTTAAGTGTGACCTAATTATTCATTTTAATGTCTGTTCGCTTTACGCTTCATCCACTGATCCATAGTATGATCCGTTATCTTCTGGTTTGATGTGGATTATTTGTCTTAATTTCGGTTCGTTTTTTATTTGTTCACTAATAGTAATTTCTGTTTGTTTTCGGTTGGATGAGTCTATTTCTGATTGTTTTAGAATCTTAATATGTTCGTTACTTTTTTTCAAAACTCCTCTGGAAAATTTTTTCTGATTAACTGCAAAAAAAAAGTTTGTGTGATTAACTGCTCAAATTTTTTTTGATCGGCTAATATAAATCACTAAGAAAGATATAAAAAAGAAGTAAAATAAAGCAGTTTAGCAAATCCATTCGATAAAAAGAGTCTTGACTCTACTGAACTGTGGAAATTAAAAGCAAAGTGAGCAGTAAAATGAATAGACTGTCCAAACCAGTCTAAAGAGTGAACAGTCAAACACAATACTGAATGGAGGAGCATGCATTGGTACCTGACCCAACCCATAAAAATGTATTTGCAGTAGCCTATATTTTATTTCTTAACATATTCATAATAAAAATCAAATATCCCCGACTTAATTAAAATATGAGCCTTTCTTTAGGAGGCAGGGGTTACTACTGAAGATTGAAAGAGACAATACGGAGGGGGCTTAAATAACCCCTTTAATGATTGAAAGACTATACTGATTCTTCTGATTTACTGTCATTTTTCTTAAAAAAAAAAACTTTTTCTGTTTTTCAATAACCTTAGTAAATTTATCATACAGAGCTAAAGAGGTAAATTAAAATAAAGCTGCAGGAATATGGAATCTTCATAGGAATTGTTATAAACAAACAATTAACAAATAAAAAATTAAATAAAGTTCATAAATACTGTTTAAACATGTTTTAATGAATATCTTCAATTACCTAGCCAATCTTAACTTGCATACAATAAATAGCTGTCATGTAAATAATTTCTTAGAGCACACTGCTTTTCCACTTATGGAGGGCTCTAACGTGGTCATTAAAGTTAATAAAGTTTTCCAAAAAGATTTTTCCCACTATCACAGACATTTTACCTTATTGAAATTACAGCAAGTTTTTGTAGCAATTAACTTGGATTCAGGCATGAGGCTGTGCAAACAATCTTCCTAACCATTTTTGCCATGCAATGAGTTCAGCTTCAAGACTCTATCTGTCCATTAGTTTCTAGTTGCCGATTTGAAAATTTCAAAACTCTTCTACTATTAGCTAAGCTTTGCTTACTTTTTTGAAAGTGTTAAATGAAGTTCAACTTCTTTCTGGCTGCTGTAAAGTCAACAAAGTAACGTGAGGAAAACAATTTATTAATTCAGTGGATAGTTCTATTAACTTTATTGACACTTTGAAAGTGTCAATAATTTCCATTGCAAATAAAATGTAATAGACTTGTGTAATTAACAGATAAAACTTACAATCAAGCCAGCCAAAAATGAATATACTAATAAATACCCAAACACTCTAGCCCACACCCGGAACATTGAACAGGAATATTGAACAGAAAAAAGAAGAAGAAAAACTGCACTAAACAGCTAAAATACATAAGAAAATAACATAAAGAGACAAAAAACGTAATGCAACGAAACGAGAAAGGAAAAATAAATCACATCAGAAAAACAATAATTCTTTTATTAAACAACAGTCAGGATTCCCTAGATATGAGTAACTTAAGTTTTTTCCTGTTTCCATTTGTTGAATAGTGTTTTTTCCTTTCTTTATATTTATTATAAAAATCAGAGCATCAATATTGCTGTAGTCAGAATCAGTAGTTCTTTTGCCAGTTAGTCTCACGGGAAAAATACATCAAACATATAGAAACTTACATGAGCAGTATAAACATTGATTTTGATTCCTTCATCAGTCACAACTTTACAATAGCCAACACCCTTTCCTCCAAACCAGTCACCATGGTGAATCTTGTGAAAATAACCATTCACAACCCATTGATGGTAAAATGAATCAATAATTTTGAATTTCGATAGAACACAAAGGCCAGATCCAATAACACCGCTAGAAAATAAGTCAATAATAAATTTTCTAAAACATCACAATAGAAAAAAAGTGAAATATTTGTTATGAAAATGCTAGAAAATTACATTTCTAAGCTGCATTTTTTTCTGATTTCCTGTCCTGGAAATTATGGGAACAAAAAAAAGTGAACTATCTTTTTATACCTTCTAATTTAAATGAGCTTAGCTATGCTCATATAAGATAAGATAATATTTATTTTCAAAAGGCTGTCACAAGCTCTAATAGAGCCAAATTCGTTTCACAAGTCCAAAAAACGAAAGCAAAACAAAGAAAAAAATAATACAGCAAGACAAAAGTAAAAGAAACACCGATCAAGCATAATTAAGTGAATTAATGTTCATTAGTTAATTCACTGCTTGAACTTGAATTTAAGTCAGTGACTTAGTTTGGAATAAATAACAGTGGACTTTTGGTGAATTGACCTGAGGTTAACCTAGATTCTTGATATTCATTAACTCACTGCTTGAATTTAATTCAGTGACTTAGTTTGGAATAAGGATGAAGTTTGAAATAAATGATAGTAAATTGAATTGCGCGAAGGAGGGTGCTATGTGAAATGAAATTAATTTTGGCGCGATCCGCGGTGATAGATTGTGAGCGTTTATGATCTGTATTTTTTTTTTTGGATATAAGATCACCGAGGAGAACACCTTCCGTAAGCAGAGATTTTATCTGGTAATAGTTTTACTCAGGCGAAGGCTGGGTAGTGGTTTGGGGTAGCCCCCTTCCATTTCCTTAGCGCATAGTACCAAGTTAATATTTATATGTTATTATTATTAATTGATAAATGGCTGCCGTGACTTCTGAAAAGTTGTACAAGACAGGATGCAAAATTTGCAAAGAGAGCCTCAGTCTCGCAACCAGAGGAACAGTTATTTGCAACACATCTGCTGGGGGTTGTGGTCGCCTCTGCCATAACCGCTTTGAAATTCTTCAGAGCATTGAGAAAGACAGTATAATAATATATCAGTGCTCTGACTGCTGCGAGAAATTTGCTGATAAACCTGCTTCCCTGCATATCCCGCCTCCTTCAGAGACTCTTGTTTATTCACCTGTTTTAAGCTTTTTCCGGCACTGTCTACAGTCAGGAATTTCGTCCGCCTCCTGTTTATCTGCGTGTGCAAACTTCTATTCTACTGATCATCTTGACCAAGCTAGAAGCCTCCTAACATCTCTAATGAATCCCACGCATAAACTCCTTGCACGTCGCGGCCCCTCTGCTAAGCAAAGTCTGTCACAGGATATTTTAGACATCCTTATTTCTGAGGATGTAACCCCTCGCTTGCCAAATCTGAAATTCGTTATGACTGCAAGTGATGCGATACCTGCGATAGATACGGATCAAAATGCTCACTTTAGCCGTGCCTTTTAAACCTGGGATAGGCATCTTTTTAGCATTATTGATAAACTTGATTACGTCACAAGTAAGGTAGCGGAGACTCCTGCTTTGGTGAAAGAGTGTGGTGACGGAGTACAGAGCGAGGTTTTGAGCTGTATAAAGAAAGAAAAACTTAATGATAAATCTTGGCCTCCGCTGAATAGCGAGTCAGAAACAGTGGGTCTTGTAGTATATTCACCGCCACAGGATTGTGATGATCCCTTAAAGCGTGAAGCTTTTCTGAAATCGTTGGATGGAGCTGATGGTATAGCGCGGATTTCACTTTCTAAGGAATCAGGATCCCAGCAACCAAAATGGGTCATTCATACGAATAGACAAAACGCCGAAAACTTGAAAGCCTGTTTGAATGAAAAGGTCGGTAAAACTGAGGTTCGCAAATCGAGAATTGTCGGTTTATTATCACGAGTGGACTTCCCGATCAATCCAGAGAGTGTGTGTGCTTCTAAGCAAGGTATCGAAGAGATACAGCGCATCGGTGTTTCGAAATCATACCGTGTATACTTCCGTTCGGCTATGGCTAAGTCTCATTATTTGCGTCATGGGATTCACATTGGCTACGAACACTTCTGGCTTACTGATTATAAGATTTTACCGCGAATGTGCTACAAATGCGGGTCGCTAGAGCATATATCGTCGGGCTGCTCTAGCGTGGAATGTTGTCTCAAGTGTCTTGGTAGTGGACACTCTCATTCTAGGAACAACCCTTGCCAGAATGAACCTTGTTGCTTCCATTTTGGATCGCATGAGCATACTGGATTTAGCTTTCGCTGTAAATGGTTAACCGAAAAAGTTGCAAAGAATAAAAAATGATTGGTGCAAAGATTATATCTCTGAATCTGAATGGATTTGGTGATAAACAACATGTATTGCAGTCTATGCTGCGCGATCTGGATATTTGGTGCCTGCAAGAGCATCACCTTCTGGACCACTCTACTAGTCTTCTTTCGAGCCTGTCACAGAAGTTTAAGTGTTTTATATCTCCAGCTACACCTACAGGTGGACGTCCATCTGGAGGCGTTTGCATTTTTATTCGAGAGAATATTCCAGTTTCAATGTTTCCCGTTAATCGTTATTTTGTTGCTGTTCGAATCCCAGGGATTATCGTTTTCTCATGTTATTTAACAACAAATTATCATACTATTGATTCGGATTTTGATTTCAATTTTGCATGTTTAGAACTATCACGATTTGTGGCGAAAGTTCCATCAGATTTCCAGTGGCTTATTTGCGGGGATTTTAACTGCAACACTGCTATCTCTGATGTCCGCTCCTCCGCTCTTTTATCATTGTTTTCGGTTTGTACTATAGTTTCAAAAGATGCGGATTTTACGTATGTCCACAATTCTGGTTCTTGCTCTAATCTAGACCATGTGCATGTTTCAAATGCTGCGTTATTGCCACAGCCTGTTCATGTTGGATTGGATATGCCTATTAGCGACCATTTTTACCTTTCTTTTCATTTAAAAATTCAAATCCCATTTTTAAAATTATCCATCGTTCTAGTCAAATTATAAATAAAATGATCTGGGATCGGGAAAAAATGTGCAAATATCATGAAGTATCTGATGCTCTTTTAGCTAAAATAATTGTAAATTATTCTAAGGATGTTGATCAAATTGATATTGATCTATTTTACCTTGAAATTATTCACAGTTTAAAAGTCGGGGCTAATAAAGCATTTACGACTGATTCTTTCCATCGTGGATCTCGTGCTTTAGGTTGGAACCTTAACCCGATTTAAAGCAAAGCCAAAAGAATGCATCTCAAGTAGGGGTCGGCGCCGTTTCTGTTTCTGTTTCTGTTTTTTTTTTCTACCGTTTTCTGTTCTGTTTTTTTGGGGAAAACGGAAAAAACAGAAAAAAGGTAGCCGTTTTTTTAGTACCGTTCCTGTTTCTGTTTCGTTTTTTTTCTGGCCGTTTTTGCCGTTTCTGTTTTTTTAAACCCGTTTTTCTTCATTTTCCGTGTTTTGATTACGAATAGCACCATAGCGCAGCCTAGCGACTTTTATTGGATTAGCGATACTTGTCATCTATCGAAAAGCGCTGTCTTTACGTGTTCCGAAGAAAAGATTTGCTATTGAAGAAAACATTCGCCATAGTAAAAACTAATCTAAAGCAGTCTACTTGGATTTACACCTTTGGTTAGTCTTGGTAAGTAGATGGTTACCTGGTTGGGTAAAGGTGCAGATTAGCTACCCCAGTAGCGTAGGGTGTAGAGGCCCTGTAAATAGAACCAGGATATACACTAAAAAGTGATTTGTTTACATCCAGCTTCTACTGAACCCTATCTGTGCAAATTTACACCCCAATTGACTGAATAATATACAGTAAGTAATAAGTTGTTTTTATCAGGGGTTGCTAAACTGCACCTTCACCCAGATTAGTTCCCCCTGTAGTGTAGGGCACAGAGGCCCTACCAACAGAACCAGGATATACAGGGTGAGTTCCAACCATTTAATTTTCATTACCCTAGTAAGCCCTGTAGCACTAGCAGAAGCGGAACTACAGAAAATCTTTGATATCCAATGGTCAGATATAGGAGCTACTCAACGAATCTTGCTGATTTTGCCTCTGCTAGTGCTGCAGGGCTTACTAGGCTTACGAAAAGTAAAAGGTTGGAACCCAGCCACAGTAAGAGATTTGTTTTTATCCTGTTCCTACTGGACAGTATATGTGCAACTTTACAGCCCAATTGACTGAATAATGTACAGAAAGAAATAAGTTGTTTTATCAGGAGGAACTAATCTGCACCTTTACCCCTGGTTTCTCACATCAACATAATTGAGTTAGTTGATTGAAATTTATAATCAAGGGACTGTTAAACAAAGGAGTAGGCTGAAGATGTTGATGATCTACCCTTCAGCATGAGGGTATAAAATTTCCAAATGACATGTTGATTTTAGGCATGTTCACTTGCAGCACCCAGGAAGGAAATGTGAATAGCCTCGATATTCTTTACCCTGCAAATGTCATATACTTTAGTAAATATTTGGAGCAGCTTATTTCCAATGGTCTAATTAGTCAATCTATTATCTGCATTATAAAATCTTCTAGCTACATCAGAGAGTCCTGGGCCTACGCTTTACCATTTCCTGCTATTATTAATATTATACTTTTATTTCCCTTAATATACCATATGAGGAGTATTCACAAATACAGAAAAAAGATACTTGCTTATGGAATAAAATTATGCTCTGTCCTACATAGAAGTGTCTTTTTTCCTTGAATTGTTCTTCTTTCATACTCTTATTTGCAATCACAGGAGTAACTAGACCTGCACTGCTCCATGCACTTAGTAATGGTATGCTTTGCAGGTACCGATACACATGCTGTCATAAATGGCATCAAATCTGGCATCAAATATTTCATCAAGTTCTGACTCAGAACTTGGAGAGGGCCCTCCACCAAAGAAAGTCAAGTTCTGGGAGCAACATGGGACCAGGAATAAGGGAGCAGCTGTAATTACCTGCAATTACTGCAAAAAAGATGTGAAGTCAACAAAGGGGTCTGCAACATCGTTTAAAATCACCTTATGGCTAAACACAAAATTGCTGAACAACCTAAACCAAGTACTGTTCCAAAGAAGTCACATTCTACAGCCTTGTCTCAGCTCAGCATGCCGAGCACCTCATGTGAAACTAACCCAACTCAATTTGAAGGCACTGGAAAGAAAAGGGATATAAGAAATTTTTTGAAGTCAACAAAGCAGCAGCAGCTGAAGCTGAACAAGTTGTGTGGAAAAACGATTTGCATTGACAAGCTTCCTATTTCAATATTTGAAAAAACCAGGAGTAAAGGCTCTAATCTCTAAACTTACAGGAGGTCTTACTGGCCCATCAGCTCGTACTGTTGCAAGACATCTAGTTACAGCAAAGAAAAGGAAGGTCAAGCAGCTCAAAGCTGAACTCCAGAAAGTCCGGAAAGTGAATTTGACACAAGACTGCTGGTCTTCAAGAACGGGGTCTGGCTTTCTAGGTATTACAGCTCATTATGTGATGAAAAGCACTGATGGCAAGCTAACTTTGGTGCATAGAATCCTTGAGTTTAAGAGACTAAAAGTTGCTCACACTAGCGCCAACATTCTTCGTGCAATCCGTAGTAGCCTCCAGAAGTTCAGAATTCTACGGAAAGTCTACTTTATAATTACTGATTCGGGAGCTAATATAGTAAAGGCTCTCAGAGACGATGAAATTATGCGAAGCTCATGCTTTGCACACAACCTGCATAATGTGGTGACTAATGCCCTTAAGCTGTGGGAATGCAGAAACCAGGCAGATTTAGTGAGTGTTCCCCACCTAAATGATTCAGGATCCAGTTCAGAATCTGATGACAACGTTGATACTGCTGAACAAGATGACTTTCCTGACGTGATTGTAGGAGATGATGACATTGAAGAAATTGGGTATACCGACTGCAGTAATGATGATGATAGTAGCTCAGAATTAAATGATCCAGACCTTGACAGCGATTGTGAGAGCTCAATACCTAGACAAAGAGGCGTCTCTAGTGAAGTATTGACGCTGGGACCAGCACTGGTAAAAATAAGAAAGCTGGTTAGAATCCTGAAAGTATCTTCCAAATCCCACGATCTTTTTGAAGCTATCTGCAAGACATATAATCTTAGTCCATCCATCACAAAAGACATGAATGTTCGATGGAACAGCACACTTACCATGATAGAAATGTATTGTGCCTGAAAAGAGCCACTGCGCGACTTCTTCAACCAAAACCTACGTGACGCTAAGATTAGAGAGCTCGAACTTCACAGCAATGAGTGGTCCGTCATGGAAGCTGTCATTGAGGTTCTTCGCCCGTTCAAACAGGCAACAGTGATAGCTAGTGGATACAATTATGTTTCGGCAAGCAAAGTCGTGCTGATGATTAAGGGATTACTGTTGTTTTGTCAGACTCCAGATACTAGTATTATGGCTGAGTCAATCAATGGGCTGAAGGAACTTCTAGTTGTTCAGCTCAGGAGATACTTTTCAGCCAGTCCTAAGTTTGATATGATGCTCTTCACAAGAGCTGGCTTTTGGACCCTGCAATTTATGAAAAAATGACACGTGTAGACAAAGTCAGCTCGTCAGTCCATCTCCTCGCTTCTCCAGCAATTCATCTCCGAGCATAGAAGCACAGAAGAACTCGATCCAATCCAATTGAACTCCAAATCTTTCCCTATTGACGTCACTCCTACTAAGGCAGGGACTAACCGAAAAGGGTCACCAGAGACTCTTGATCAAGAACACAGCTTGTTTTCTAAGTTTCTCGACACGACTCGGTTACGGATGAACTCTACGAGGCAAAATGCCAACAGTATGAGCATTGACCGCGTGGCAGCAAATATTATCAGGGCATATGAGGAGAGAGTTCCTGTGATTTTGAGCGAGAGACGAAGATCAGGACAAAATAATTCTGATCCACTAGAATTTTGGTCTGATTACTTTTACACTTACCCGGAGTTAAGTGAAATTGCATGTATTCATCTATCAGTCCCTGCAACTTCAGTACCCAGTGAGAGTGCATTTACTATTACTGGGTACTTTACGCGAAAGCAGTGCTCACGAATGACTGCAAAGTCACTTGAACTCCGAATGTTTTTAAGTGATAAATTTTAATCTATGTGGTCTTTTCATATATTTGGTCTTTTTGTATATTTGGTCTTTTTTATTAATCTATATTAATAAATATTCACTTTACTCTCGTAAATCTAAAGAAACTGAAATAAAAACAGAAATATCTGTTAAAAACGGCCGTTTTTTAAGTAAAAAACAGGTCGTTTCTGTTTTTCGGTAAAAAAACTGAAAAACAGAAACGGATTTCCGTTTTTTTTCACCGTTTTCGTTTCTGTTCCGTTTTTTCATTGCCGTTTTTTACCGTTTCTGTTTTGGCCAAAAAACAGAAACGGTGCCGACCCCTAATCTCAAGCTTGTTACATTTGGAATTGCGCAAGAAAACCGCGATCTGAACCATTTTATGATGGTATGAATTAACTAAACGCGTTTTTCGGGCTGAGTTGCGTTCGCATAATGAAATTATAAAAGATGAAATTGGTTCAATGATTACTAGTGATAAGAATGAGCTTTGGAGTTTGGTTAATTCTAGACGTCGTAACAATAATTGTTCACCAGATTCTAATAGTTCTCTGAAACTAGATGATCGGATAACTCATTATAGTCACGTTTTTTCATCCGGTGATGCGGCAGTTGAATCACGGCTTGACTCTTTATTATTGGAAGAAATTTCAAAGCCCCGGCAAAATAGTAAAATATCTGTTTCTGTTGAAGATGTAACGGCAGCAATTAAAGCATTCCTTTGATCATGATGGTATACATTCAAACCATATAAAATGGGTACCCAAAGCAATCCTTCTTCTCGCTACTCTTTTTACTACTATTTCTTTCTTCTGGAGTTCTTCCACCTAACTTTTCTCGTCCTACCACTTCACCCCTTTCAAAAAAAGGAGAGAATACGAATCGATGTTCTGATTACAGGCCGATTACTGTTTCGTGCCAGATTAGCAAAGTTTTTGAGTTAGTTTTATTAAAGTATCTGGAGTCTTGTAACCAAGGCCTGAATCAAATTGGGTTCCGTAAGGGTCTAAGCATGGATGTTGCTCATACCCTCCTTTCAAGAATAATATCCTTTTGTAAGCAATGGGATAGAGTTTATACACTTGCGTTAGATTTTGCGGCGGCGTATGATTCAATTATCCATTCTTGGGCTATGACTACGCTTCTGAAGAATAATGTCCCACTACCAGTAGTTTTGGTTTTAAAAAAGTGGTATGGCTCCTCTCGTATTCGTATTAAGTGGAAGAATCAGTTTAGTGATTATAATGTTAAGTTATATAGGGGGCTGAGGCAAGAAAGCATTATTTCTCCTTCGATTTTCAATATTACTGTTTTAGGGCTATTTGATCAAATTCAGTTGACTTTTATTTATGGTAAAGGTTATGTTCTGTCGTGGATTGCTTACGCAGATGATTTACTCCTTTTGAGTCGATCACATCAGTCACTTCAACAAAATGTCGATTTTTTAGCAAAGGTTTTTAGTGAGCATGGACTTCGTTTTCGCCTTGAAAAGTGTCAGTTTTTAATTCTTGGTCCTAAGGCTAATGATCTCGTTAATTCAGAAATTTCTGTTCGTATTTATGATAGTATTTTAAAACATTTGGAATCTTTTTTATATCTTGGTGTGCCTTATGGACCAACTTCAGCTCTATGCCGTGCTTCTATTTCTAAAGCAGTTAAAAGCAGAATAGCGTCTATTTTCGGGGCAGTAATTTGTCTTCGCGATCTTCTTTCTCGGAAATCACTGGCTCGGGTATATAATACAGTCGCTTTGCCTCAGATTTTAGTTTTTTCATCGCTTCTCCCGTTTTTTAGAATTAGTAATATTGTGTATGTAGAAACCACATTTTTCAATTTTGCTAAGTTCCTTTGCCGCTTTTCTAAATCTTAGTCAAATACTTTTTTAATGAATACATATAAAATAAAAAAACCCTGTTGATGTTTTGGAGAAAAAGCAAAAGAAATTTTTATCCAAATTACCTCTTTTCTCATAATTTATATAAAGCTGCGCATGAAGCTTAATTAATTTTTTTTTGAGTTATTAATTATTGAATGAAGTGCTAATTTGTGAAGTGTTAATTTTAAGTGTTAATTTATTATTTATTGAATGAAGTGTTAATTTGTATGGTAAGTTTGATTGAAGAAATTTGCGTACTTGTTGTTATATAGTTTAAAAGATTTTTATGGCCTGTTGATAAGCGGTTATTATTTTTTTTTATTTTTACTCTTCGTATTCGGAGAAAATAAAAAGTTTGAATTGAATTGAAAAAATGGTCAATAAATATTTAACACAAAAGAAAAAGAAAATTCCAAGGCGAAGAACAAAACGAACCTTATGCGATTAATGGCAAAAACAGAAACAGAAAGAGTGGGGGATAATACAAAATCACAGGCTAGAAGAAAAACATTGCCAAATTCGTATTCAAAGTCAAATACTGTAAAAAAAAACACACTTAAAATCAAGTCAAATTAACTGTCAAAAAGAAATATTTACAATTAAAGAAAGGACTGTGCCGAAGGCAAGATCACAAATGAGATGCAGCATAAATAAATATCACGAATTGGCAAAATAAAAGTGACCAAAGAAAAAAAAATAACGCATGATTATTGTGACCATACACCAACAAATAAAATAAGGGATGGAGGAGTTAATTTTGGTGCAGGACATAGATCAGGAATTATTAAGGCGCTCCAGAATAAAGGGGATAAAATTTTTCCGGAACCTCTCAGTAACGGTATGGATCGGAGAATACGTTGGAATTGCCAAAGAAACTACGCGGGGGAGCCGGGGTCTAATGGGGTCTTGAAAATCGGGAAAGATGTCCTCAGTTCGAGGATTAGAAATTGCGAATTTAGCAAAACACAAACAAACTTGTTTCTCTCCTTTATTTTAACGTGGTAATGCACGCCGAAATGGAAAAAATTCCATTTTTTCTACTCCGGAGTAGAGGATAATTCGGGACTCCACGGAGTTGGTTTCATCATGAACCAAAGAACCAGAAATGCTCTCCTAGAATGGGAACCAGTCTCCTGTAGACTTGCTAGAATCAGACTAAAAGGAAACCCCGCAAATGTGTCGATAATTTCTACCTATGCCCCCACCCGTGACGCTGCTGATACGACCAAGGATGATTTCTACGGCGAGCTACAGCAGCTGTCTTCTTCTGTTGCCGCACGTGATTACTTGATTGTTGCTGGAGACTTCAACGCAAGAGTTGGTCCCTCTGACCAAACCACAAGACAAGTCCTGGGAAAATTTGGACAAGGTCACAGATGCGAGAATGGGCAAAGGTTGTTAAACTACGCCTTGATGAACCACCTTGTTGTCACCAATACCATATTTCAGCACAAACCTAGCCACCTTTTAACTTGGCATTCAAATGACGGTGTCACTAAGGCTCAAATAGACTTCATTCTCGTACGCCAGCGCTGGAGAAGCTCCGTACAGGACTCTCGCTCTTACAACGGCGCGGACACAGGCTCGCAGTCTGGGTCTGACCACAGGCTTGTTGCTGCAAAAATTTTGCTACGTCTTGCAACTCGGAGGAAAAAACAAACCCAAGGCCGGATTCGACATCGGTAAGCTCCAAGACAAAGAAGTTCGGCAGGCCCTCAATTTGGAACTGACTAACCGATTTGACGCCCTCAGTTCTGATGAAAACCCAACCCCCGAGAAGAGATGGGAGACCTTTAAAACAGTGATGACAGAGACTGCTGATGAGATCCTAGGCCGAGCAAAAATCAAACGACAGCACTGGATTACCGCTAGGACCCTGTCAATAGTCGGTGAGCGAAGACAAAAGATGAGCGGCCCTAAAGAAGAAACAAAAGAGCTGCGCAGACAGGTAAAACGCTCTGTTCGTCTGGACCGCCGCCAAATGTGGGAAGATGCTACCGTGTCGTTAGAGAAAGCAGCACGCTCACATGATACCCGCAAGCTTTACCAGATCCTGAAAGAGTCCGTTGGTAAGAAAGCTGCTGTCTCAGAAATAGTCAAAGACAGATCAGGAAAAATCATCAGTTGTCAGAAGGAGCGCTTAGCAAGATGGAAGGATCACTTTCAGATCCTCCTAAACCCATCCCCATCATCCGCCCCTGATGCTTTCCCACCTGCCGTTTCTAAAGAACCCTACGACGTCGAGCTGGATACACCGACCAGAGCCGAAATACTAAAAGCGATCAAGACCCTGAAGAACCACAAAGCCCCAGGTGAAGACGGCCTCCCCCCGGAAGTGTACAAACAATGCCCTGAGGTCACTGCTGAACAGCTCCATGGCATTCTCGAAGAAGTGTGGAGGACCAATTCTTTCCCAAAAGATTGGAAGACATCAGTCATTCTCCCCTTCTATAAGAAAGGAGATAAAACCGAATGCAAAAATTACCGCGGAATAAGTCTTATAGACATTGCGGTCAAAATATTCGGGATTATACTCTTGAACCGCTTCAAAGGGGCAAGGGAGGAAAGAACCCGAGAAAATCAAGCCGGCTTTCGGCCAGGTAGAGGCTGTACTGATAATATCTTCGTTTTTCGCCTCATTATCCAGCAGTTTGAAAGGTACAATCTACCCCTGATCTTGATGTTCCTGGACTTCATTGCCGCCTTCGACTCTGTCACTCGCCAGAAACTTTGGAAGATCCTAGAGAATGACGGAATGCCGCTGAAGTTTGTTGAACTGATGAAGGCATACTATGACGCGTCAGTGAGCCGAGTTCGAGTCTATGGTGAAGAAACTGAAGAATTCCTGGTTGAGTTCGGAGTAAAACAAGGGTGTATCCTCTCTCCGACTCTGTTCAATTATTGCGTCGATTGGGTGCTTGAAAATGCACTGTCGTCCTATCCAGGAGTTCAGATCGGACAGAATCTTTCACTGACTGACCTCGATTATGCGGATGATGTTGGCCTCCTGTCAGAACCCGTAGAAGCTCAAAACATGCTTGACAACGTGGTGGCCTGGGCAGACCTGATCGGCTTGAAAGTCAGCACAGAGAAAACGAAATTCATGGCTATTAACCACGACACAGGACCATTCACACTAACTGTCAATCAAGTTCAGCTGGAAAAAGTCAACTGTTTCACATACTTAGGCTCCCAAATATGTATTGACGGATCCTCCGACGCTGATATCCAACAGAGAATACAGAAAGCGCAGACAGTCTTTGCCTCCCTTCGGAAACCCTTATGGAATCGCCGCGAAGTCAGTGTCCGAACGAAAGTTCGAATCTACATGGCACTAGTCCGCACCGTTCTCCTTTACGGATGCGAAACATGGTCGGTAAAACTACAGCATGAGAATACGCTGAAGGTGTTTGAGCATACCTGTCTGCGAAGAATTCTCAGAATACAGCTGCGTGACCGTATCTCCAGCGCGGATCTACGTCGAATGTGCAATATTCAGAGAGATGTTGCGCTCACTATTAAAGAACGCCGTTTGAAATGGTTGGGCCATGTTTTACGGAAGCCGCCAGAATACTTGCCTCGCCAAATACTTCTAGTCGAGCCTATTAGCTCCTGGAAGAGACGCCAAGGAGGACAGAGGAAAAACTGGTGGAACCTGGCCAAATCAGACCTTGAACCTATCGGGGGATTCAGAAAGTTCGGACACAGATGGTCAACTCAGTGGCTTACTTTTGCAGAGCAGCTGGCAGAAGATCGCTCAACATGGTCCAAGAAGGTCTCCAAGATCATCGATGCCGGGCGAGGTGGAAACGCCTGATTCCCGCCACAAAGTAAGTAAGTAAAGTAATGCACGCAGATTTAAGGAGGAAGGAGTATGGAATTTTGCTCTTTTTGTAGATGATCCTGAGCGACCACTTTTGGACCGACTCAATTTTGTCGCTGAGCACATGAAAGTTGCAAATACCAGATTGGACATCCATATTCCAATAGCAACCTGATAAATGATAAATAAACACGGAGGGAATGCATCTTAGGACAATTAAATCTGTTAAAAGTTTTAACATAGATAGTGAAGCATTTGCTTGTTTAACAATATTTGAAACATGCATGTTCCACTTAAGATTATTGGAAATTGTGACACCAAGGAGTTTAACATGTTTCACAAGCATTTCGGGTGGGATAGGGTCAAGGAAAACGGGAGTGCATTTCAAGAAATTTATCGTCATTATATTTAATTTATTGGAATTTACTTTCATATTTATATTCTTAGCTTCATCCGAAACATGGGTTAGGATTTCGAGGGGGTCACTTTTAATATTCCTGTGACATGCTTCAAGGATCAACAGGTCATCCACGTATTTCATCCTTTGGGGGAATTCCTTACCAATATCGTTAATCATAACAATAAACAAAAATGACCCCAATAAGGTTCCTTGAGGAATTCCAGAGTAAACAGGGAGGGGGTTAGAGAAAACATTTTTGTATTTTACAACTTGAGATCTATTTGAAAGAAACGATATAACAATCAGAGGCAACGCTGTAGCGTTGCCTATAGTAAAGGCTATACGGCTCCAATGTTTTATTATTTATTTTTTTTTTCCCCAGAGGCACTTCATATGGAAGGGGTTGTCGTAGAAAATTCAAAGGGGGATCATTCAATTGGAAATCGAGAGTTCTAGTGCCCTTTTTAATAGTCGAAAATGATTGGAGAACAACTAGCCCCCCCCCCCCACGCCCATCATTCCCCCAAACACATCCAATCAAAATTTTGAGATGGCCATTATGTTCAGCGTAGTTGATTTCCAGATAGAAAATATATTTTTGAGGAGGATACCCCCCCCCACAACCCCCAAGGCAAGGGTTTTAAGTTATGCCCTGGGGGCATATAAGGTTTTTATACAAGGCGTTGTCGTAGAAACTTCAAAACAGGCTTATTCAATTGGAAATTAAAGAGCTAGTGCCCTTTTTAATAGTCGAAAGTGATTGGAGTGTAACTAGCCCCCCCCCCCCCACACCCATCATTTCCCCAAACACATCCAATCAAAATTTTGAGATAGCCATTTTGTTCAGCGTAGTTGAATTCCCGATAGAAAATATATTTTTGAGGTGGACACTCCCCCACAACCCTCAGGGCAAGGGTTTTAAGTTATGCCCTGGGGGCATATAAGGTTTTTATAGAAGTCGTTGTCGTAGAAACTTCAAAACAGGCTCATTCGATTGGAAATTAAAGGGCTATTGCCCTTTTTAATAGTCCAAAATGATTGGAGGGCAACTAGCCCCCCCCCACGCCCATCATTCCCCCAAACACATCCAATCAAAATTTTGAGATAGCCATTTTGTTCAGCGTAGTTGATTCCCATATAGAAAACATATTTTTGAGGATGATACTCCCCCACAACCCTCAGGGCAAGGGTTTTAAGTTATGCCCTGGGGACATATAAGGTTTTTATAGAAGGCGTTGTCGTAGAAACTTCAAAACATGCTCATTCGACTGGAAATTAAAGGGCTAGTGCCCTTTTTAATAGTCGAAAGTGATTGGAGTGTAGCTAGCCCCCTTCCCCCCCCCCCCAAGCCCATCATTTCCCCAAACACATCCAATCAAAATTTTCAGATAGCCATTTTGTTCAGCGTAGTTGATTTCCAGATAGAAAATATATTTTTGAGGACACTCCCCCACAACCCTCAGGGCAAGGGTTTTAAGTTATGCCCTGGGGCATATAAGGTTTTTATAGAAGGCGTTGTCGTAGAAACTTCAAAACAGGCTCATTCGACTGGAAATTAAAGGGCTAGTGCCCTTTTTAATAGTCGAAAGTGATTGGAGTGCAACTAGCCCCCCCCCCCCTCACGCCCATCATTTCCCCAAACACATCCAATCAAAATTCTGAAATAGCCATTTTGTTCAGCGTAGTTGATTTCCAGATATAAAATATGTTTTTGAGGAGGACACTCCCCCAGAACCTTCAGGGCAAGGGTTTTAAGATATGCCCTGGGGGCATATAAGGTTTTATAGAAGGCGTTGTCGTAGAAACTTCAAAAAGGTTCATTCGATTGGAAATTCAAAGGGATAGTGCCCTTTTTAATAGTCAAAACTGATTGGAGGGAAACTAGCCCCCCCCCTCCCTACGCCCATCATTCCCCTAAACACATCCAATCAAAAGTTTGAGATAGCCATTTTTGTTCAGCGTAGTTGATTTCCGGATTGAAAATATATTTTTGAGGAGGATACTCCCCCACAACCCTCAGGGCAAAGGTTTTAAGTTATGCCCTGGGGGCATTTAGGGTTTTTATAAAAGGCGTTGTCGCAGAAACTTCAAAACAGGCTCATTCGATTGGAAATTAAAGGGCTAGTGCCATTTTTAATAGTCGAAAGTGATTGGAGGGCAGCTAACCCCCCCGCCCTACGCCCATCATTTCCCCAAACACATCCAATCAAACTTTTGAGATAGCCATTTTGTTCAGTGTAGCTGATTTCGAGATAGAAAATATGTTTTTGAAGAGGACACTCCCCAAGAACCTTCAGGGCAAGGGTTTTAAGATATGCCCTGGGGGCATATAAGGTTTTTATAGAAGGCGTTGTCGTAGAACCTTCAAAAAAGGTTCATTCGATTGGAAATTCAAAGGGATAGTGCCCTTTTTAATAGTCAAAAGTGATTGGAGGGCAACTACCCCCCCCCCCCTACGCCCATCATTTCCCCAAACACATCCAATCAAACTTTTGAGATAGCCATTTTGTTCAGTGTAGCTGATTTCCATATAGAAAATATGTTTTTGAGGAAGACACACCCCCACAACCCTCGGCAAGAGTTTTAAGTTATGCCCTGGCGGCATATAAGGTTTTTATAGAAGGCGTTGTCGTAGAAACTTCAAAACAGGCACATTCAATTGGAAATTCAAAGGGCTAGTGGCCTTTTTAATAGTCGAAAGTGATTTGAGGGCAACTAGCCCCCCCCCCCCACGCCCATCATTCCCCCAAACACATCCAATCAAAATTTTGATATAGCCATTTTGTTCAGCGTAGTTGATTTCCAGATAGAAAATATGCTTTTGAGGAGGACAATCCCCCACAACCCTCAGGGCAAGGGTTTTAATTTATGCCCTGGGGGCATATAAGGTTTTTATAGAAGGCGGTGTCGTAGAAACTTCAAAAAAGGCACATTCAATTGGAAATTCAAAGGGCTAGTGGCCTTTTTAATAGTCAAAAGTGATTTGAGGGCAACTAGCCCCCCCCCCCCACGCCCATCATTTCCCCAAACACATCCAATCAAAATTTTAAGACGCCAATGACGCAGTAGGTTTTAGGCTTCTGCAGTGAGACGATACCCAAACTCTTGTTTGTAGTTATTTTTATTCGATTCAAACTTCATTTGCATATTCAATTTAAGTTTCACTCGTTTTAAGATTTATTTATTCATTTACATTAATATTTATTGTATGTTTTGTTCGCCTTGATTGTTTATTTAATTTCTGTTCGTTTTAAGTTTCATTTATACTTTAATAGCAAAATATTTGTTTTCGTTTTAAGCTAGATTTTCATATTCAATCTAAGCATTACTTGCTTTAAGATCTATTTATTCATTTATATTATTACTTGTTGTATGTTTTTTGCTATGATTGTTTATTTAATTTATGTTCGTTTTGGGTTTCATTTATTCTTTAATAGTAATTTCTGGTCGTTTTGAGTTTGAATTTTAACAGGTATTTGTATCTCCTGAGGTTAAGTTTAAAATGGCCTTTACTTTTTTTTGAAAAACTTATTTTTCGGAAAGTTTTTTTTAAATTAATATTTACAAGAGAGGATAAAGTTCAAATTTAGCCAATAGTGAACGAATTAGGGTGGTGTGGTCAACCAGGTCAAAAGCTTTTTGGAAATCAACTAGGACAAGGTTTAGCCAAACATTTGGTTTCTCAAGGTTACTTGCGATGGTATGTATTAAGTGCACAAGCTAAATGGGTGGTGGAAGTTTTCCTTGAATTACCAAACTGCCAGACGTCACTACGTGGACAAATTTTAACTTTAAGCCAGTCACAGAAGAAACCTTCATAAAATTTGGAAAAAACTGAAGTGAGTGTAATGGGCGTATGTTGGAGAGAGTGAGACTGGTATATTTTTTGGGACAGGTGTTATAAAACCTTGTTTCCAGCAACTCAAAAAGTGTCATATAGACACTTAGGGCTGGAAATCTCTTGCACTAGATTTTTTCATGAAGGACCGCTTCCTCCTGAGGGAATGTTCCCTTTTTTGTTTTGTCACAATAATTCTAACCCACATTCTGTATTGTTGTATTTTTTATTTATTACGTTCTTTGTGAAAAGTAGCGCAGCAATCAGGCAATTATATGTTATAATCTATTCCGTCACAGATTCATTGTGCAGCTCAAATATTAATGAGAATAATGTAAATAATTAGTTAACTTTACTCCTTCAAAAAATATAATTTTTATCACAGAGAAAAGAGTGAATGACAATTGACTTACCTATGGAAATATAGACTGTATGGTAAAACCGAACTGGCAACAACTCGAATACTTTCAAAGTCCTTCTTTACCCATACTTCTTGAAGAAGAACAAGATCATATTTTCCAGATGAAATTTCCTCTGCTATTGCTTGCATACGAGCTTTTCTGTCTCTTGAGACAGCAAGTATTCCCCTACAAAAATATAATAATATATTAACAAACCAAATACAAAGATTTGAAATTCCAGAACTAGAGGTAGCCCACTTAGCAACTCCAAATAATTGTAAAACAAAGGAAAATAGTATCTAGCATTCAATTTTACTGCAGATATAAAATAAGGTTTCGAAAATCACTGCAGTAACAATTTTTTACAGCAATTTTCTATCAGAAATTATAAAGAAAACTACTGTTTGTACCTCAACAGTAGGGCTTTTTTCGCATATTACAAAGTAATTGTCAAGATTTGACAAAAAAAGAAAAAGAATAAAAATTTTTTATAGCACTAGAGGAATCAAGAACGGAAATCATGGGCTCTTTTATTGATACTATAACAAATATGCACTTGAGTAAGGTTGTATCTTTGCATGGTTGTCAATAGAGACACAACTACACTCACTGATAAAACTACTGGTTACCATAATGTATGGGTTAAATTGTTCTGTCTGTTTCAACCAATCACTTTCAAATATCCACTCACTGATAAAACTACTGGTTACCATCATGCATGGGTTACATTGTTCTGTCTGTCTGAAACAATCACTTTCGAATACCTTGTTACAGTACCATTTTCCAGATTAATAACATTTGTGTAATGTAATGAAGACATTTGTGTAATGAATTATTATTAATATGGACCTGACATTGCCTCAAAAGCAAATTTAGACGATTGCTAGATGAGTCTAGAAATCATTAATTCAAATTTTATATACTGGCAGCATTCCTCAGATTGTGCAAAACTTTCGGAGCGTACAATATGATCTGGGAGATGTTTCAAGCGGTTATAAACTCAAGAAACAAAATTATTCGAGCTGATTCTTCTATCCACTTCTGGGGGATGCAACTTGTAGGGGTGTTGCAGAGTAGCTCTATAATGAGAAAATCTGAAGAACATACTCAAATCCACATCGTCAATTTGGTGGAGGATTCTGAGTATATTCAGGAGTCATTCCTAAACCTACAAGGCTATAAACTTGGAAGGTGTAAATTATGCATTCGCCAACTATAAGGTAATTACTTCAGATATATAACTAAACTTGTTGCAAGACTCTGCAAGGATTCGACCTGCAACCTGTTGAAACAGTTCGATAAATACCCCTCACTAGGGTAAAACTCAACAATAAAGGCTCGACGAAAAAAATCTTTTTCATTTCTTCCCCAAAATAGTCGTCAAAATTATTCTTTAACAGTGATAAATAATTAGAAATTTCAGACAGTACGTTCATCTTAGCCTGCATTTCATTTTCGATAATAAAAGTTTCAAGTATTTCAAATCTATCATACTTGCCATTATCAATGCAAAGTTTCAACAACATAAGCTATTTCATGAACGCTCGAATTTTATATTGAACTTCAAAATGTCTGATCTGTTTGAACCTTGCAAATGTAAATTAAGTTCGCTTAATTCGGAAAAAACATCTGCCAAAGAAGTTAGCTTGAAGATAAATTCGTCGTCCAGTAGATGTTAATAGGTTCAGTTTTTCCTTCCAAGTAAATTGTAACTTCAGTACGCAATTCGTGTAAGAACTTTTGGACGACCTGCTTTCCGTTTAGCCCTAGATGGTTGGCCGAAAAGAACAATCTTCGGCAATCTGTCATCCTTCATCCGCACAACGTGCCCTAGCCACCTCAACCTTTCTTTCATTATAGCCCTAGAGAGCGGTATTGAACCACATTTTCTATACAGCCTATTGTTTGAAATACGGTCAGTCAGCCGGGTACCCAGAACAATCCTTAAGCAATTTCTCTGGAAAACATCTAGCAAATCTTCATCCGCTTTTCGGAGCGCCCAAGCTTCAGAGCCATATTTGACCACTGCCATCACTGTAGCTTCTAATATTCTAATCTTGGTTTGCAGACTTATCATCCTATTCTTCCAAACATTTTTTAACTGTGAAAAAGCAACCCGAGTCTTGGCTATTCTACTTTTAACATCTTCACTGCTCCCACCATCTTTAGTAATAATACTACCGAGGTAAGTGAAGCTGCCAACCTGATCAATCTTGATATTACCCAACGTCATCTTTTCATCTTCACTTATTCCTAGCCTTGGTCTTCTTAACATTAATTTTCAAACCTATTCTAGCACGTTGAACTCGCAAAACCTCTAAAAGTTCATTCATTTTGCTCACACTTTCATCTAAAATGCTTAAATCATCAGCATAATCTAAGTCCATGAGACTTTTTCCTCCCCATTTGATTCCGTGGTCTCCCATTGCCTTTCCTGTGCTCCTTGTGCTCCTTTTTAATAGTTGAAAGTGATAGGAGGACAACTCCCCCCCCCCCACGCCCATCATTTCCCCAAACGCATCCAATCAAAATTTTGAGATAGCCATTTTGTTCAGCGTAGTTGATTTTTAGATAAAAAATATGTTTTTGAGGAGGACACTCCCCCACAACCCTCAGGGCAAGGGTTTTAAGTTATGCCCTGGGGGCATATAAGGTATTTATAGAAGGCCTTGTTGTACAAACTTCAAAAAAGGCTCATTCGATTGGAAATTCAAAGGCCCCCCCCATGCCCATCATTCCCCTAAACACAACCAATCAAAATTTTGAGATAGCCATTTTGTTCAGCGTAGTTGATTTTCACATAGAAAATATGTTTTTGAGGAGAACACTCCCCCACAACTCTCAAGGCAAGGGTTTTAAGTTATATCCTGGGGGCATATAAGGTTTTTATGGAAGGCGGTGTCGTAGAAACTTCAAAAAAGGCTCATTCGATTGGAAATTCAAAGGGCTAATGCTCCTTTTAAAAGTCGAAAGTGATTGGAGGCAAACTAGCCCCCCCCCCCACGCCCATCATTCCCCCAAACACATCCAATCAAAATTTTGAGATAGCCATTTTGTTCAGCGTAAATGATTTCCAGATAGAAATATGTTTTTGAGGAGGACAATCCCCCACAGCCCTCAGGGCAAGGGTTTTAAGTTATACCCTGGGGGCATACAGGGTTTTATAGAAGGCAGTGTCATAGAAACTTGAAAACAGACTCATTCGATTGGAAATTCAAAGGGCTAGTGCCCTTTTTAGTAGTCGGAAGTGATTGGAGGGCAACTAGCCCCCCCCCCCCCACGCCCATCATTCCCCCAAACGCATCCAATCAAAATTTTGAGATTGCCATTTTGTTCAGCGTAGGTGATTTTTAGATAAAAAATATGTTTTTGAGGAGGACACTCCCCCACAACCCTCAGGGCAAGGGTTTTAAGTTATGCCCTGGGGGTATATAAGGTATTTATAGAAGGCCTTGTCGTACAAACTTCAAAAAGGCTAATTCGATTGGAAATTCAAAGGGATAGTGCTATTTTTAATAGTCGAAAGTGATTGGAGGGCAACTAGCCTCCCCCCCACGCCCATCATTCCCCCAAACACATCCAATCAAAATTTTGAGATAGCCATTTTGTTCAGCGTAGTTGATTTCAAGATAGAAAATATGTTTTTGAGGAGGACAATCCCCCAATACACTCAGGGCAAGGGTTTTAAATTATGCCCTGGGGGTATATAAGCTATTTATAGAAGGCCTTGTCGTAGAAACTTCAAAAAAGGCTCGTTCGATTAAAAATTTAAAGGGCTAGTGCCCTTTATCATAGTCAAAAGTGATTGAAGGGCGACTAGCCCCTCCCATGCCCATCATTCCCCCAAACACATCCAATCAAAATTTTGAGATAGCCATATTGTTCAGCGTAATTTATTTCCAAATAGAAAATATGTTTTTGAGGATAACACTCCCCCAAAACCCTTAGGGCAAGGGTTTTAATTTATGCCCTGGGGGCATATAAGGTTTTTATAGAAGGCGTTGTCATAGAAACTTAAAAAAAAGGCTCATTCGATTGGAAATTCAAAGGGCTAGTGCCTTTTTTAATAGTCGAAAGTGATTGGAGGGCAACTAGCCCCTCCCATGCCCATCATTCCCCCAAACACATCCAATCAAAATTTTGAGATAGCCATTTTGTTCAGCGTAGTTGATTTTCACATAGAAAATATGTTTTTAAGGAGAACACTCCCCCACAACTCTCAAGGCAAGGGTTTTAAGTTATATCCTGGGGGCATATAAGGTTTTTATGGAAGGTGGTGTCGTAGAAACTTCAAAAAAGGCTCATTCGATTGGAAATTCAAAGGGCTAGTGCCCCTTTTAAAAGTCGAAAGTGATTGGAGGCCAACTAGCCCCCCCCCCCCCACGCCCATCATTCCCCAAAACACATCCAATCAAAATTTTTGAGATAGCCATATTGTTCAGCGTAGTTGATTTCCAGATAAAAAATATATTTTTGAGGAGGACACTCCCCCACAACCCTCAAGGCAAGGGTTTTAAGTTATACCCTGGGGGCATATAAGGTTTTTATAGAAGGCGGTGTCGTAGAAACTTCAAAAAAGGCTCATTCGATTGGAAATTCAAAGGGATAGTGCCATTTTTAATAGTCAAAAGTAATTGGAGGGCAACTAGCCCCCCCCCCCCCACGCCCATCATTCTCCCAAACACATCCAATCAAAATTTTGAGATAGCCATTTTGTTCAGCGTAGTTGATTTCCAGATAGAAAAATGTTTTTGAGGAGGACAATCCCCACAGCCCTCAGGGCAAGGGTTTTAAGTTATACCCTGGGGGCATATAGGGTTCTATAGAAGGCAGTGTCGTAGAAACTTCAAAAAAGGCTCATTCGATTGGAAATTCAAAGGGCTAGTGCCCTTTTTAGTTGTCAAAAGTGATGGGAGGGCAACTAGCCCCCCCCCACGCCCATCATTCCCCCAAACACATCCAATCAAAATTTTGAGATAGCCATTTTGTTCAGCGTAGTTGATTTCCAGATAGAAAATATGTTTTTGAGGAGGACACTTCCCCACAACCCTCAAGGCAAGGGTTTTAAGTTATACCCTGAGGGCATACAAGGTTTTTATAGAAGGCGGTGTCGTAAAAACTTCAAAAAAGGCTCATTCGGTTGGAAATTCAAAGGGCTAGGGCCCTTTTTAATAGTCGAAAGTGATTTGATGGTAATTAACCCCCCTCTCACGCCCACCTTTTCCCCAAACACATCCAATCAAAATTTTGAGACAGCCATTTTATTAAACGTAGTTTTAAGTTCTGGAAATTAGGTCTTTGAGGATGAGAACTCCCCCACAGCCCTCAATTAACCCCCCTCTCACGCCCAGCTTTTCCCCAAACACATCCAATCCAAATTTTGAGACAGCCATTTTATTAAACGTAGTTTTAAGTTCTGGATATTAGGTCTTTGAGGATGAAAACTCCCCCACAGCCCACAGGGCAAGGGTTGTAAGTTTAGCCCTGGGGCCATATAAGATTTTGTATAGACAACGTTGTCGTAGAAACTTCAGAAAGGACCCATTCGATTGGAAATTTAAATGGCTAGTTCCCTTTTTAATAGTCGAAAGTGATTCTAAGGCAACTGACACCCCTTCCATTCCCACCATTTCCCCAAAAACATCCAATCAAAATTTTGGTATAGCCATTTTGTTCAACGTAGTTGAAAGTTCTGGAAATTATATGTTAGAGCAGGACACTCCCCCCCCCCACAGTCTTCAGGGGCAAGGGTTATAAGTTATGCCCTGGGGGCATATATGGTTCTTATGGAAGGAATGCTCGTATAGACTTCAGAGAGGGCTCATTTGATTGGAAATTGAAAGTTCTAGTTCAGTTTTTAAGCGTCAAAACAAAACTGAACTGAACCCCCCTCCATGTCCTTTTTTCCTCAAACCCATCCGATAAGAACTTTGAGATAGCTTTTTTAAAATAGTTCAAAGACCATATAACGAAAACTTAGGGGTCAACACAGCCCCCCAGGGCCTGAGGGCAGGTGCCCCCCCCACCCCTTTTTCCCCAAATGCATCCAATAAAAATTTTGAGATAGCCATTAAGTTAAAAATTTCTCAAAAGTCAGATAAAAAAACTCAGGTGTCATCACAGCCCCCCAGGGCCCGGGGGCCGGCGTTGTAAGTTATGCCCTGGGGCATATATTGTTCGTAAGAAAGGGATGCTCGCATAAACTTCAGAGAGGGCTCATTTGATTGGATATTGAAAGTTCGAGCTCACTTTTTAATAGTCAAAAGAGATCCAAGGGCAGCTATCCCCCAACCCATCTGATGAAAATTTTGAGATAGATATCTTGTTAAAAATAGTTCAAAGGTCGGATAAGGAAAAATCAGGTGCCAATAGAACCCCCCAGGGCACAGGCGTTCTAAGTCATGCCCTAAGGACATGTATGGCTCTTATGAAAGGGATGCTCGTATAAACTTCATAGTGGGCTCATTTGATTGGAAATTGAAAGTTCTAGTTCACTTTTTAATAGAGTTAAACTATCCCCCTTTCCCCCACGCTCTTTTTTCCCCCAAACCCGTCCTCTACAAATCTTGAGATAGCCAGTATTTTGGAAATTGCTCAAAAATTAGATAACAAAAACACCCCCCAGAGCCCGGGGGATAGGCGTTGTAAATGTCGTCCTGGGGGCGTATATACTTCTTATGAAAGGGATGTTCGTATAAACTTCAGAGGGGGCTCATTTGATTAGAAATTGAAAGTTCTAGTTCAATTTTTAAGAGTCAAAAGATATCCGAGGGAAACTAGCCCCCTCCCAAAGACCCTTTTTTCCCCAAGCCCATCTGATAAAGTTTTTATAATAGCCATTTAATTAAAAATAGTTCAAAGGTCAGATAATAAAAATTCTTGTGTCGACGGAACCCGCCAGGGCCCGGAGGCAGGCGTTATGAGTAATGCTCTAGGGGGCATATATAGTTCTTATGGAAGGGATGCTCGTTAAACTTCGTAGAGGGCTCATTTGATTTGAAATTGAAAGTTCTTGTTCACTTTTTAAGAGTAAAAAGTGATCGGAGGGCAACTAGCCCCCCCCCCTCCTCCACGCCCTAAATGCATCAGATAAAAATTTTGAGATTGAAATTTTGTTTAGAATAGTTCAAAGTTCTGATAACAAAAACTCCGGTGTCGACGCAGCCCCCCAGGGCCCGGGGGTAGGCGTTGTAACTTATGCCCTAGGGGCATATATGGTTGTTATGGAAGGGATGCTCGTATAAAATTCCTAGAGGGCTCATTTGATTGGAAATTGAAGGTTGTAATTCACTTTTTAAGAGTCAAAAGTGATTGGAGGGCAGCTAGCCTCCCCCAACACTCTATTTTTTTCCCAGAGGCCCTTCATATAGAAGGGGTCGTCGTATAAATTTCAAAGGGGGCTCTTTCGATTGGAAATCGAGAGTACTAGTGCCCTTTTTAAGAGTCAAAAGTGATCAGAGGGCAACTGGCCCCCCAAGCCCTTTTTCCCAAAATACATCTGATAAAAAATTTGAGGTAGCCATTTTGTTAAAAATAGTTGAAAGATCATATAACAAAAACACCTTTACGTATGGTCATTTTCGTTAAAAATAGTTCAAAAACCAGATAAGAAAAACTCCTGTGTCAACACAACCCCCCCCCCAGGGCCGGGGAAGGCTTTGTAAGTATTGCTCTGGGGGCATATATGGTTCTTATGGAAGGTATGCTCGTATAAACTTCAGAGAGGGTTCATTTGAATGGAAATTAAAATTTTTAGTTCATTTTTCAGAGCGAAAAAAAAAAATCAGAGGGCAACTAGCCCCTCCCACCCTCCACGCCTGTGGGCGTATCGGATGGATAAACCCATCCGATAAAAATTTCAGGTGACCATTTTGTTAAAAATAATTCAACCATCAGATATTAAAACTCCAAGGTCGACACAACCCCCCAGGGCCCAGGGATAGGCGTTGTAAGTTATACTCTGGGGATAAATATGGTTTTTATAGAAGAGATACTCGTATAAACTTTAGAGAGGGCTCATTTGATTGAAAACAGAAAGTTCTAGTTCACTTTTAAAGAGTCAAAAGAGACCGAAGCTTAATCTAGTCCCCCACGCTCTTTTCCCCAAACCCATCCGATAAAAATTTTGAGATAGCAATTTTGTTAAAAATAGTTCAAACATCAGATAATAAAAACTCCGATGTTGACAAAAACCCATTTTTTCACTTTGATATTGCTACTTTGATATCAGTTTTGATACTTTGATGAAAATTTGATTTTTTTTTTAAGTTTGACTTTGAAATAAAAAGTTTTTAAAAACTTGAATTTTTTGCAATCAAAAACGAACAAAAATTAATTAAAAAAAAAAATTTCTTAAAAACAACTTTTCGAAAAATAAGTTTTTCAAAGAAAAGTAAAGGCCATTTTAAACTTAAGCTTAGCAGATACTAATACCTTTTAAAATTCAAACTCAAAACGACCAGAAATTACTATTAAAGAATAAATGAAACCCAAAACGAACAGAAATTAAATAAGCAATCATAGCAAAAACATACAACAATTAATAATATAAATGAATAAATAGATCTTAAAACGAGTATCGCTTAGATTGAATATGAGTATCAAGCTTAAAATGAAAAAAAAAATATGGTTCAAATCAAGCTTGAAACGAATAAAAATCACCATAAACAAGAGTTTGGGTATGACCTCCTTCTCTCACTGTAAAAGTCTAAAACCCACTGCGTCATTGGCGCTTTACTGAAAACTATATGCGCCTTGAACAGTCTTGGAAAGTATAAACAACATCAAATTGAATATTTGATGCATAATGATATTAATTGTTGAAAGATCCATCAGTTCAAGAATTTGTTTCCCTGTAATTGCATTTTTATTTTCAATACTGTAAGAACTGGAAAAGAAAATATTTGTAATATAATCCGGTTTCAGTTAAGCGCCAATGACGCAGTAGGCTTTTGGTTTTTATTTAAAGTTAGGAAAGGAGGCAGTATCCAAACACTTGTCTGTAGAGAAACTATATTCGTCTTTAACAACTTTAAAAAGAGCTAATAAATTAAACTGAATATTTTATGTATAATGATATTAATTGCTGAAAGCTTATCAGTTCAAAATTTTACTATAATTTTAATGTTTATTTTCAATATTAAGTACAAAAGAAAATATTTATCATAAAATTGGTTTTCAGTAAAGCGCTAATGACGCAGTAGGTTTTAAACTTTTACAGTGAGAGAAGGAGGTCATACCCAAACTCTTGTTTGAGGTGATTTTTATTCGTTTCAAGCTTGATTTGCATATTCAATTTAAGTTTCACTCGTTTTAAGATTTATTTATTAATTTACATTAATATCTATTGTATGTTTGTTTGCATTGATTGTTTATTTAATTTCTGTTCGTTTTAAGTTTCATTTATACTTCAATAGGACATTTATTTTTTCATTTTAAGCTTGATACTCATATTCAATCTAAGCATTACTCGCTTTAAGATCTATTTATTCATTTATATTATTACTTGTTGTATGTTTTTGCTATGATTGCTTATTTAATTTCTGTTCATTTTAGGTTTCATTTATTCTTTAATAGTAATTTCTGGTCGTTTTGAGTTTGAATTTTAAAAAGTATTTGTATCTGCTGAGCTTAAGTTTAAAATGGCCTTTACTTTTCTTTGAAAAACTTATTTTTCGGAAAGTTTTTTTTTAATTAATTACAGTTAAAGTCCCCCAAGATCAATAACGGTAAGCCGTCCCTTAGTACTTTCTTTATTGAGTTTCCGAGTCTCTTGCAAGCGATAGCAAACTTTTGCTCCAAAACGATATTATTGTAATTAGTAGGCAAGTAAACATTGGCTACAATGAAATCCCCACGCTTAATAAGCTGGAAGTGTTCACTTTGGTGGTTACAGGCAGGGGGAAGGGGACCAGAATTGGATATTATAGCAAGCCCTCCTGAAGGACGTCCGTGGTTGCCGGATTTGCGTGCTGGCTGTATAATATTATGACGATCTGGAGAAAATTTTAGCAAGTTGACACTGGCTTCTGTGAGAAAATGTTCTTGGAGGCAAATAAGGTCATACTTCGTGGGAGATCACTAAGAAATGGCAATTTGTCCAGCACTTTACCATTTATATTCCGACAGTACACCTTGCAACCCATCATGATACAGGAGGCTTGATTAAATGGGCATGATGCGTGGTAGCAATTGTGCTTTTTTGAGCTACAATTTAAACACATTTGGGGCTTTTTACACAGGCTAACTCTTGAAGACATATGATCAGTGCCGCCACAGTGTGAGCACTTGTATTGTTGGTTGCAGTTCGCAGCGATATGACCAACACTCTGACATTTAAAGCAGCACCAGGGCAGGAAACGGTACTCCTCAACCCTGAATAGCTCAAGGTAGATCTTAAGGGAATGGGCAATAGCATTGTCCAGATCAGCACGACTCGGGTAGTATAATTTGAAGGCTCTAGTGTCACCACACTGAACAGCTTTTTCACACCCAGCTACTCGGCTTAGCTCGTTTTCATCTAGAGAACTAGGAATCCACTTTACAATGTCTAAAAATTGAGGCACTTTCACCTGGGTGTCAATTTGCTTACTACTCATGGCCTGGGCCAGTTGTGTTGCTGAATTGCGTGACTTGATAAGGATTTTTCAGTCATTGTTGTTATGCTTTAGAGTAAGAGTCCGAATCAACCTCATTTGGACACAGCTTGCTTATGAACTCTTGCCTAGCCTGTGGCGACTTGAGATCAGATGGCATATTTTTAGCCACCACTGAGTACAGAGGCTTCTGTTGTGTCATTTCTGGTTCAAGAGAGGGAGGGGCTCGGGACATAGTGTCGGAGACAGCAGCACACTGTTCAGACACTTTACTTAATTGTTTGGAGAGCTTATCCATAGCTAGCTTGATTTTTCCAGCTATCGAGTTTAATCCAACATCTACGCGGCGACACATTTCATTAACTTTGACCCAAATGCAAGCACTGATTTCGTCTGGACATGTGGGAACTTCCTGGGGATCCACAATGACAAGTTGTGGTAATGCTTTCTTGTCTTTGGCACATTGGGACAACATCTTCGCCATTTCAACAATATTATCATTGTTGTTGGCAGTTTTCCGGAATACGTAATCATATCCCAATTCGCTCCCGATAGAGATCAACTTTTCTTTCGCGTTTAGTATGTCTGTATGAGAGAAAAATTCCACTGCTCTTTTAACAATTTGCTGTATTTTCTTCCTGTTTGCATCGAGCGATACATAAAGTTCAGCACAGCATTTCGTACAAGCGTCGCCATCGCACCTTCACGTCATCAGGCAAATCGCAATCCAATAATCAAAGTCCAGGTACTGAAATCACCCAGGAACAAGGGAAGTGTAAGTATCCCCTCACCTTTTCCCAGCAATTTTCGGGTAACTGAAAACCAGCAGGTACAATACGGCACTTCCGAGGGGTCCCTTCCCCTCTTCTGCTTGTTCCCAGTAAAAAATCAGCACATTAATGATATAGGAACTATATGAAATTGAAGTTATAGATGGCACCCCAGTCAACTTGAGAAAAAGATGGCGCTGGTAAGGATGCCCGGAGAGAAAGACCTATTCTAGGAATTGGAGAACATCTCTCAATTTAACTTAAATATAAATCTATCTATTCGGGGGTACAAATCAATATGAAAACAACCTCAAAATAGTGCAAGGGCTTTATCCCATTAACAGCAAACTCAGGCACATAAACTCTGGAAATAACATAGATGGCATGATATAAACGAATGTTTTACAGCTGTGCAAACTGAGCTAGGAAAACATAAGTTCCAAAATATGGAGACGGAAATTTGTACTTTTTGATATATATGCTGCATGTTTATGTCGAATTTTAGCTTATTGTCAAAGTAGACATCGAGGTCTCTCACTATTTCTACTTCATCAATTGTTCTTGGATAAATATTATACATGAAATTGGGCGTACTTGTTCGCATAAGTAGGTAAAACGACGGTACTTCTGGGGAGACTTATGGGATAGGTAACTCCCCACCAGTTGGTGTAGGCTACCTATGCAACATTTCCTAGGGGCCCTGTATGGCATTTTCAGGGGGTGTGCACACTAATGCCCATGTTTTTTACTGGAGCTGTTTGTGGGCACAACAAAACATTGCATAGGCACGCCTTCCTTTTTTTAACCCTCCCCCCATTTTGCATTTGTTTATTCTTTATTTATCAAACAGTTTGTGGTAATGAACTGTTAGTAAGGAGCGACACAGCTCAATAGTAACCAAAACTCTAAAAAACGGAATTTTTGATATCAGTAGTTTTGTCAAAGGGATTGGCTTGTTATGCTGATTCCAAATATATAAATTTCCTTAAGTTTAGATAGATAGATAGATAGATAATTTTATTCACCCACTCGATACAAAACCACAAATGGCACGAATGGAGTATAAAAAAAAAAAAAAAAAAAAAAAAAAAAAAAAAAACAAAAAAACACTTAACTGCAAAAACAAAAACAAACGTTACGATACACCGCCAATAAATAAAAACACTATTACAAAAACTCACTAAGGACGAATTGCAATTGCCAGACTACTAGGCCCAAGCGACCCCAAAAATTCAGAAACGACGTTTCGTCACAGCAGCAATCGGATCTGTGATACCGAACCTTGCAGACATCTTGGAATTTTTAACCCACGGTGGGGTATTTAAAAGAAATTTTGCATATTTGTAAAAAAGTGATCGAAGGTTTCTTTTATCACTAACACTAAATATATGCCAAAACGGTGATAAAGCCAGAAAGTGTGGGATCACCAGTGCATTATATAGCCTAGCTCGAATTTGTCGATTATATTTCGCTTTAGTTGAAGATAGCGCCCCGTAAGCCTTACGTGCCTTTTCTGCGAAATTACTTATTTGGCGAGCACGTGTAGATGCCATGTTATGACCTATAGGCATTCCTAAGTACATTATGGAGTCAGACAGTGGAACCTCTTGAGCACCAAATTTGACAGCAAGATCTATACAATCTGCATTTCTCCTATTGAAAGCAACAATCTCGCTTTTACTTGCATTAAAAGATAGGCCTATCTCTCTATAAGCATCATCTAGAATCTGAAAATTTTCTTCAATACGAGACAAACATCTACTTAAATTAAAAATATCATCTGCGTAATTAAGTAATGTTACATCCAAACCTCGGAAAATGCAGCTCATTTGCACTAACTTTTGTGCCTCGAGAACACTATTATTATACAACCGGGAAAATTTAGTGTTACCCATCAAAGCTACACACCTGAGAAAATTTTACCTGATTTTCAAAAAAGAGGGGAAACCCCAAAAAGTCAAGGGACCTCAATGAAAATCACATTATCAGTTTCAGCGTATCAGATAACCCCATTGTAGAAGTTTCAAGTTCCCATCTGCAAAAATGGGGAATTTTGCATATTTGCTAGAAGAAAGGTAATGGATGCATGTTTATTTGTTTGTTTGTTTTTTTTTTTCGCTTTCCCCAGGGATAATTGCATCAAACCAAGAGTCCTGGAGTATCGGAAAGGGGTCTTTAAACGGAAATTGGAAGTTCTAGTGCCCTTCTTAAGTGACCGAGAAAATTGGAGGGCAACTAGACCTGTTCCCATCCCCCCTTTTTCCTCTAAGTCGTCCAATCAAAATTTTGAGATGGCCATTTTGTTCAGCATAGCTGAAAGGTCCAATAAATACATTTTTGGAAATAACATAACCCCCACAACCCCTGGGGAAATCTCTTTAAGTTATAGAATTTGCCCATTGTTTATGTATAGTATTTGTCATTGGGAAGTATGCATACATTTTTTTGGGTGGAGGGAGGGGGTGAAGTTTCTGCCAGGAGGATTTTTCACAAAGAGAATATTCCATGGGGAAGGAGGTTTCTGGGGGATGAACTTTACAGGGAAAATTTTACACTGGGGGGAATTTGTCAGAATTTCTATACAAATTCCTTTTTATCAGATTTGTTTTCTTTGCTGACTCAATTTTACATGTGGAGATGTTAAGGGGAATTGTCTGGGGGGAAATTTTTACCGGGTTGGAGTCGTCTAAAAAATTTCTCCACAGGAGGGGGGATTTTTCACGAGAGAAATTCGCCATGAGCAAGTTTTCCATGGGATAAATTCTACAGAGGGAAATTTCTGCAGGAGCAACTTTCTACTAGGGGGCGGGGTATTTATGGGAAAACTTTTCCACAGACAAGGGGATTTCCAGAATGATTTTATAACAATGCTTTCAAATGAGAGTCTTTTCCAAATGAAAGTGCGCTAAGAAAATTTTTTCACCTGGAACCATCTGCAATTTTTTCTTGGGGGGAGGGGGGATTTTCAGCTAGAATGGAATGATCTGGGGAAATTTTCCTGACGGGGGCGGTGATTTTATGTGGGGAACAGCTATTCATGGAGGGATTGTCCATGGGAAGAAGGAATTTTCCATGGAGGGGGAGCCGGTTCCTCGCATTATTTAAAAACATTCAGAAATTAAAAAAAACAAGTTTTTTTTTAACTGAAAGTAAAGAACAACACCAATACTTAAAACGAACAGAAATTCTTGTTATATGAGGGGGGCTGCCCCCTTCTCAATACCTTGCTATTTATGCTAAAGTTTGACTTATTGTCCTGATTCTTTAAGAATGACTCCTGAAACATAAGGGCAATTTAATTCAAATAATAAGTTTTTTTTGAACTTTTGAAGTTGTTCCTTACTTTCAGTTAACAAAAACTTGTTTTTTTTATCTAATCTATGGCAAAGGGAGGGACCGCTATATTCTACGTGCTAGAAAACTGTTAAGTTTCTTACTTTTTTTTTGTAAAATTAGCTTTATTTTCCAATTGAAAATATCTTCAAGACGAACACTTGTTCCCTGTTTAAAATATTTGGTGTAAATATCAAGCAAGTGCTTGACTGATATGCTTGCTCCTAGAAGTCCTGATTGGTTACCAAAGCAGCTTGCAGGCACATTTTTTTCACGTGTGTAATGGGATCAATTTTCAAAAACCTCAAAATTTTCCAATTAAAGTTACCTAAGTAAAATAAAATCACCCGAAATATGAACCTAAAAATTCAAGTAACCTACAGATCGAGTAAGACTCAAGCGTTCAATTTAAAAATAGTGAAACAAATGTAACTTACCCAAACATACATTGTAAGAATCTTTCCCACAGAAAATGTAATAAATAAATCCGCCTCCGTGTCACCAAAGTATGCAATAAATATCAGTCTGACCAAATCTTATATGACAGGCGACTAACGATGTAATTTAAATCTTACGAGCTTGAATTTCCAAACTATCAAGAGATGGTAGAATTTATTATACAAAAAAATAGTCACTCCAGATACAAAATACTTTTGTGTAATCTAATTGCATTGTTCTGAAAACTAAGTTTAGAACTATGTATCCCGATGTAACTAAATCGTATTGTCCTTTAACAACTTTCACAGAAAAATAATTATAAGTCTTCTGGAAACTAAGTGACACCTTGCTAGCAAAAAATTACAATGTAAAACTTTGTTTTGTTGAGAAAAATTCCAAAGTGATATCTTAAAGTTATAAATCGTAATTAAACTCAAATAGCCCATTGGTGTATCCTTGTCCAATAATAATATAGGACATACTGTCTGAACCAATAAGGCCAATGTAACATACTTTTTAGTAACGCCTGAACGTAACCTCTGGCGAAATTAGAGAGAGTAGATAGTTAGGACTTAGCAATTTTTGCGCCAGTCTAGCGACAGTCTAGGAGAGTCTACGAAGAGTTTTATGTGAACAGTCTTATGTGAGTTTATTTGCAGTCTATTTAGAATGAACTTTTGAAAATATTTATTATCAGTGAATTAACTTTTGAATTATATTGCCCCAGACAACAACTTTATCTTAATGTATATGACTGTGAAATATTTTCGATATTGCCGACAAGCTTTGTACCGATCATATGAGTAAAAATAAATACATTACTTTTTTATTTATTTCTCTTTATGTTAGTATTTCTCAAGATAGTTTGTCCTTGTGGCTCCAATCGCTCCCTAAGGAATCTGAATCCTTTCAATCTGATTTCGACTCAGCATGACCATTAATATATGCTCCCCGCTTGAATCACTGATTTAATTCCCCGCTACGTAAACCTTCGTCTCTACAAAGCTATGATGTTCATGAAACACCAACTAAGGAATTGATTGAAAAAACCCCAAGAGATTGAGAACAAACATTTAATCGAAAACCCGAATAAACTCTTAATAGAAAATGCGAACGAACATTCAATAGAAAACCCCAATAAGCTTTCAAAAGAACCCCCCCCCCATTAGAATTGGCGCGGCCTGTTTAAAGGAGCAAAACACAAGGACAAAATTTTCTACAAAAGAAAGATTATTGAGAAATATTACGCATAGAGAAAGTGCAATATTTCGTGCAGTATTTGAAGTGCAATATTTTGCTAGGCCTAAGTCCCCTTAAAATAGTAACAAAATTAAGTTTACTCCATAAGAAACAAAAAAATATATATAGAATCCATTCATAAGATAACAGAAATTTGAAAGTGTCAAATTTGAGTTATATAAAAAAAAAAAACCAGTGCCGAACTTTAATTAATTTAAAAAAAAACTAACCAATATGTCGTTAGATCCAAACGAACAATTGCTAAAGCAAAAACTTATTGCCAAAACAGTAGAAATTTCAAAATCCCTCCCCTCATATAACGGAGACTCAGACGTAGATGAATTTAGTATCCAATTAAACCAATTCGTAGAAGTAACTAAAACGGACTTAAAATCATTAGTAGGCATGTTATTAATGAGACTTAAGGGGCAAGCATTAACATTCCTAAAACAAATAGAAAACACTACAGGGGAAGATAACAATCTTCCAATAAACTCCATAGAAAAATTACTAAAAGCGTTCCAAGAAAGATTTGTTGAAACCAGTTCAACATACAAATTAAAGCACGGAACTGTATGTTTCGACGAAACCCAAAATGTTAGGGAATACCTACACAAAGTGATGGTATCCATTGAGGCTAAATACGGGAAAGAATCTGGTCCTTTATATGATAAAATTGTACTAAATGCTTTCATGCAAGGTTCGAGCTCCAATCTATACCGAATGTTAATATCAAAAAATATTCAAACATTAGAGCTAGCAGTTCAGGAAGTAAAGAGAATGATTGAAATTGACTCGATTGTGGCAAATCACAATAAGTCAAGAATAAATAATGTAGAAGATTCAAATCCGGGACGATCACGAGGAATTTCCCAAGGATTTTTTTCGAGAGATAATTCACCCAAACCAAGCCAAAATAGATCTTCAACCCGAATGGTACGTTTTGTACCCACGAACACGGCAAACTACGAAAATAAACCCCCAATTATATGCTATGCATGTAATAAACAGGGACATATCGCCAGGGAATGCCGTACGAAAAACAACTCTACACCAGCAAACCCCAGTTTTAATAACCGTTTGTTCTGGAGAACAAACTTAAATGTCAATGGGTCAGGAAGTTATAGAAGTAACCAACCGCGCCTCCCATTATTTCACAACCCCTACCAACAAGGATTTGCGTATTCAAATCCTTCCCCCAACCGACAAAATAATTATCGGTTCCCCAACCCAAATACGCGACAAAGTGTATCCGACTAGATTTAACAGCAATACGAGCAATGACAGAAGATATTTCTTCCCGTCGGGAAACGAAAGAAATTTTTCGTCAATGCGAAATGAACAAATGCCGAGAGCCGTCGGCACAAGAAATTCTAACCCACGTAATAATACGTGGCAACCAAGACAATCAAATGTCAACCAACTTGCTAGGGAAATTCCCACCGAGCCCCAATGTCAAACACCAACCTATCAAATAAATGCACAGGGAAACGAATCAGACCCCCAAGAAAATTAACCGAGACCCTGAAGGCCAGTAATTTTTATAGGTCCCTTCCAGTAGTTGTACCTTCTTTAAGTGATAATAATGATATATTACCTATATTAAATGATTTTGTTGTTGCAAATATTTATTTCAAAGCGTTAATAGATTCTGGTGCATCGGTTAACATAATAAACTCGAATGTATTTAATAGACTACCAGTATATATTAAGCGACGGAAAAATTTTAATATTCCCAGTTTAACTAGCGTCACAGGACATAGACTGGAAGCAATAGGCTCCATATGCCTAGATGTGACAAAAGATAATAGAATCTTTCCTACAAACTTCATAATATGCAAGAATTTCCCGTATGAGGCTATAATCGGTGCTAATTTTTTAAAATCTAATAAAGTATTATTAGATATAGCGAATCACAGACTCGTGTATCCATCCGATCCTATTCTTCGACGCGTGGAGAAAGGGGAAGCAACAGTGAATAGAATAAAGTCTTATGTACCCCGTTTTTCGTCTTGTAGGAGAAACTCAAGCAGCAAATGGATTGAGTCAGTAAAAGCAAAGATAGGAAAAATGCAAGAGTATAGGCAAAAAGAAATAAAGAAAATGACAGATTTATGGAACGAAATAATAAATCCAAGTACTGTCCCCTTACAGCCAACCCCTAAAGCGGAAGACTTGACGCAATCAAGCGCCAATCTTAACTTAATAGAAAATGACTCAGAAGAAAAATATTATGGATTTGCGGTGCGTAAAACAAAGATCCCCCAAAAACAATGCAAAGAATTCAAATCTCTCAAATGGTCACCCCCGTAAATGACAATTCCGAAATTTGGTTTGCATACCCGTGTAGAGAAATCCCCGAAAATCTGTTTTGTGAAGAACAGATTATTTTATATGAGAAAGGGGAAGGTTTTATTTGGTTGACAAATACACATGAAAATGATACTATTACATTAAAAAAAGGAACATGCCTCGTTGAAATACAAGTGATTTCTGAGCGCGAATTAAACGAATGGAAAAACTCCAAGAAAAGCTTAGTTAATAGTATTGGTGTTAGTAATCCAAAGAATAGGTATCCACTAACAAGATCCCAATTTTTGGAAAAATTTAAATTAGACCATATCCAAGATACGCAACTAAAAGAAAAATTATGTGAATTACTCTGGAATTTTAGAGATATATTTTCCACATGTGAAGAAGACATTGGACTGATACCATTCTACGAGCATTCTATTCAAACCACAGGGTTACCTGTAGCTAAACAACCCTATCGTATCCCTCATCCTTACAAAAATTGGTTAAAAAATAAAATCCGCGAATTAGAAAGAAACAATATTATACGCCCAAGTATAAGCCCGTATTCGGCCCCTGTTATACTAGTGCCAAAAAAGAACAAGGACCTTAGGCTCGTAGTAGACTATAGAGCCCTAAATAAGCAAGTAGTTAGCGACAAGTTTCCCCTACCCCGAATCGATGAAATCCTAGACTCCATCTCAACCAAAAATAAAATCTTTACATCTCTCGATCTTACACAAGGTTATCATCAGGTTAAGATAGCAGATAATGACGTTTATAAAACGGCCTTTTCGACGACTGAATGTGACTCTTATGAATATTTAAGAGTACCCTTTGGACTCAAAACTAGTTCGAGTGCACTATGTAGACCTCTGTTACACTTATTACGAGGTATAGAAAATATTATCCATTTTGTGGATGATGCAATCTGTGTAGGAGAAACCCCAGAGGACCATTTAAACACATTAGCCAAAGTTTTCGAAAAATTCAGAGAGGGTAATCTAAAATGTAGACCTGAAAAAAAAATTTACTTCGATCCGAAATAAAATTCTTAGGAATGATAGTGACCCAAGGTCCAATATCACCGGATCCTGAGAAGATAAAAGTTGTAAAAAATCTCAAACCGCCAAAAATTATAAAACAATTAAGAGCCATTATTGGTCTAACAAGTTATTTCAGAAAATTCATACGCAACTACGCCCAAATTGCAAAACCCTTAACGGACCTAACTAAAGGGACCTCCCAAAATATTACCTGGTCGCAGGAAGCTTAAACTTCGTTAGACACTCTCAAGAAAGCACTTACTTCTGAACCGATATTGTCGCTACCAGACTTTGAAAAAGGACAATTTGTAGTCACCACCGACGCCTCAGCTCTAGGCATCAGCGCAATCCTTTCCCAATTAATCCCCGTGGAAAACCACCCCGAACCCCTACAGAAACCCCCTCGGTATATAGAAAAAATCATATGCTATTCAAGTAGAACTCTATCGAAGGGCGAAAGAAGTTATGCTGCGACGCAATTGGAGCTACTATCAATAATTTACCATTTAGACAAATTTAGACATTATTTAGTGGGTCGAAAATTTAAGTTACGTTCGGACCATAAAAGCTTGCAGTACCTAAGCACATTCAAAAATCCAACTGGAATATTAGCTAGATGGATAATGAAAATCCAAGATCTGGATTACGAATTTGAACATTTGACCGGTAAACAAAATGCCCCCTGTGATTACTTGAGTAGATATCCTGAGAATAGCTCCTCAGATAATGAAAATAAACAAATAAATGCCATTAATTCCAGTAAACGAAAACATAAGAAGAATGGACCTAAAATCCAAATAGAAGAAAACGAAATTACTCATAGCCCCTTATCCCTGGCTAACATTAAAAGAAACCAAGTTAAGGATGAAATGTGTTTGACTCCCATTAATTATTTTGTGAATTCTGATAATCTCCCTGATAAGTTCAAAGTCCTGAGAAGGGAATTGACAATTTTTACTACGATTTAGACGAAGAAATCCTTTGCAGGATAGTAACAGGTGAAACAAATAGAAATCAAACTTTAATAGTCCCAGTACTACCCCAAAAATTAATAATACCTGCCTTTGAATATTTACACTCCGATATAGGTGGACACTTAGGAATAACCAAAACCTTTCACAAGTTAAAACAATATTTTTATGTACCGTCGGCGTTAACAAAACTTAAGGATTTTATAAGTACATGTGTAGCGTGTAACTTACGGAGAAATCCCCAAACGTACCCTAATCACCAATGGGAAGAGTGCCAGTAGCAAGATTTCCTTTCGACATTGTTTCGTTCGATCTATATGGAACAAGTGGAGGCTTACCTGTTTCCAACAGAGGTCACATACTTACATTCTTTCGGTTATAGATCACTTTACCGGTTTCACTTTTGCCAAAGCATTGAAAAATCAAGGTGCATATGCTACGAGTAAAGAGTTAGCAAAAATATTTTTAAAATTTGGCATCCCTAACAAAGCTATTAGTAATAATGGAAGTAATTTTCGTCTCTAAAGTAACAAAAGATTTAATGAGTTTCCTCAACATAGAAAAATTAATGACCTCCCACTACCATCCCCAAGCTAATGGAAAAATTGAAAATAGGCACAAAATATTTTCTAATGTCCTGAGTATTTATACAAAAGACAACCGAAACGACTGGGATCAATATCTACCTTACTTAACCAATGTAATTAATACTGCCTATTCACAAACAACTAAAGAAAGTCCATTTTTTCTTTTATTCGGACGCGATTTTAAAGTACCCTATCAGGAAATAATAGAATCAAGACAATATTACAATAATACCGAGGACTACAAGCAGGATTTTATAAATAGGATGAGAAAAACCTATAAGGTGGTTAGACAAGAATTAGAAAAATGCAAGATAAACCAAGAGTTGAGAAACGAGTCCAAAGTCAAAGGGAACATAAATTTTAAGGTGGGCGATTGTGTCTATCTAAAAAATGAGGCAAAGGTAGAAGGCAAAAAACTTTCCAATAAATATTCGGGACCTTACAGAATAATCAAGAAATACGACAATGATTATACTTTTAAAATGATAAACCCTGACAACGGAAGAACATATAAGGCACATGTTAGCCGTATAAAAAGGGCCAAGTACCCAGCCAGGTGGGCACCCAAACCCTCATCTACTGATTCGTCAAACGCGGAAAATAAATTTCCAAAGTCAAGGTTAGCCGAGTTAAAACCTTTCAATTTCAAACAAGATTATTTCGAAAACATTAGCGACGAGGAAAACTTTGAAGAATTTCTAGCCATGAAAAAATCTAGTCATCCCCAAAAGAAAATCTTTAATACCAATAGAAACAAGAACCCCAAAAGGTCCAAAAAGTTCATCATCAGAAAGCTCGGAAGAATTAGATTATACGCTGTCCCCAAAAACCCAATTTTTCCCCGATAGAATTTCAACTCCTTGTCCCCCCAAAAGATTTCCAGATGATCTGGTATCACCAGCAACCCCGATAGAGAGACCCCTCTCGTTACAGGATGAATTAAATAGAGCCATGGAAACCCCGGGTGTAAAAATAAAGAAAACACCACCCAGGGACACGAATAAAAGAAATTTGAGAGAAACTATGGATATTATCAACTATCCTATAAAAACAAGGCAAAGTACATTGCCTTGGACCCAACAATACCCTGAAGATGAAAATCTAGGACAATACCATCACATAACGGTATCCAAAGTCAAGCCCAAGGAATCAGCCTCCTGGCAACATACCTTGTTACAAAAAATACCCCATCCCCCTGAGGATATGGCATTCAAACAATGGAGACAATCTCCACAAACATTCAATTCCTCCCAGAGTTCCCAAGAATCTTTTAACTCCCCCGAAACAGGACAGGACGAAACAGGACAGCGCGAAGAAATGGAAAATAAACCCTCTACCTCGAAAGGAGACGAAATATATGAAACGAGGGCAGGTGATACTCCTAAATCGCAAGGGACCACCCCGGAAAGCCCCAATGATGAATCATCAGGGACTAGTTCTACTGAATCCGACGATGAATCAGCTCTTGATGAGCCCCAAGATGCACAAAAGCGAAAACCAGCTTCTGCCGCGGTTCATGCGAAAGAGGCTAAACTAAAAGGTCAAAAATTCCTATTGAAACAGTACAAGAAATTTGACCTAATCTCTATGGGAAAATCAAAAAAGAATAAAACGCCAGAAAGCGAACAGGAAGTTACTACAAAGTCTGGCAGAGTAAGTAAAAAACCAGATAAATAGAAATATGTCTAGGGATCAAGTACCCCAAAAACCCAGAAAATAATACTAAGACGAATTGAGCAAGTTAATACGCAAAATTTAATTTAAACGAATATGTGTGGACACGACACTTCAACGACAACTATCCGCAAAAGGTCGAAGGAAAATTAATAGTTAACTTTTCCAGATAAACTGAATTCCGGCTTGATAAAAAAAAACCTGAAGATAGAAGCAGAACAAGAATCGTTCAACCCCTCTACCAAAAAAATACCTAGTGCCACTTCGTTACAGACAGAACGAATATGGACCAGCTATTTCAGATACGATCGAAACTTCTAGACGCCTCGGCACAATTGATAACAGAAAGACTGAAAATCGAGAATATGATAGAAGCCACACTTAAATCTCTTGGTGAGGTTAAGGCTTCCAAAGAAAAAATGAACAAAAAGATAAATGAGATCCTGGTAACTAAACAAATGGATAAATTAATCGAGACCCAGTTTATGGAAATTAATGAACAGACCGCCAAAATCCAGAATGAAATGGAATCAATAAGTGACGCCACGCTTGTTAAGGGATATAATTATCCCGACAAGGTCCTAAAATTACAAGTGTTATATAATAAAATGCAAGAAATTGGTAAAAAAGTGCAAGATTATAGAAACAATACTGTTCTATCCGCAACAATAGCGGTACAAGAGGCCCTGGCACCCGAACGAATAAAGCTCCTAGACCTACAACATAAATATGACCACTTAAAGGCACAGAAAGAAATAATTAAACTGCAACAGGACAGCTTAGAGAAACAATTGAAGGAAAACCGAGTCGAAATTAACAGAGAACTGCAAAAACAAAGAGAGTTCTGCTCAAACTTAGAGAAAATGGTTGCAACATATTTTACAGTTGAAATTGACCTACCCCTCAATCCCCAATTGGAGGATATTCTTGCTAACAATTACAACAAAGAGCCACCACAACCGTCATATTTCACAATTCCAAACCAAGTTCAGTATCCCCTCATAAGTCCCCAAGTGAAACCTATTCAACAAGACCCTTCAACTTATGACAGCGTGAATAGAACCCAATACCCCCCAACCCAAGTAAATGATTAAACTGACCAAGTCTCCTCAAAGAACTCTTCACCACAAGGAACGCCCAAAGCATATCGGTTACCAGACAATACAGAAAACTAAGAAAACATTAATCATGGCTTTTAATTAAACCCAAGAAGGAGGTAAAAATTCTTTTCTCGTTTAAATGCAAAAAAAAGAGAAATATTTTTTTACAAGTAAAGTGCGTAGGCAAGGATGTAGCGATAGCCTAATATCTCGAGCGCAAACTCGTTAAACTAGAGTACCTATATTTCTGCTGACCAGAATATAGTATTTCCCTAATTATAAAAAAAAATAATAATAATAAATATATTAAAAATTCAACCATAGAAGAGAAAATGTAGTGAACAGCCGTCCTAGCTTGCCAATCCCGGGTAGCCCCCAGAGTAGGTAAACATGAGGACCACTAGGGTCCATTAGGCACTAGGGTCCATAGAGGACCACTTGGTATATAATCGTAGCTAGTGCATGAGAATAACTATTCAAATGCGGATCCGAGGAGACTTTTGGTGTTTCGAGCCTCGAAAGACTTGATTTTTTTTGTATTTCGAGGTTTGAAATACTGAGGGTTCCTTTAGGATCGATCCTACCTCTTCTGAAGTTAAACTTATCTGATAACTTATCCGAGTATAAGGCGTATGCAGTATTTTTATTACGACATTACGACATTAGAGTTCTTGACAAACTGCTAAAACAATTCGTCAAATGTAAAACCTTATTTTAGTAATCTCTTGTTATCATCATTAACATTAGAATAATATCCACTCAAAAGACGCGCAACGTTTAATTGCCTAAATAATAAATAACCGCTTCTAATAGTAAAGCTAAAAAAAACTTTAACCCTAAGATCAACAAAAATAATATTCTTTCAATAAATAATAAAGAAGTTCAAATTTAATCACAAAAAAAATGACCGGAAGTAGCAACCCTAACTCGCTGTAAAATTTATAAAATACTCGACAACCTATAGTACATATTCGGCAAAAGAAATAAGTACAAGATTTTATCGCATTAATTATAACCAACGTTTCTTAGTGAGGCATGATCTGTTAGCATATAGATGAACTCAAGAATTTGGCAAAAAATGTGTTTCCTTAATCAGAATTAATTTTATGTAAGATTATGTATCTTTTCCTTGATAACGTACATGGATCATCAATCCATATGCAAGATATGTGATGACGAGAAGATTAAATTATCAAAAAAATCATCCCTATTTAATAAAAAAAAATTAAAAGTAGCCAACGGGAACCGAAAGCATTCTTCTGACGTTTAAAATAAATTTAATTATTTAAAGACCCTTGCAATTCACCAAGCGAGACAAAAAAAAACCTCCCTTCGCAATTTTATTACTAAATTCAGACCACTTCTCTCAACGCTATAAATTGTCTACGCAGTTCAAGTAACCCTAAGTAAAATGCTAATTCTTAGCAACCAGTTCTCACAGTAAAACTCAAAAAGGGCTTTAGTGCAAGTAGTAACTAGAAGTATTCTTTCAAATAAAAAGTCATAAAAAAGGGGCCCTACAAATGACACCAAGCACCTCTCATAAATTAAACGGAAAAACAACGTTGTGACTTATCAAAGAAAATCATACGAATTGTCTCAAATGTTATTAGTCGCGTATGAAGCCCAATTGACCCCATGTAAAGCGATAATACGAGAATATATCACGTCTGCAAGTTCCAAACGCAGTTGAAACCACGAAAACTTATGACAGTTTACTCGGATCGCCTAAGCATATTGTTCTCTAATTAAAACACTTTCCCTTTTTCGTTGCTTATGATAAGAATGATTAAGCCGTATACCGTCCGTAGATACGAACAAAACCTCGAGGGCAGTGTAATTCTTAAGTTATAAAAATAAGCCCCACAAATTTGTAGAACATAGGAAAACCTAAAAAGAAAAGCTTTTATGGCCTAGCCTATTGACCCAATTGTTTAGTTGAATTTCTTTTGTGGCATAGT